>CM062810.1:588060776-588660776 GCA_031772625.1 Pinus tabuliformis
TTAGAAATGAAACATACCTAGGCGGCATTAATGGATTGAAGATCTAATGGTGGGGGATCTGAGGTGTGTGCACTCCTCCTCGTGTGGAAGAAGACTAAAAGTTGGGTGGAAATTCAGTGAGGTTAGAAATGAAACATACCTGGGCGCCATTAATGGATTGAAGATCTAATGGTGGGGTTAGATATCAGTCTTCTACTGGTAAAATATTAATTCACAACACTCTTCAATCTCATTTTCCTTCCTGCCCTATGAAAAGTGAAAATATGCTTCTCTTAAACTTAAAAGAAAGGATGAAAAAATAGTGAATTTTGAAACAGTCCTCCTTGTGTGGAAGAAGACTAAAAGTGGGGTGGAAATGCATTGAGGTTAGAAATGAAACATACCTGGGTGCCATTAATGGATTGAACATCCAATGGTGGGTTTTGATATTAGTCTACTACTAGTAAAACCTTAATTCACAACTCTCTTCAATCTCATTTTCCCTCCTGCCCTCTGAAAAGTGAAAATATGCTACTCGTAAACTTAAAAGCAAGGATGAAAAAAATAGTGAATTTTGAACTAGAGATCTGAGGTGTGTGTACTCCTTGCTGTGTGGAAGAAGACTAAAAGTGGGGTATAAATGTAGCGAGGTTAAAAATGAAACATACCTGGGCATCATAATGAATTGAAGATCTAATGGTGGGGTTCGATATCAATGTGCTACTGGTAAAACCTTAATTCACAACTCTCGAATCTCGTTTTCCCTCCCGCCCTGTGAAAATTGAAAATATGCTAATAGTTTTCCCTCTCTCCGCCTTATGAAAAGTGAAAATTTAATTTACAACTCTCTTCGATCTCGTTTCCCTCCCGCCCTGTGAAAAGTGAAAATATCTACTAGTTTTCCCTCCGCCCTATGAAAAGTGAAAATATACTACTTTTTTTAGAAAGTAAATGAATATTGGAATTAGGAGGGCTTTGTTACATCAATATTAAGGCTAAATTTGTTCAAAAATGTTAAAATTTCCCTCCCTAACAAACAATAAATACAATATTTATAGAGTATAGAGTAGATGTGTAGGTGTAAAGTAAGTATGTAAACAATTTTAAATATGGGCTTAGTTAAAGAATACTAGTAATAATAATAATAATAATAATAAAAGTCAAAAGTATGGGGATGAGTGCAAAAATCTAAATATTGGCTCAATTAATAATAAAAATAATAAAATTCAATTTGTTATATTTTGGTTTTGTTATTAACTTGTGAATAGGTTTTGTTACAATACCATAAGCCAAAACCATGGCTTATCAATACCTCAAGCCCAAAAACCATAACTTATTTCACAACCAAAATATTTTATAACAATATGACAAGATTCTTAACCATGGATATTCACCCCCCACTTTATAGTAGATATTATTAACTTGTAAAAAATTGGTTTTGTTATAATACCATGGGCCAATACTATGGCTTATCAATACCACATGCTCTAAAAACATAACTTATTTCACAATCAAAATATTTTATAACAATATGAAAATATTCTTAACCATGGATATTCATCCTCACTTTACCATGGATATTATTAACTTGGAAATAGAGTTTGTTACAATACCATGGGCCAATACCATGGCTTATCAATATCACATGCCCAAAAAACATAACTTACTTGAAAATCAAAATATTTTATAAGAATATGATAGGATTCTTAGTCATGGATATTCACCCCCGCTTTGTCATTGATACTATGAACTTGTGAATAGGCTTTCTTACAATAGCATGGGCTAATACCATGGCTTATCAATACCATATGCCAAAAAATCATATCTTATTTCACAATCTAAATATTTTATACAATATGACAAGATTCTTAACCATCGATATTCACCCCCACTTTACCATGGATATTATTAACTTGTAAATAGGCTTTGTTACAATACCATGGGCCAATATCATGTCTTATGAATACCACATGCCCAAAAACCATAACTTATTTCACAATAAAAATATTTTAATTTAATTTAATTTTATAACGTTTTTTATTTGAAGCTAATAGGAAAAGAGTTGTAAATAGTTTTGAGATATATATAAACCATCTATCCTTAGGACTACTAAAATTATTCCCATATAAATTAAATTAAGGTTTTAATAAAATAAAAAATGAAAATACTTTTGTATTTAAAGATGTGAAATTTATATAATACAAATATTACTAAGAACCAACATAGATCTATCTTAACTAAGGATCCAAGTGATGATAACAAGCAAAGTGAAGGGAAGAGAGGGGGAGGGAGATAGTGACAAAGATGGAGGGTGGAGAGAGAGAGAGAGAGAGAGAGAGAGAAAGAGAGAGTGAGAGAGTGATGGGGGGAGACAGAGAGAAGGAGGTAGGAAGAGAGAGAAGAAGAGAGTGGGGGAGAGAGATATGGAGTAAGAGTGGGAGAAAGATATATGGAGTTGAAGGGGGGGAGAGAGGGAGGATAGAACTAAGGCATAGGCAGATAAAGGTGGAGAGAGAGGAAAGAACTAAGGCATAGGGAGATAGAGGTGGAGAGACAGAGGGAGTGACAAGGGATAGATGGATAAATGGATATATAGAGAGGGAGAGAAGAGATGAGGGGAGAGAGAGAATAGGTGGGGATAAATATAGGGAGAGAAGGGAAAGAGAGAGAGAGGGAGGAACAAAGATGGAGGGGGGAGAGAGAGAGAGTGATGGGGTGGGGGGGGGGGGCGCAAAGGGAGGTGAGAGAGAAAGGGAGAGAGAGGACTAAGAGAGAGGAGAGAGAGACGAAATTAGAGGGGGAGAGAGAGGGAAGGGAGAAGAAAGACATAGAGGGAGAAAGGTAGAGAGAGAGGGAGTGACAAGGGAGCAATGGAAAGAGGAGAGATAGAGGGAAGAGAGAGAGGTGGAGATGAAGAGGGAGGGAGAGAGAGATAGATATGGAGAGAGAGTGTGTATGTTTGGGGGGTGAGATAGAGAGGGAATAAGAAAGAGACACATAGATACAATATAGATATTATATAGTATTATATAACCAGCCTAAATCCATCTTAACCTAGATCTACCAAGTGCCAAAAAAGAGGTTTTCACATCGAGAGTTTGGATCCCTCTCAACGCTTGATAGATCTGGGTTAAGATGGATCTAGGCTGGCTTAATAAGTTTGTAATTGTATTTGATAAACTAACACCTTTTTTTATGGTTGTGTTTGAAAACAATGTTTCCATATTTGGTGTATTTATCATAATAATAATAATCTAATTTTAATTTAATTTTAAGCTTACCTTTTTTATGCAATGATTTTGTTGTTATTTTATAGAGATAGACATGCTATACTTTTCAAATTTGAAAAGGAAACATGTGCTCTTAACTTGGTTGTATTGAAAACATTTAAGTGTAAGAAAGAAACATGCCCTCTTAACTTGGTTGTATTAAAAACATAAGTGTTCTTGCATACTAGGTGGGTGCAAACAAGAGAGAGTATATGGTAAGTGGATTAAATAGTTAAAAACAAATGTTAGTTAAGGAGAAAGTTACAAAAATCTAACAAATAGGCTAGGGTTAGGATGTTATTGTTTTGGGACATCTAAAGTTGAAGGTACATTTTATGGAGGTGTAGTCTAAGCCCTTGGGTGTAGGGCACATATTATGGGTATGTTGGACTTTTGGTGTGCGTTAGTGGTGTCAACTAGTGGTGGAGTGTCCAACCAATGAGTAGGAAAAGTTTTTCATTTACAAGGTTTGCATCAATCAAGTATTCTCCCTCTCTACCCAACGCTAAGATGAGGATTGTGCATAATTGACTTATTATTGTAACAAATTGCAAATATTTTATTATCTTTAAGTTCAAGGGCTTGAAGTGGCAGCCTCAACCTACAAATATTTAAAGGAACTATGTGTTTCTTAATAAACGCTTGTGGTCAAGGAGCTGCAAAAGAGGAAGGCCTTATGGCTATTTTTAAGGGGTTGTAATGACCCTTGTCTTGTGGTAAATATGTAGATATGATGCTAATGGTCCTAATCTTAGTAGATTCACGGATATAATGCAAATATTTTCTTATCACCTTGCATTGTGTAAATATGATAAATATTTTGTGGTTCCCTTGATGTACATGTTGTACTTCCACTTGCATGATTATGGGAAACACTTATCAGTTATCCTTGTGTTCATGTGGAAGATCATAATTACTTTATGCGATAAAAACACCTAGTAATATTTTCACACTGAACATTATACAATAAACTTAACCCTAATATCTCAGTGACGAACAAGTAACTAGCTAGACTCTAGAATGGTTTTTGGATTCACTGTTACTGAAACTCATTACAGTTAGGTGTGCCAATGTGTGGTGAGCATTAGTGAGTGTTAGGGAAACATAATGGAGCACTAGGTCAAAATGCATGGAAATGAATGAATACAAGTGTGTGATAGGGAGTGTCAATGAGTTCCAGGTTTGGTAAGTGGGGAGTGACTTGGTATGCTAAGAAGTGCTAAGTCATTCTAGTGTGCCAGAGCGATATGAAACCAATATGTGCTAGGTTTGAAGGTGTGCCAATTAGTTCTAGGAAGTGTTAGGGAGCATTAGGGAAACACAAGGGAGCACTAGGTGAAAATAATGCATGTAAATGAACAATTAAGAGTTTGTGACAGGAAGTGTTAGTGATTTCAGGGTGTGATAAGGAGGGAGTGACAAGGTATGCTAGGCAGTGCTAAGGCATTCTAGAGGCCAAGGATACATGACAAGATGTGTTAGGTGCTAAGGTGTTCCAATGCATGTCAGGGTGAGTTATGGAGTGTCAGGGGAAAACAAGGGAGCACTAGTTTCAAATTCATGGAAATGAATGAATATGAGTGCGATACAGGGATTGTCAATGAGTTCTAGGTGTGCTAAGGAGGGAGTGACAAGGTGTGCTAGGTAGTTCCAAGGAATGCTAGAGTGTCAGGGCAACATGCCGAGATGTGCCAAGTCCTAGGGTGTGCCAATGTGTGTCAGGGAGTGCCATGAGAACACAAGGGAGAACTAGTTCAAATTGCATGGAAATGAATAGATAAGAGTGTGTGATAGGGAGTGTTAGCAAGTTCCAATTGTGTTAAGGAGGGAGTGACAAGGTTATATGATAGGCAATGCCAAGGCATGCTAGAGTGTCAGGGCATGTTAGGGAGTGGTAGGGTCTATTAGGGAGTGGAAAATCATGCCAAGGAATGTAGGGGATGATAATGTATGCCATGTAGTGCCAATGGATTGTTATACATGCCAAATGTTATGGCATGTGAAGATGTAAACTATGTTGCTTAGTTGTTTTATGGGCACTATTGGATGTGAGCCTTGAATTGATAACTTGTTAAGTTGGATGAGTTAATATTGGACATGAGAAGCCTAAGATGATTTATAGTCCATTAGGGGAACAAGGCATAGTCTAGTTGTAGTAAATGTAACTTGGTAAAGTTGTTGTAGTCGAGGCAGGACTTGGTTGGGTTCCTATGTCTAAAAGAAAATAAGGGTAGTTATGAGGGAATGATAATTAAGGAGTGCCATGGCATGGAAAGGAATGAAAAGGCATGCTGACATATGCCAGATAGTGTCAATGCATGTCAAGGAGTGTTTGGGAGTGTCAAGGAATCATAATGGAGAACTAGGTCAAAGTGCATGGAAATTAATGAATAAGAGATTATGCGAGGGAGTGTTAGTGAATTCAAGGTGTCCTAGGGATGAAGTGTGTTAGGAGAACTTCATATTATGACTTTTAGGAAGAAAGCCTACGATTGTGATAAGAGGATGGAAAAAGCAGTTTGAGACAAAGGGAGACTTTGGTCTAGGCACACCACTATTTTTTCAATGACTTGGTTGGGTTCCCAAGTCACAAAAAAAGTAAGGTTATCTATGAGGTCATGAAAACTAGGGAGTGACAAGGTGTGCAGGGAATTTCAGGAAGTGCTAACAAATGTTATAAAGTTCAAGGGAATGTTAGGCATGTGAAGACATGCCAAGTGCTAAGGCATGCCAATGTGTGCTAGGTTCTAGGATGTGGCACCAACACATGCTAGGGATTTCCAAGGAAACAGAACGGCGGACTCATTTCAATTACATGTAAATGAATGAATGTGCATGTGTGATAGTGAGTGTTAACAAGTTATAGGTGTGCTAAGGAGGGAGTGACAACATATGATAAGTAGTGCCAATAGACGATAGAGTGCTAGGAAATCCTACCAAGATGTGACAAGTGCCATGGTGTGCCAATGTGTGCCAAGGAGTGTTAGGGAAACACAAGGGAGCACTAGGTCATAATGCATGGAAATGAAGGAATAAGAGTGTGTGGCATCGAGTGTTAGTGAGTTCCAAGTGTGTTAAGGAGGAGTTACAAGGCATGCTTGGCAATGCTAAGGAATGTTAGAGTTCTAGGGAGATATGCAGCCAAGATGTTCCAACGCGTGTAAGGAAGTGTTAGCTGGGAGTGCCAGGGAAACACAAGGGAGAACTATGTTAAAATGAATGGAAATGAACAAATAAGAGTTTGTGATTAGAAGTTTCAGTGAGTTCTAGGTGTGGTAAGGACAAATTGACAAGGTATGCTAGGCAGTGTTAAGACATGTTAGAGGCTAGGGCGACATGCCAAGATGTCATAGGTGCTAGAGTGGAACAACACATGTCAAGGAGTGATAAGGAATACTAGGGAAACACAAGGGAGAACTAGGTAAAAATGCATGGAAATGAACAAATAAGAGTTTGTGACCAAGAGTGTCAGCAATGTCTAGGTGTGCTAAGGAGAGAGTGACAAGGTGTAATATGTAGTGCCAAGGAATGCTAGAGTGTTAAGGCGGTAGGCCAAGATGTGTCAGGTGCTAGGGTGAGCTAGGGAGTGTTAGGGGTGTCAAGGAAACATAAGGAAGCACTAGTTCAAAATTCATGGAAATTAACGAAGAAGAGTGTGTGAGAGGGAGATTCAATGAGTTCTAGGTGTGTTAAGGAGGGAGTGACAAGGTTATATGCTAGGCAATGCCAAGGTATGCTAAATTACCAAGGCATGTGAGGAAGTGCCATGGTGTGCTAGGGAGTGTCAAAGCATGCCAAGGAATGTAGGGGATGTTAACACATTCCACATAGTGCCAAGGAATTCTAAGACATGCCAGGTGCTATGGCATGTCAAGATGTAAATTGTGTTGCTTAATTGTTTTAGACCAAGTTGGATGTGATGAGCCTTGTCTTGGTAACTTGTTAAGTGGGATGAGTGAGATTGTACATGAGTACCATAAGATGAGTTACAAGTAGTTCTTAGGTGAGCAAGGCATATGTTGAATTTCCATGAAACATGAGAATCCGGGTTTTGCCTTAGAATTTTTTATGCGAACACACTCAAGTGCCACAACACATCTACTATGCAGAACAAAATATGCCATGAAAGAAAAAGTAATGGATTGAATGCACATAGTTTAGGGTCTACACATATTCATATGTTAATGATTATTATTATGATATACAATAGCCATTTATATGTTTGGTGTAAGACTCCTCCAGAGATTTCTATCCAACAACAACATCTCTATGGTAAATGGTGTACTGTCAGAGGTTGCTCCATCAAAAATAGCAACCAAAAGGGACCTTAATGTGCACACAGATGAATAATTAAGAATATTGTTATCTATGAATGTTGATGTGGAGGTATGGGACAAAATTACACATGCAACGAACCTTTTTGTTCAACCAACCAAGATCTAAAAAGGAAAATGTGTGATTATATATATACATGTGTGATAGTATTTGGAGAAATGCCAACCTAACCCACAAATTTGTTGACATTTTGCTGGAGCTGACCTATAATTATTCCTATAAACATGTAAAATAGGACTGACTTTTCAATACAAAATAGAAATTGATAGGAACATGGTCAAATTGTGAAAGTGTAAAAAATGGCATGGTTTAAAGGGATTGATCGCTTTGAAAAGTATTAAATGTGGTAATGATAGTTGAGCCTTGTTCTAGAACCCCTTTGGGCATCCATCTTAGGAATTTGTGTACGATGCAACACTTCATAATAATTTTTGTAGTAGTGATTTCAACACTTGTATAGTGACATGGGGTTGCAGTTGGCCTGTCAAAGTCATTGGTCTACTTTGGAACTTCTCTAGGGTGATGCATTAGATGATTTGGAGTATGAGGGCATGATTTCATATTTAGTTTTCATTGAAGAAGCTTTGGAGGCTACATACTGCAGAAAAACCCCTTGTTCCGAACAGGGAAGCACATGCCACTGAAGAAAGTAACAGCAATTACACAGATTTGAAACTTAAATCACATCACTATTTATTACTCTTTGAAACAAGAAATAACTAAAAATTTCAAACACTACTATTCACTTTTCCTTTAGTCTAGAAGGTACAATGAATCTGGAAACATGTACAACAATGTCTCAACTTTCTTAACTCCTAATCCTAATGCACCTTCCTTGCATGGATAGATAAGACAATTAAATTTTTTCATTAGTGACTATGATATGAGATATGAAAACATGCTTCCTTAGCTAAGGTTGAGAATTAATAACTAGGGAAGTGCTCCTTTTAACTGTGTATGCAAAAACCAAATAAAGAAAAGAGTTTCCCTACTCCAAGTGCCAGAAATGAATCCACTGCCTAAGGTAAGTGTTTTGCCCAAAACAAGATATTAAGGACTCAAAAACTTTGTTTCTTCCTTCAAGAGAGGTGTATGCCAAACAGAACTAAACTATCATGCACTACCCTCGAAATTCATTCACCTTTAACAGAAATCTTGTGCTCAGAAAAAGACAAGAGACAAATATCCAACAAAATTCACTGACCAGCCAAAGACCCTTGTGCTCAAACAACGAGATAATAAGGGAATGTCAACTAGGGTTGAATATTTCACTACCAAAATTGATAAGAGATAGAAGGGGTCAAAAACTATTAGACTTAATGCTCATGAACAAATGAATTAATCTACACTTGGTGATCCAAAATGAATTCAATCCTTATTTATTTATAGATTTTGCAGAGGGGTTTCATATTCTTAAGTGATTGAGTAAAATTTACTCCAAAGCCAAAATTTGGGTTTTTTAAGCCCAGTTTCCCAAAAAATTGCCCATTAATGGGTATTTTGGGGTTTTTTCCCCTTTATGAAGGACTATAGTCTACGGGGATGGATAGGATATTACGTCCCACTCGTCATCAATTTGTAGAGGACGTTACATGGCACATAATAAAAGAACTAATGCTTTAGTTTAGAAGGTAATAAATAAATGATTATTTCTTTCCGCATAGGACATACATCTTGCAAAAATGATCATGGGGTACAAATACTACTAAAGGCCTAAATCTTACTAGCAGTTCATAGTCCAAGAATAAAAACCCTTTCAAGTGAAACAAGGTCAGTACCACATACTACAAAAACAAATGACAAATTCAAAAACAATATACTTATTCAATGAAAGAATGATGAATCATATTAGCGCACTTTAAATTTAATAGCTCTTGAGTTGCAGTGTCAATCAAAATTTCTCAGGTTGGATCATAATTAAGTACTCAATGTTGTTTTGGGTCCAATTTTGGGAAAAGGAGGAGCTCTTGGTGACAATGGGATGATCAGGCTTTTCAGAAGGGAGCTCTACTATACTTTTCAACATACAATCCATTCATTCTAGTGGAGGAGATATAGAGAAGCCTTTACTAAGGACCTTTCCAAGATCAATTTGGAGGGAAATCCATTTTCAAAGCTTAAACATAGTTCTAGATTCAAATAAGAGTAGTCATTTTTCAAAACAATTATTAACTCCCAAGAAATTGGAGCCAAGCTGACATGTTGACCATTTATTCTTCTACTGGACAAGGAAGCATTTATGAAAATACCTTGGCCCTTTGATCCAGTATTTGATTTAAATATCTTGATTAGAAATGTAATAAGAGATGCAGTTTATAATAAGGAAAAGGGAAAAGTAGAGGGCCAGTTAATAATTATCTCTAAAAAACTCTCAATAGAATCCAAACATATTTGAAATGGAAAGGGATAACTCCATCGTTATTTTTTGCTTTAGAAACTTTGCTAATTTCCATGATTGAAGCATGTATTCATGCCTTGAAAGAAGCTAACAAATTCTTTTGATATTGGTTGAAGCAAAGAAAATGTGCAAAGTTACACTCACATAGAGGTATATAAAAAAAGTATGTGGAGCTTGTTGTCCTAGACTCCAAACAAAGAATGGACAAAAGGTGAAAACACCAAGTCAAAAGGTATGTGTAGCTTTTGTCATGCAGACGTAGGTGTTAACTCCACACTCTACAATGAAGGCTTTGCGGCGCAAGTGACACAAAGGTTTGCATGTAGAACTTTGGATTAAAAGGAGTCGAGCTCAATGCTACATGTCCACTATTACCCCACTTTCTGTATGAGTTACGGGAGATAAAAATAATGAGATATGGGAGATATAGAGTAGATACTATTGTTATTCAAATTTAATAAAAAATAATATTGTCTTCCTCAACATAAAAGAAACATCTACCATAAAATATTTTCTCCATGAACCTGATTTAAAATGAATCTCTTCCATTGACACACCCAACCACAAATAGAAACAATGTCGATGGGCCAATTTCAGTTTAGAAAATTCACAATTAGTTTCAATTGTAAAATCTCTTATTTTCAATTCAGATTTCAGTTACAAGCAGTGAAACAAGACTCGCCGATCAATCACGATTAATCACAAGTTGGAATCTGCTCGCTCTCCAAATGATCCGATCTAAATATTTGCGATTATAACTCGCGTTGACCAAGTTTGACTCATGGTCAATGCAAGTTTGACTTGAGACTTTCCCATTAAAGCAGTTTCCTGTGAATAATTCCAACTTATTTGATTTTCAGCCTTGACTCGACGAGCATGAGTTTTTCAAGTTTAGGTATGCCACATTGCTAAAAACTAAACATCAGTCATTCCAAAATTTATTTCTCATTTCTCAGGCCCAAAACTCATATGTTGAGACCTTCAGTAATCAATCACTACTCACTATTACATAGTCCAGACTCAATATCAGGGAACCGCCAAGGTGAGCCTAAGTCCAAACTCCATATTGGGTAGTCGCCAATGTGTGCTCTATCCATACTCCATATCGACCCTCGGGCAGTCACGCGTCACCTTCAGCGTGTGTTACCTTTAGGCTTAGCCGCTTCACTATTCAACAATCGAGGTACATTGGCAATTGGCTGAAATAATAGGTATATTACTATATTAAAGTTTCAATGTCATTTTCAATGGAAAGTTTCAAGTTTCATTATTCAGCAATCGAATGTTCGGCACATTCCTTTGGTTATGACTTTTCAACCCTATAAATGGGGCTTAAACAAATTTTAAAAATGCACTAAGAAATGGTTTCATACCAACCATTGACCAAGTCATCAAGCATTCCTTCCTTGGTCAATGTCTTGCTGACTTCAAAGGCTTTAACCATGCATTCACAACTTTAGGTATTTTTGTTCTTCCAGAATCTGTTATTGATGTATTGGTTCAGTTGCCTTATGCTAAATGAAATTTCAAATTCAAGATTACAATGCAATATATGTTGATAATATTTCCTTTAGGTAGCATTTCCTCATATATACCTAATTGTGTTTCAAGGTCATAATGATATATTAGGTCGAAATGTGATTGTGTTGTTGGATAGACTCGTCTTTGATCCTTAACAAAACCTCATATCCTTTAAAACCAACCCTATTTTTTACGAATATATATATGGCATTTTTAATTTTAATTTTTTATTGTATTTTACAGGAGCCAAATTAAATAGAAGGCACAACTCCAAATCTGAATAGAAGCCACAATTTAAAGACAAGTCCAAAACAACAACAATGCTAAGGGAGAAGGACTTTTCTTGGGCTTATTGTGACAAGATTCTTGGAGACCCTAAGCTCCTTTGTAAATTTTGTAAAGCGAAATGTAGTGGAGGCATTTATAGATTCAAGTACCACCTTGCACAAATACCCGGTCATGATATAGGTCTCTGCAAAGATGTTAATGAAATGTCAAACACCAAGCAACCTTGGCGATTGATATGTTGAGTCAGCATAATGCAAAGAAAGAAAAGAAAAAAAAAAGAAATAGGAAATCCTAGAGTTGGCAATTTTTCTTCCACTACCCCATTGTCATCTCCCTCTGTTGAATCCTTAATGCAGTTCCCAAGTTTCCCACACATGCCTCCAAGTCCAAGTCAAACTCAAGGCCAAACAAATCCTCTTGCATTCAACATTGGAGGTGGAAACATAAACACATTTTTCTCTCCCCGCACAAAATCCGGTTCCCAACCTACCTTGGATACCACTGGTTGGAAAAAAATATCCATAGTCAGGCAAGGAAGGCCATTGTTAACATTTGGTACTATTCTGACATACCTTTCCACTGTGCCATAAGTCCTTATTGGCAAGCTATGATTGATGCAGTTGTTGTTGCAGGTCCAGGGTTCAAAGCTCCTTCATTAGAGAGCATTAGGACAAATTTGATATTAGAAAGTGTTGAAGATGCCATGCTTGTGCTATGAGTGATGGATGGACATATCAGAGGAATAAAACTCTTATAAAGCTCCTTGTATCTTGTCCAGAAGTTATAATGTTTCTCAAATGAGTGGATGCCTCAGACAAGGTTAATACTACACAACTTATTTGTGAAATGATGGAGGAAGTCGTTCAAGAAGTGGGAGAAGAACATGTTGTACAAATTGTCACTGACAATGCAGTTAATTATATGGTTGCTGGTAGACTTTTTGAGATTAGACACCCCACTATTTTTTGGACCTATTATGTTGCCCATTGTATATATTTAATGCTTGAGGACCTTGGTAAGCTTCATTGGATACATGAGGTTGTGGAGAAGGAAAAATCCATAACCAAATACCTATACAACCACTTTACTGTCCTAAACACCATGAGAAAATACACTGAAGGTAAAGAAATTGTTCAACCTGCAGTGAATAGATTTGCAACAAATTTCATATCTTTGCAATTTTTGGTTGAGTAAAAGATAAATATGGAGAGGATGTCCTAGGGACTTGAGTGGATGGCATCTAAACATTCCAAGACCCTTGAAGGCATTGAAGTTGCTACACTTTTGTTTAATGACAGTTTCTGGAAAGATGCCGAAGAGATTATTGTTGTGATGGAATCCCTTGTTAAAGTTCTCATGTACTTCAAGTCTTTTAACTTTTTCATGTTTTAAATTTCATTTCAAGCTTCTTTTTATTTTCAATGTTTCATATTAATTTAAATTTGAAAGCTTGAACTTTCAGGATGGTTGATGGTGACAAACCCGCTATGGGTTACATTTATGAGGTGATGGATCTCACAAAGGAGGCCATCAAAAGAAGATATGGGGATGAGGAGGCAAAGTATATGCCTCTTTGGGATATTATTGATGCACATTGGGATAGAAAATTGCATTCCCCCTTACTCTGTTGCTAGGTACTTCTTAAACCCATAGTATTTTCATGATAAGAGAAAATTTAATGAGGATGGGGGGTTCACAGAGGACTTATGACAGGCACGAAAAGGTCCTTCCCTGATCCATAATTTCAAAGCCGTGTCTTTTCCCAACTATAGGATTATATAGCACCACCTAAATTATTTTCCTATACCAGTGTTATACGAGAAAGGTCTAAGGTGTTGCTAGGTACCCTTTGAGGCTTGAAGGCTTTATCAGTTCATTAAATTTGTTTAAAATTTATTTTGTATGTTAAATGTTTTATTAAATTTTGTTGTCTTTTTAAGTTTTTACTATTTAGTATTTAGTACGTCTACTCACGAACCCTTTCCACTTGATAGGTCTTTTGTGGAAAAACTTTTGTAGTGATATGTCTGATTTGAAGAGATTTTCCATTCGAATCTTAAACCAAGCATGCAGTGCTTCAGGTTGTGAGTGCAACTAGAGCATGTTTGAGAAAATAAATTCTAAGAAGCACAACTGATTGACACAAAAGCACTTAAATGACCTTGTATTTTTCCATTACAATCTACAACTTCGCAACAAGAAAATACTAGGTGATAGCTTGAATTTGAAGGTTTCATAATCTGATTTGGAATTTAAAGTTTAAACTTTAAAGTTCAAAGTTAAACTTAAATTTACATTTCAATGTCTCATGATAATTATAGGTTTGGATCATTCACCAATAGACTTTAAAGAGATAGGTTTTCGAACTACAAATGCAGCAGATTGGGTCCAATTAGAGGAGGCTCCTTTTTAAAGCCTATATGACTTGAAGAACTTTGAGAGTCAAGCAAGAGGAGGAGTGGGAGGAATCGCTTCTAGTTCTCACTCTTAATATTCTTAAACTCTTAGTTACTGATTTTTTCTAATTAGTATGCATTTGTTAGTAAACTCTTAGAAGCAGTTGCTTCTAGTTCTATGTAGTCACTAGTTAGGAGTCATGACTCAATACTTTGGATCATGTTTGGAATCATAACATACATGAGATGCTTATTCATTCATGATATTTTGGACGTCTATTGATATTATGAATTGTTTGGACATGGCTTTACTAAATATCAATGAAAAATGTTTTTTTTTTTTAATTCAATATATGTGTATATTTTTATTTATTGAATCCACTGAATTTTTTCCCGACTTTTTCCCGATTTTTTTTTCTGATTTTTCCCCAATCTGATTAAAACTCTTATCTCTTTTGCCTCATCAATTTATTGTTTATTCTGAGTCTGGTAATAAAGGTTACAAGTTTCATTCTTCACTTATGAGTGCTAAGGTGTGCTAGAGAGTGCCAATGCATGCTGAGGAGTGTTAGGGAGTACTAGGACAACACAAGGGAGCACTAGGTCAAAATGCATGGAAGTGAATTAATATGAGGGTGTGTTGGGGAGTGTCAATTAGTGCTAGTTGTCATGCTAAGGAGGGATTGACAAGGTATGCTAAGAACGGATAAGGGATGCCAGGGAATATCAGGGAATGTCAAGAAGTGCTAGAGTGTGCTAGGTAGTTCTGGGGTGTGCTAACGTGTGCCAAATAGTGCCAAGGAATTCCAGGTGCTAAGACATGCTAGGATGTGCAGGGTGCCAAAGTATGCCAATATGTATCAAGGGGTTTCAAGGAAACAAAAGGAATAACCAAGCTAGAATGAAAGGAAATGAACACATAAGAGGGTTAATAAGTCAGGACTTTATCTTTTTCGAAAGGGGCATGCTAGGAGCACTAATAATATGTTCCAATAAATGCCAAGTGCCGATGTGTGTCAAATTTTTGTCAATGCAATATTATGCCAAGGAGTTCCAGGGCATGCTAGGGACTACAGGGAATGCCAATGCATGATAGGGGAGTGCTATGCTATGCTATGACATGCTAACATGTGTTTTGGCATCCTACTCATGGAAAGATGTTCTAGGTACAAAGATGTTCCAGGTACAAAGATGTTCCAAGACATGCGAGGTGCCAAGGAATGTTAGTGTATTGTTCCAAAGCATGTTAAGGTGTGCCATGAGTGTTGAGGAGTTCTAGGTCTCTCTCATTAATAGAATTGACAGAGCTTGATTATGTATTAAATAATATAGTTCCTACACATATTAGTGGAACTTTATTTAAAGAAAATTTGCTAGATAATAAACCTAATAGAGATTAATTATGTGTTGACTCATAGGAAGACTATATTCTTATGATTTGAGGGAAATGATACACACTAATTACTTCTTAACAAATTGGCTAGATATTATAACCACTATGATCTTGGACACATAATGAAAAAGACTCCACAACCATGGTCGTAAATCATTATATTTTGACAAAAAATATAGTAACAGGTACATAGTGTCATTAGAAACTCATTGGAAAGATCAATGATGACAAACATTTTTTGACCGTGACCAAAAGTAACCAAAAAGAACATTGTTGAGAGTCAAGAAAAGATCATCACTCGAAGTTTCACCAAAGAGAGAATTAGTGATGGGCCTTTAATGACCCTCACCAAAAGTCTCACCAAAGAGAGAATTAGTGATGGGAAATTAACGACCCTCAGCAAAAGTGTCATTGAAAATGGCTTTGGTGACAAACCTTAAAGGACCATCACTATATACACTTACAACAATGATTTTTTAAATACCGTCACCATATGCGACATTGGTTATGGACCTTAAAGGTCTGTCACAGGCATGAAGCATCATCAAAAACTAATTGGAATGATAAGTGATGACGAACATTTATTGACCATCACCAAAAGTAACCACAAATATCATTGGTGACGGTCAATAAAAGATTGTCACTAGAGCTGTCACCAAAGAGAGAATTAATGATGGGCCTTTAACGACCCTCACCAAAAGTGTTTCCAAAGAGAGAATTAGTGACGGGCCTCTAATGACCATCACCAAAAGTGTCATTGAAAATGGCTTTGGTGAAAAATCGTAAAGGACCATCACTATATACACTTACAACAATGCTTTTTTAAAGACCGTCAACATATGCGACATTGGTGATGGACCTTAAAGGTCCATCACAAGCATGACCCTCACCAATGACCTTTTTTCTTGTAGTGTCTAAAAGACCATCGATTAGCTTCAGAAGAGAAACCATGGCTTCAAAAAGAATATTACCCTCCTAAGGACCCACAAAACTCTCCACCAAAAGACCTTATGAAACCGTCAGTCTGGAAAAGAAATGTGGAAATAGAAAGTGATGTAGAAACCCTATCTGAAACTGACTAAGGGAATAAGGTGGGGAATGAAGAAACCTCCAAAATTTTTGAAAATTTCTAAGGAAAAATTGTGTCAACTCCTAGATCTACTCCTCCAGGTGGCTACTTCTTTGATTCTACATGGTGTTGAGCTAGCTTGTCAGCCCAAAAAGCGACAGAATTAACCATCCTAGGTGAAAAATCCACAAGCTCATCCATGTCCTCCAAATGAACATCGTCAACCACCCTTTTTCCATTAGAGAAAGTCGGAGGAGCCTCAATCTCTAGTAATTTCAAGATCTTCTCTTGTACTGTCATCGTAACAGAGGTTGGTGCCTCGATATGAACCAAACTCGATTCGTTGGCGAGATATATGAAAAAGTGTGAAACCACAAAACCCATTCTCCATAACCAAAATAAACAAAATTTATATTATAAATAATATTAATAATGCTAACATAGATCCTTCTTAACTCTATACCTACAAAGTATGGAGAAGGATGAAATATGAGTCAAGATGTAATAGATTTATTGTAGTTTTGAACAACACACTAATAAAATGTTTAAGTATATTATATAGTATTATTTTTGTTAATATTTTTTAAAATGCTCTCTCTCTCTCTCAAATGTTATATGACAATTTCTTATTAAACATTGAAGGAATTCCAGTCTATATAAAGTTGATATCAAATTATGTTATTTATGACTAATAATAAAATATTGTTTTGTTATTAATATATATTTTTTAAATGTTACATGTCAATTAAATGTAGAATGAATTACAGATCATATATATCAATATTATTCTTTTTACATGCCATTTGTCAGCTCCATATTATGTATTAAAAGAATTACATATCTCCCTCATACTAAAAATTAAAATATTTTTTTCTACTTTCAATTATTTTATTTTTATATAAAGTTCAATGTAAAATTAAAGTGGAAATTGAAGTAATATACAAAAAGTTAAAATTAATAAATAAAACGTTAAAAGTAATATAAATCCTTATGTGTTTAAACATTTAAATGTTGGCTCAATTAATAATAAAAAGTTAAAGTTAAATTCATTTTGTTACATTTTGATTTTGTTGTTAACTTGTCAATAGTATTTATTATAATACCATGGCTTATCAATACCACATGCCCAATAACCATAACTTATTTCATAATCAAAATATTTTATAACAATATAAAATGATTCTTAATCATGGATATTCGTCTCCACTTTACCATGGATATTATTAACATGTAAATAGGCTTTGTTACAATACCACATGCCCAAAAAACACAACTTATTTCAAAGTCAAAATATTTTATAAAATTTTATTTTAATTTAATTTTATAACATTTTTTAATTAATTGTAAAAGGAAAAAGGTTATAACTTATAATTACTCTTAGATATATCTAAACCTTCTATCCTCGTGAATTCCCATATAAATTAAATCAAGGTTTTAATAAAATTAAAAATGAGAATATTTTTTGAGCCGAGAGGCTCATTCTACAACCCACATATAAATTAAATATATATATATATATATATATATATATATATTTTAAAAAAATAAAAATAATTTTAAAAAATAACTAGACAAAATATTTAAAAAATGTGATTATCTAGAGGTCGAGAGCATCCTTGATCGCTTTGAACTAGGGTTCTGGTAAACCCTACGGTGGCGCAGACTGTGCAGCCTGCACATTCCCTGCTCCCTGCAGCACGATCGCCTGGCACAAAATAACAACCTTTTGCTGGTCTACCAGCGCAGCAATGGAGCTTTCCCAGGGGGGGCCTCAAAGCCCTCCCCTACACCCAATCGCGAGCCTCCAGCACAACCAAGCTCTCTGCTCTCAGAGCCAGTACAGGAAGATGAGGTCCACGAAGGATCTCCGTGGCACAATAAGACAAACACGACCACGCACCAGACAGAAGAAAACGAAGAGAAACCAGAGGAGAAATCAGGAACAGAGGAACAACGCAGGGTCACATCGAAGACCTGCAAACCAGTGGCTGCTAAGAGGCCTAGAATAGAACTTCCCAGCCATAGGATTAATGGGCAAATCCAGTTTATGAGGGATCATGCGCTTATCGGAAAGTTTATTGGTTTCTGGCCTACGGAAAAGGCACTGCAAGGTTGGATCTCAGCCAAATGGAAGCCTAAAGGCCATGTCACCCTGCAGCTAGGACCGAAGGGGTTCTTTACTGCAATCTTTATATGCATTGAAGACAGGAATCGAGTCATGGATGAAGGGCCCTATTTTTTCAACTCAGCAGGCCTATATTTGAGAGAGTGGGTGGAAAGATTTAACCCGGACAAGGAGGACCTCAGTTGGGCTCCTGTATGGATCAGGATGTATTCGCTTCCAGCGGAATACTGGGATGAAGATTCGCTCAAAGATATAGGAAATGGGCTGGGGGAGTTCGTCAAAGTGGCGGAAGAGACTAAGCTGCGCAGATATACATCCTATGCCCGTATTTGCGTCTTCATGTGGCTGGACAAACCCCTCCCGGACTCGGTAAGTCTTTCTCATGATGATTTTGAATGGGTGCAACCTTTGGACTATGAACATGTCCCTTTTCGCTGTCGTAGATGCCATGCTCTGGGGCATCTCTTCAGAGATTGTCCTCTAAATGCCAAAGCTCAACATACTGATCCCTCAGCACAGCCTGATCAAGATGGCTTCATCAAAGTTGCCACTCGTAAAAGATCTCACAAGAAACCCCCCACAGGGAAAAAGCCCCTGCAGACCCCCTCCTCCTTTCCTTCAACCAGCAATAGTTTTGAGATCCTTGTTGACCCCTCAGATGATCCATCTCTCCATGCTTCGCCCAGCACTAAGCCTCCTTCCTCTTCTGCCATCCCTCATCCTTCTAGATCCTCCTCCAAACCCAGCTCCCCTACCAATGTCGCGGATCCCCTTAAAGAGGCCATCAAGCTCGCAGATGGGAAAGCAATAGAAATGGAGGTAGATGGTGATCCTAGTCAAACTTCAAATCCAACTACCATTGATGGTGGAGAAAACCAGGTCCAACAAATGGATGAAGAACCTGAGAGCATTGACCTCAATGGTCTTGACATTCTAACGCTCGAGAAGATCTGCAAAAAAAAGGACTATGATAAGATACCAGAGCACCAGATCAGCAAACTGGAAGTCATCATCTCTAGGGCTTATCAACAGCATCAGCTTGGCATCAAACCAAGAAGTTACTGGGACAGTGGCTTACCCCCCAAAGACTCCAAAAAGAGAGGAAGAAGAACAGATCTCCAGTGAACTATCGCCCTAGGGAAAATCCTGGTGGATTCAGGCAGGTATGCAAAGTTAACTAAGTACTACAAGCCCTCCCACAATTAGTGAATCATGAAATTGATCTCATGGAATATAAGAGGGCTCAATAGCCCCAGGAAACTCAGATTAATAAAAAA
Organism: Pinus tabuliformis; assembly: GCA_031772625.1. NCBI lineage: Eukaryota > Viridiplantae > Streptophyta > Pinopsida > Pinales > Pinaceae > Pinus > Pinus tabuliformis. The sequence continues at coordinate 588,080,827 of CM062810.1, forward strand.
CATGCTACAGCAGGAGTAGCCACAGATATTCTTTCTACAAGAAACAAAGTGTAACAATACCACCCTTGGAAACATTCTTTCTAAGGCATGGCCAAGATGTAACTCAATAGCGGTAGATGCTTCTGGGGCCTTGGGTGTCTTGGCCATAGCATGGAACACTCAAGCGATTGGGCTGATAAACATCCATGCGACGCAGCACATTATTCAAGCCACCTTTCATATTCTAGGTACCAACATCCATGGTCACCTAACCAACATTTATTTTCCCCAGATAGCTAGCACCAAAACAGTTGTTCTAAAGACAATCGCAGAGCTCAATGCCAACAGAATCCACCCTCTCTGGATCATGGGGGGTGACTATAACATGATAACCAAGCTAGAAGAAAAGAAAGGCGGGCGAGCTAAGCTGGAACAGGCAGATGCCCACTTCAAAGAATTTATCCTAAATAACTCTCTGATTGACATGCAGTTTTGCAATGGCATGTATACGTGGAGCAATCGAAGAACAGGAAAACAACAAATCGCATCCAAACTTGACAGATTCCTGATCTCTGACAACATGGTGCATCTTGGAGGAGATATCTCTTCTTCAATTCTCCCTTACTCAGGATCGGATCACTGGCCTATTGCCCTCCAATGGCAAAGACCAGGTGATGTCACAAGGCGACCTTTTCGCTTTGAGGCCTTCTGGCTTTCACACCCCGCTTTCAAAGACTTCATCAGAACTACTTGGATCTCTTTCCCTCAGCCAGAAGGTTCCAAAATGTATCAGTTTCAGCAAAAACTTAAATTCCTCAAAGGCCAAATCAAGCGCTGGAACAAGGAGACATTCGGCAACATCTTTCAAGCGCAGCAGGAGTTAAACAAGGAAATGAAAGATCTTCAGCAATGTGTCATCTCAGGGGGACATAATGAAGAAACCCTTGCTCAGGAACAGCGCATACATAACCAATGGGAGGAGAGAAGAAAGTAGGAGGAAATTTTATGGAAGCAAAAATCAAGGATTAGATGGCTGAAAGAGGGAGAGAGGAACGCCAAATTTTTCCATCGAACCACAATTTAGCGACGAATGCACAATACCATCTCGTTCATTCAAAATCCAGAAGGGGAGAGGGTGGAAAATCATGCGGAGATTGAGCAGGAGTTTCTTAGACACTTCCAGCAGGTTCATCTTGAGCCCCAAGTGGATAGGAGACCAGCTATAGATAAAATCATTACAAATGTGCCTAAAATCATCACAACAGAGCATAACAAACTCCTTCTATGCCCTATTACGCAACAGGAGGTGGACATAGCCATGCACCAACTCAAGGAAGGCAAGGCCCCCGGCCCGGATGGTTTCACTACAACATTCTTCCACTCCTTCTGGGAATTGATAAAAGAAGAAGTCTGGCTTGTGGTGGAGGAATCGCGCTCTCTTCATTGGCTTCTACCCTCACTCAACTCAACTTTCATTGCGCTAGTACCCAAAGAAGATAACACCAGAACTCCGGACAAATTTCGTCCAATTGCGCTCTGCAATGTAATATATAAAGTGATCTCCAAGGTTATCGCCAACAGGTTAAAGCCCTTACTGCCCTTACTCATCTCGCTGGAGCAGTCGGGTTATGTGGAAGGCAGACAGATTCTGGACGGCATCATTCTCTCGCATGAAATCATACACTCTCTCAAACATTCCAAACAAGCAAGTATGATTCTCAAGCTCGACCTCTCAAAAGCTTTTGATAAGCTCAATTGGACTTATATACAAAAAAAAAAAAAATAAAAAAAAAAATAAAAAGAAAAAAAAATTTTAAAAATGTCGGTTCATTAAAAAAAAAAATGGATCTCTCCCAACTTATGTTAGATCTGTATTTAAGAAGGATCTTTATATATAAATATGTGAAATTAATATAGTATAAATAATATTATTAGGAACCAACAAAGATCCATCTTAACAAAGGATCCAAGCTATGAGAGCAAGCAAATTGACTAACAATAAAAGAGGAAAAATAGTGCATGATTTTTTTAAGTTTTTCATTATTGCATTTTCTTTGACATGATTGATCCAAAATATAGGTTTAAAATTTTACAACCAATTGAGGTTTTTTAATTTAGATAGTTTCTTAAACACAATATATGGGATCAAATTTAATAGCGAGGGAGGAGAGGGAGGAAGAGAGATAGTGATAAAGCCAAAGGGCGAAGAGAGAGACAGAAAGAGAGGTAGAGGGAGGTGGGACAAAGAGGAAGGAATGGAGAGAGGGAACAAAGAGAGAGAGAGAGAGATGGAGTTGGTGGGGGAGAGAGGGAGAGAGATAGAGATGGAGTTGGTGGGGGAGAGAGAGGGAAGAAAGAGCAAATACATAGAAAGATAAAGGTGGATAGAGAGAAGGAATGAAAAGGGATATATTAGGAGAGAGTGAGGGAGGGAAGAGAGGAGGGAATAGAGAGAAGTAGAGAGAGATAGGGAGAAGAGGGTGAGAGAGAGAGAGAGGGAGACACAAATATGGAGGGAAGAGAGCTAAGGAGAGATGGAGGGAGATAGTGACAGAATTAGAGGGAAGAGAGAGAGAGAGAGTGATGGTGGGGGGCAAGAATGATAGATGGAGGAAGGAAGAGCAGAGGACTCAAGAGAGAAAAGTGGGGAGAGAGACGGAGTTTGGAGGGCAAGATAGAGGGAGGAAAGAAGAAAGACATAAAGGGAGAAAGGTAGAGAGAGAGAGAGAGAGTGGCAAGGGAGAGATGGGGAGAGAGTGAGGGAATAGAGAGAGGAGAGAGAGGGGGAGAAAGAGAGAATGTTTGTGGGGACTGGGATAACTAGAGCATTATAGATCTGACCTGCAAATATATGAAATGATACCAATATACCCAAAAACTGTAAATAATAACCAAAAATAACAGGAACTAAATATAGATAGAAATGTTGCTTTATTGATCAAACATTTGAGGTAGGGTAACACCATACAATCACTCCTTAAGAAACGAGAATACTCCACAAGCCATATGATTTTCCATACAATATTATTCATTGACATCTATTAATGGGGAGTCACTAGCCTCTATATAGGCTTCATGCATGCAATACCATGGGTCATTACCATGGTTCCCTCAATACCATCTATTTAATACAATGGGTTTATTAAATTACTGCTAACTACTTGTGGTCTCTTACATGATACGGGTTAACCATTTTATTTATTACTATGGCCCATCCCATTATTACGTTATTCCCTTGGGTACCTCCCTCTGTATCCCATACTATCCCCTAGCTATACTACATTCCACCCCCCTTAAACATGTTTCATCCCCGAAACATAAGAAGAACACAAATAATAAGATCTACTCAAAAGAGTAGTCCACTGGTACCATGCACATGCATCCAGCCATCTAAGAGAAAGGTGAACCCTTGATCTAGCTGGTGCCTCACTCGCTTGAGATGGAAGTTGACTATGGTGGCTCTGATATCACTTGTTATAGATCTGACCTGAAAATATATGAAATGATACCAATATACCCAATAATTTTAAATAATCATAAAAAAATAACAAAATCTAAAAATAGATAGAAATGCTTCTTTATTGATCAAACCCTTAAGGTAGGAAAACACCATACATTCACTCCTTAGGGAAGAAGAACACTCCACAAGCCATATGCTTGACAATACAATAATCCTTGACATCTCTCAATGGGGAGTCTCTAGCCTCTATATAGGCCTCATATATACAATACCATGGGTCATTACCATGGTTCCCTCAATACCATCTATCTAATACAATGGGCTTATTACATTATTGCTAACTACTTGTGGTCCCTTACATTATACGGATAACCACTTTATTTATTATTATGGCCCATCCCATTATTACATTATTCCCTTGGGTACCTCCTTCTGTACCCCATACTATCCCCCCTAGATATACTACATAGAACGAATAAGAAAGAGAAACATAGATACAAATATAGATATTATATAGTATTATATAACCATCCTAGATCTATATTAACACCTCATATATCAAACACCAAGAGGGATCAAATATCCAAAGAGAAAACTTCTTTTTTGAGTGCAAAACTTGAGGAAATATTTGCATCTCAAGAGATTTGATCCCTCTCTACTCTTCGGGGTTAAGATGGATCTAGGTTGGTTTTACTATTTTTAAATGTAATGTTAGGTGACAACATTAATGTGATGTGTAGGTGTAACGTAAGATGTAAATGATTTGTAAACATTTACATGTGGACTCAATTAAATAATAGTAAAAGTTTAAAAGTAATATAGAGCCTACTATGGAGAAATGTTGTAGTTTCCTTAAAAATTTAAAATAATAAAAATAATAAACCTTCTAAATTAAAGTAATGATTATATAATCATATTTAAATTTAATTAATAAGCACATAAAACATTTAATCATAACAATATTTTTAACCATGGATATTCAGACCCGTTTACCATAAATATTATTAACTTGTAAATAAGTTTTTCTGCAATACCATGGGCCAATATCATGGCTCATCAATACCACGTCCAAAAAAACCACCTCTCATTTCACAATCAAAATATTTTTTAAATATTTGTTTTAATTTAATTTTATAAAAAAAATAACTAAATCTAAAAGCAAAAAGATTATAATACTTTTAAGATATATGTAAACCCCCTATTACATTAAAATATATAAGATATAAATAGTAGCTATAAATTAAGATTGACCATATAAGCTAAAATCATAATTTTGTACCATATTTAAATTTCATTAATAAATACATAAGAACTTAATACTTACAATATATCAAGATTTTTAAACATGGACATTCACCCCCATTTTACCATGGATATCATTAAGTTGTAAATAGTCTTTGTTACAATACCATGTGCCAATACCATGGCTTATCAATGCCACATGTCCAAAAATCATCTCTCATTTCACAACCAAAATATTTTATAAATATTTTTTTAATTTAATTTTATTACATTTTTGCCTTGAACACTCTCTAGCAAATTACATTTTAAAAAATAAAATAAAAAAATATTAATTAAAATATTTTGATTCGGTGAAATTACATAAAAATAGAAATTAAATTTTAAAAAATAAAATTAATAATTAAACCAACTTATATATATATATATATATATATATATATATATATATATATATATTAACTTTGGATCTATCAAACTCTAGAGATCAAATGTCTCTAGGTGCAAACCTTTCCTCAAATTTTACAATAAAAAAAAATATATCACCTCTAAAAATTTAACGCTTCTAGACCCTTAATAGATCCATAATTAAGATATATCTAGACTAATATTAATAATATTAAAATTAATAATAATAATAATAATAACAACATAAAATAAAGGGGCGGCACAACTCCCAATTGTTATAGAGGTAGCGGTCAGAATCAACCTCGTGTAACATGAGTCGCGAAGCTGCCCCTGTTGTCGATTCCACTATAAGAAAAAAAAAAAAAAACAAAAACAAAACAAAAAAACACAACATAAAAACAATCACATTTATCATTATATAATCAAAAATATTTTACATTTTTCATATAACAATAAATAAATAAATAAATATATATATATATATAATCCTAATAATAAACTTCTATAAAACATAATTGCTAAAATAATTAAATGTTATTATTTAACATTAAATGTCACATTTATTCATACAATATGCAATTTTCGCCCGATATCCAACCACTAGAGTGCCCAAGTTGGGACACTAGAGGCATGGCTTTTCGAATCCGAAGGGCCACCTTGAGTCTCCATCATGTCATAATCCTCGTTGATATTCTCCTGATGCGTGTCTGTACTGACCTGGGTAGGGGCCATAATTATCATAGGGCACCAATTATCAGGGCCAATAGACTATTCAATTCTCCCATTAACCACATCCCTGGCCGATGTCATGAAACTTTGTGCCATGGCAAAAATATGCCTTGTTCCCCTTCTATGATGCCATTATTTTATACCTTGCAGCTCTGTTAGAGTAATGATGAATTCAATGGAGATTCAATGTATTTCACCAATAGGCATAAGAACTCAGCCGTAGAAGTTTTAGATGAGCCAGACCTGAAACAACCAATGCGAGTTCACAGAAAGGAAGCATAACAGGTAAGTTTGCCGAGGATGCCAGAAAGAAATCATAACAGGTAAGTGAAAATCTTGTCAGTTTTCATAGGGAACTTCTATCATTACATCGGCCTTCGCAATATCTATATAAATATTTCGCCTTAGCAGTGATTCAAGGAGAGGTGGTGTCCCATATATTAACTGCTGACTGCTGTTTAATATGGTGTATTGTTCCGGTCGCCGTAGCCTATTTGTTATAGGCTTGGCATATTTTCTGGTTGTATTGGTTTAAAATTTTGGGAATTGTTCTTGAGTGATTTTTTGGATTTTTTAGTGCTGGAATTTGGTGGAAAATTTTGAGGTGAAATATTGATTTGTGTTATTTAAACTGGTTTTTTAACTACATGTTTGAATTCAGCATGAGACACTTTGATTGTACAAAGATTACCCATCAAACTTGTGATTTCAATAATTTGACCCAAAAAACCCACCGTAAACACTTTCAAAAAATCACACTAAAGACAACTCCAAAATTTTGTGGTACTCCATTGAAATTGAGTTATAAATTCCTCATAATTTTAATGATCGAAATTGAATTTATATATGTAATTAAAAATATATTTTAAATATTAAAAAAAAAATTGACATTTTGTTTTTTAAATTTCAAAAGAAACCCTCAAAACGTATATTGGTTAAACCATACTTATAATTTTATTAATATGTCCAACTATTATATATTTTAGAGTTTTTCATTATAGTAAAGCCTGTTTGTGTGACCTTATAATTTTATATGGTTTAAAATACCAAAATACTCCTAAAACTTTCAAAAAAATATTCCCATAAAATTAGGTTAGGTCAATGGCTCACCTCATTAAATCATGGCCGGGCTAGATTGTTCATTAAATTAAAAAACAGACACCACAAAACATTAATCAACTATCGCCTTTACTGTACATCATATAACAATAGAGATCCAGACAAACAAGGGAAATTCTCCTCTTTAGTTTATCACCCAGAAGCAGCAGCTATTTGATCCGTAATTAGCTTTTGGTTTGTGTAACTCCTTTGTTTTAAATATTTTAACCCCTAGTTGAATTCTGGATTTTGAAACATACTCGGTGGTGCATACTTTATCAATGTTTCGTGTCTGGTAGGTCATCTCGTCCATTTGAAAGCCCGGTTATTCACCTATGGCTCTGTTGAAGTATATTTGGCTTTTTTATAAATTAATATTATAGAAAAAGTTTTTTAAGTTAGGGATTAATTTTACCGTTAATAGGGGATGTGTAAATTTGTTTTTTAATTTTTTTATTAAGTTGAGACATATTTTTTTAAAATAAAATTAAATAAATTATATTTTAATTAAAAAAATAATACAAGTTATAATTAAAAATAAAAAATTAATATCTTATATAATAAAAAATTGAATATATTGTAAAGTTTTTATAATTAAAATGTATATTTGGTCCTATATATATTCTATATAGCATTTAAAAATATAATTTAAACAATGAGATTTTAAAGAAATTTGCACTTGAAGAAATTTGATCCGTGTAACAAATATAACTATCTGCTCATATATATATATATATATATATATATATATATATATATACATCTTTAGCATAACACACATATAAGTCTAACCAATCATAATCGTAGGTTAACCATTATTTATGATTTTTTTTTAAAGCAATCATAATATTTGATATTATCGAATCATACATAAATCATGGTTGGACTTCACATGTTACAAATATTTGACAATGTATGCGGCGGGACTATTAGAAATGCACGGCAAATGAACTTACACTAGTTCAAATCTGTTTAATTAACTTATAAGGGTACGATGTTGGCCTTTGCACTTAACCATCACAAGTCATGGACTCGATACCTGCTCAGGGAACACAAGTGGAGTTAATGCATCAGCTGTCAAGATCCGAGTGGTGGCCTGGAGGTATTCCATCTGTCCTTACATCACCTAACCCTCGGGATGAGGTTCCTCCATAAACGACTCCTCTTGGCCCGCCAGATTGAACGATCCACAGTTTATCAACCTTTCATTTCTCGGTAGTGAGGTTCAACTTGTCATTGTTTGTCACTCTGGTCTTTCCGAGCAGTTCTAGCTCTGCTCTGCCCTTCAATGGTTGTCTTTGTCTGCTATTTGGGTTCATTGAACCCTCTCCATTGCATTTCGGTTTCTCTGTCTGCCCTGAAGAACTTGGAAACACTCCAATGCTCAGAAATTCATTCCACGGATGCCAAGCCTCAAATGTCTTCTCCGGAGGTAAACTTCTGGATCTTCTTCCCGCTTAACTGTTTTTGTATTCTCAGGTTTTTAGAACACCTTGGTGCTAATTCCTATTTTCAATACATGATTCTAATACCATGTCACTGTTTGTGATGAAAGGTTTGGCTTACGGAACGAGAGATTCCTCCGGGGCTGGGGCAAACCCTCCTAGTTTCAATGTCCGCAACCAAGTGCAGGTAAGATGAATCTCTCTGGTACTGTTAGAATAGGGTTTTTATCGACAGGTCTACAAGCTGAAAAGACCGTAAATGAAACGCTAGATGGGTTTATTGAGTCTGCTAGAGTCATGGCTCCTCTGATGGCTTGTCTTGTGTTTTCTTCCAGAGGTTTTTATATAAGGCAAGGAGGCCTAAGGCTGTGGCCGAGTATGGAATTTTTGGCACAGGCTCTCTGGTCATAATCCTATTATTATATTGGAACACTTATGTATATGATTGTGTTATAAATGAGAGGAGGGTTTCGTAGTTCACTGCAGGTTATTTTTTATTACTTTCCTGAGTTTTATCTAAACAAAGTTCTTTCTTTTGGAAGCCGATGGCTATCCTCCCTCAATTTTCCTGAGGGTTTATTCTATACTCTATTTGGTGTATATGGTTGAGAAAGGATACAGATTTTAGCATAAATTTTAACTATAGTTTGATAAGATCTGAGTGTTCTTCGTCTTATGAGAAAGGATGTTTTAAAATGTCTTTCTATGGAGCTAGGTTACAATATATGATACTTTTCTATGATCTTGATCTTTTGCATTTCAATGAAATTCCAGAAGTCACTACTTTTGTCTTACATAACTAAAATTCATGACCTTATTGGATTTCTTGTTTTTCGCTGTGACTATCGGAATTAATCTATGGTTTTTACTACATTCTTCGAGTCCTTATGCATGACTATATTTATGGTGTGGAATTCGAGAACAGTTTAATGTTGGTTGATCACAAATTATACTTTATTATTTCATCCATCAATGTTTATCATTCTTTCAATTTATAGATACTTGTGAAGTTGTTCTGGACTTAGATCAGTTGCAACTTCGAAAAAATCTACCTTAACTGGTTAATGTAATAGTTATGTTTTCAGGGAATTCCTATCCTTCTCGAGATTTAGTTTATCATTCTAAATTCCTTAACGAATCTTCTCATATATTACACAGTTTCTTCCTACGAAAGTGGCAAGAGTTTTACCTCAGATTCGCTAATGTTAATTAAAAGAATTACTTCAATTAAGTACAAAGGAATTCTAAATACATACTCCAAAAATAGGAAAACACTACATATACTTTTACACAGTATTGGACAATTATTTCTCTAATAGTGCAACCAATTTCCTAGCTACAATTGTTTTAGATTCAGTGAACAACTTATATAAACAAGCAGTCTAATCTTCTAGCTAGAGCTCTTACATTTAGTGAACAACTTATATAAGCAATTTTATACTTATCTATTTACGTTGTTCAGGACTAATTCTAAAATATGATTTGCAGATTAATTTCCTCCCTGCCGTGAGATTACCTACTCTGGTAAATCTCCCCCCGTGCTACTCCATACTCTAGGAGTTCTCTCTTTCTCATCGATTTTAAAGTTTACCAGCTATATAGTCTTAACCAGACATAGCCATTTTAGACTGCCTAACCTTTCAGCACAGTTCTCTCTGTCTCTCCTGATCTCAGATCCCCATACTCTTGATAATTTTCTTGTAAAATACCCTAGTATTTAGTTTTGGAACAGATAATTGTTTCCATAACCAATTACCTAGTAAAATAATATTTACTCATAATTGCAAAATTTATTCTTTAGTAACTGAATTCCAAAATAGTTTATAATTCAAACAAATAGTAATACTCTACTTGGTTGCAGTAAATAAAATCAATATTTACATAAATGGGGGATATTAAATCTTCTCGCCCTAAAATGGAACATCGTCCCGATGTTCTCTTCCTGCAAATAAACCTGGAAGGTTTTCTCTCATGACCTGTTCATCTTCCCAGGTGACCTCTCCTGGCCCGTAATGCCATCACTACACTTTAACCTGGGTGATAACTCATTTCTGTAGCATTAGTTCTCTCTGATCTAGTATAACCAGAGGTTCAACCAAGAATTCGCCTTCCGGTTTGACTTGAACATTGCAACAAAGTGTTAAGTCATTAACTAATTACTTAACACATTTGTATAGTATATCCATACCTAAATATTTATATCTTACCTGTATATCTTGCCATTGGATTAAGTGGTTACCGTCATACACATACTTCGTAAGTAGAGAAACATGGAAGACATTATGCACACAAATATGACTGGGTAAGGCAAGTTGATAAGCCACCGATCCGAATCCAACCAAGATTTGAAACGACCCACAATATTGGGGTGCTAGTTTAGCACACTTGGTCCATTGCAAGGTGCTTTTCTTGGCTCGTACTCGAATGTAGACGTGGTCTCCTACTTGGAATTCTCGGAAACTCCTCTTCCAATCGGCAAAGTTCTTACGTTGGTCCTGAGAAGCCTTTAAATTAATCTGTACCCTTTTCACCATTTCCTCCATTTCTTCCAACATATCTAGCCCTAGTGACATATTTTCCTCTGGTCCACTCCAACTTAAAGATGTCCTGCACTTGTGCCCATATAAAACCTCAAAGGGGCTCATCTGAAGGGATGCATGGTACCCGTTGTTATATGTGAACTCTACCAGGTGTAAATAATCTTCCCATTTTGTGGGCTGTTGCATTACATATGTTCGCAGCATGTCTTCAACAACTTGGTTTACTCTTTCAGTCTGTCCGCCCATTTGCAGATGGTAAGTTGTACTAAAGTGCAGTTGTGTGCCCAATCCTTCAAAGAGGGATTTCCAAAAAGCAGATGTAAATTTTACATCTCGGTCAAAAATAATCATCTTAGGGATTCTGTGCAGTTTAAAAATGTTCTGCATAAAAATATTAGCAATTTGGACTGCTCTATAAGTTGATTGAACAGGTATGAAATGAGCAGATTTGCTCAATTTGTCCACCACCACCATGATGGAGTCATTTTGCTTCCTCGATTTGCGCAGCCTGGTAATAAAATCAATAGATATGGTTTCCCATTTCCATTCTAGGATAGGTAGAGGGTGAAGTAACCCTGCTGGATGTTGGTGTTCAGCTTTCACTTGTTGGCATTCCAAGCATTTGGCTAGATACTCTACCACTTCCTTCTTCATACTAGGCTAGAAAAATTATTTCCATAGGGCAAAAATCATTTTCTGGTACCTAGGATGGCCTGCATAAGGAATCTTATGGTATTCATCAAAATTGAGATTTCTCAAATGTCGTGGGTTAGGCACATATATCCTTTCCCTAAAAATCAACAAATTTTTTGCATTTATTTCATAACCTAATTATTGTTCATGGCTGTCAAGAATTTTTGCTTGCTGCCATAAATGCTTATATGTTGGATCCTGCATGGATGATTCTTGAATCTACTCAAAAAAGGTAGTTCACGATTCACTAACATAAATTTCATATAAACAATTTACCTTCCAGCTTAGAGCATCTTCCACCTAGTTTTCCTTTCCTTTTAAATGCTTAATTTCACAATCGAATTCACTCAAGAAATATGCCCAACAAGCTTGCCTAGCATTTAAAGTTGGTTGTTTGAAATAATTTATCAGGCTATGGTGGTCATTCATTAACAAGAATTTCTTACCTAAAATGTAATGCCGCAACATTGTTTAGGCATGAGTGACTGCAGTTAGCTCCAAGTCGTAGGCTGGGTACTTTTTCTCATACTCTTTAAGTTTCCTAGATTCATAGGAAACCACTCTCCCCTCTTGCATTAATACGCCACCCACTACTTGCTTACTGGCATCAGTACAAACCACATATTCTTTGTTGGGATCAGCGATGCTCATAAAAGGTGTTGTGCTAAGAATATGCTTGAGCTGATCAAAGCTCCTTTGACAATCGGGGGTCCATTGGAACACTTTGCCTTTCTTTTGAAGAGAGGTTATAGGATAGGCTACACGGGAGAAGCCCTCCACAAATCTCTGATAGTAACCTACTAAACCCATAAATGATCTTCTGTCAGCTACATCCTTTGATATTGACCATTCCATAATGGTTCTTATCTTTTCCGAATCTATGACAATTCTGTCCTTGGTGATGATGTGTCCCAAGTATTGGATTTGCTCCTTAAAGAAATCACACTTACTGTACTTGGCGTACAGCTAGTGTTCTCGTAGGACTTGCAGAACAACGCGGAGATGTTCCTTATGTTCCTCCACATTCTGAGAATAGATTAGTATGTCATCAATAAAGATTAATACAAATTTATCTAAGAACTGATGAAATATGTTGTCCATGAGACACATGAACGTTGCTGGGGTGTTAGTTAGTCCAAATGGTAAAACCACAAACTCATAATGTCCATAACACGTCCTAAAAATAGTTGTTGCAATATCTCCCTCTTTTATTTTGATCTAATGATATCCAGAGCGGATATCAATATTTGAGAACACGGTTGCACCTTTCACCTAGTCAAAGAGCTCATCTATCTGCGGAAGGGGGTATTTGTTTTAATAGTCAGCTTGTTCAACTCGCGGTAATCCATGCACATTCACAAGGTTCTGTCTTTCTTTTTATCAAATAAAACTGGAGCTCCCCAAGGAGACACACTGGGATGGATATACTTCTTATCAAGCAACTCTTGGAGATGCATCGTTAACTCCATTAGTCTGGGTATACTCATTCGGTATGGTGCCCGAGAAACTGGGGCAGCCCCTAGAATCAGCTCAATAGTAAAATCTATGTCTGTTTTAGGGGGTAGGCCTGGTATTTCCTCAGGAAACACATCTGGAAAATTTTGTATCATAGGTATGTTCTCTAGTGATACAGATTTATCCTTAGAGTTAGCGTACCCTACTTGTATGGCATAAACCTAACAACCTTTTCTGATGCATTTGGCTAATTTGGAGGTTGTTATTGGCCTTAATCGCAAAGGTTTCTAAACACCTTGAATTTCTTGTCTCTGTCCCACTTCATCTCGGTAGCTACTATCTTTTGTTTTACAATTTATTAAGGACCAATGTTTTTCTAACCAGTCCATACCTATCAGAATATCGTATGACCCTAGGGGTAGCACATTTAAATCAACTATGATAGGTTAACCATCTAATTTTAAGGAACAATTATTTACCTTAGACAAAACTCTTCTCTTTTCCCCTGTGGCTAGTTGTACTAACCATGGGCTTTTAAATTTAACAATTTGTAATTTACACTATTCCACTAACCTAGGACTTATGTAACTTAAAGTAGCCCTAGGGTCTATTAAAATAGAGTAGGTCTGGTCAAAAATAGTACCTTCAAATTCAACCATAGTTGGCTCAAACTCTGCCTAATGATCTTCAGGAGTTGTGTTGATCTTAGGGACACTTCTTGCCACTTCTCCCACAATGGACGCTTCCTGAATTTGCGAGATTTGATCAGCTCCCCTGCGTTGAGGGAAGTTTTTGACATAATGTGGCCCTCCGCATCCCCAACACTGTACATGTGGTCTATTAATTAATTTTGTTTCATTTCTTCTGGTTTGTTCATTTGTCCTGGCTTCACTTGGTACCTTAAACCTGGGCTTATTCCCATTCTGATTACTTTGACCTTTATATACTCCCTTGTTGTTGTTGCTCTTATTCCCCTTATGACTGGGAATGAATTTATTTCCCTTCTTGTCTATCCATCTTTTACTCATGTCTCCCTTTGGTTTATTTTGCTGATAACAAATTTGTGCTTTCCGAATGACTTCATCCATGGTTTTTGGGTTGTCAAAATCTAGTCGTTCTTTCGTGAACAGTGGAAGACTGCTGACAAACTACTATAACTTAGATTTTTCTTCACGAATATAAGGCACATATAACAATAATGATGTAAATTTTGTTATAAATTCATCCATGGTCATTTGGCCCAGATGGAGGTCATGAAACTACTTTTCTTTTTCATCATAAAACCTCTCAGTTAAATATTTCTCCTTAAAGAATTTCTAGAATCTCTCCCAAGTTATTTTTTGCTCATTGACCCCATGGACTATTTTTGCTTCCTCCCACCACAATGTAGCCTTCCCTTGAAGTTGGAAAATGGCCAGATGGGCCTTCAAATTGTAATTATATTCATATAGCTAGAAGTACTTGTTCATATTAATTAACCATGCTTATGCTGCCTCTTCTTTCTCCCCAACAAAGAAAGGAAGCTTGATTTTATGAAACTCCCCTTGGAGTTCAATCTTCTGTTTCTTCTGTGTCTTGTGAACATACATGTTTCCTGATTCTTCCTCTTGGTTTTCTTCTCCTCCTTCCGTTTCCATATTTTTAGTTTGGAACTCTTGTTTCCCTCTCGTGTGGCTGTGCTCTAAACTAGGGGCTAGTGGCTGATGATTCTGTCTATCTGAAAGACTTTTTAGGATCTTTTCTTGTTCCTCCATAAAACTTTCATTGTCTACCCGAAGTCGGGCCATTTCTCCTTTCATTTCTTGGACAATTGTCTGAAGGTCTGCATTGGGATTTTGTGTATCATCGCCCAGCTACACCCAAACGTTAGGATTTCCCTACTGGAACGAAGTTGGCCATGTTTCGAATATGGAACCTTGTGGTAGATTTCCAACTCACCTCATGTTTATTATTTAACTGTTGTCTCCTACGTGCACAACACAATTGTGTTATTCCTTATTCCAGAGGTCTCAGTTTTGGGAACCTGTGCTCTAATACCATATGTAACACATCTATCTATCTGCTCATATATATATATATATATATATATATATATATATATATATATATATATATATATATATATATATATATATATATATACATATACATATACATATTAATCTTTACCATAACACACATATAAGTCTAACCAATCATAATCATAAGTTAACCATTATATATGACCTTTTTAAAGCAATCATAATATTTGATATTATCGAATCATACATAAATCATGGTTCCACTTCACATGTTACAAATATTTAACAATGTACACGGCAGGACTATTAGAAATGCATGGCAATTGACCTTACACTGGTTCAAATCTGTTACACAGTAATTTGTCACCGACCCTGCATTCCCTAATCCCATACACTGTCGGTCCATGTTACTGACATCTGTGTTGTGTCATGTTGCCAATTATGTGTCATTACCTTCCTTGCAATCTCAAGAAGAATGTCTGAATTCATTATCCCTGAAGAGGACCCCTTTTCACCTAAGTTTCTGGGTCGTCGCGGGTCAGAAGTTATCCCTCCCGTGAAGACGGTCAAGTTAACACTAGCCCTAGCGAAGTCTTCGCTCTATCCCTATGTTGCACCCACGACGAGCTAGATTTGGCAATTTTTTTAACAACTCGTCAAAACTTCGAGATGAAATTGCTTCATGGGTGGTCCTAGGGTGGTCCTAGGGCTGGTTGTTGGGTCAGTTGAGCTCGCCTATCTCCTTTGGGATAGTTGTTCAACCTTTCGTGCAACCTTCCTAAGAGATAAGTTCTTTCTTCCATCTCTTATGGGACCTCTACCTCCTATAAATATCTCCTCCATTAATGAGATCAACTAGATTAGATGTAACTGGATGATAGCTAGATGTAATTTGATAGTTTCAGGTTTCTAATAGAGGAGTAGAGGTAGAGAGTGTTATTGGAGTGTTGAAGTAGCCTCATATGTATTTTGGTTTTAGAGATGTTTGAGTAGAGTTGGCTTGAGAACTTTCTAGCGTCAATCCTTTTAGATGAAAGAGAGAGTCATATGTTCCCTTTGGAGACGGCTCACAAGTAAATTCTTATGGAGACATGCTGACAAGACCCTTCGAGGGGACTTATGATGTCAAGGCTCGGTTGTAAGTTTTACTTTGATCTATATTAATACAAATCAATAGCTTGTTTCCTATATCGTGTGTTAAATTGTATGTCGATAGCTTGAGGTTCCTTCACTCTTCAAGTAGATTGCTTGGTCGTTTTCTATTTTGTTTGTGGTGTTTCTCTACATGTTGTTTTCAGGTATAAGTGACTAGAAGAACAAGAGCTGGAGCAACACGATGAGTACTTCATCAAACATCGGACAGAAGGTAGGTCTTCATAACACCAACTTTCTAAGGAAATTTTCTTTGGTATTGTCTTTACAGTGACTAGACCCACTCTAGGGCTAGAGGGGTTGCCTCTGTCCACAAAGGGAACTTACCTGTGTCACAAGTTGGCGACCATATTGGGGAACTTGTCTTTTGTCTTTTGTGTTTATTGGTTTTGTTTTTTTATTGTCTTCCTTATTGTTTGGGTAGCATGCTCTATTTTGGAAGTTGTTAGACTACTCCTATACCCTTCCCACCCTTCTCAGTGATAGATCTGGCCTTACTCTAGTCCAACTTTCATTTTTGCCTTTGATCTAAGGTCATCACTGTTTATTTTTTGACAGTCGCGAAGTAGTCACGTCTGCGCTATCTTCTAGGTTGCGCCTTTTACTATACGGCGCGATTAAATTGTCTAACAGTCACGACGAGTCTTGAAATCTGCTCGGCGCATCTAACTGATGTACTTTTGCGATGACGTCACAAAGTGCTTAGTTAGGGAGGTGTGACAATTTGTTGTCGCCGCATGTTGCTAATGTTTTACTTGCGACGATTCCTGTAAGTTTCAAATTTTGAAGTTTGTTTGGTTGATCGGCCAGTGTGTTCTGTCCTCTAAGATTGTTTTTCCCCTCTTTATTGTGTCAAAATTGTTGGTTGTTAAGATTTTCGATTCCGGTTTTCAAGTCTTTTCAAATCCTCCTCTTGAACCGTGTGACTGTTTCTCGAATGCTTGGTTTGCTTGGGTCACTCATTCATTGAGATCTTTAGACTCTGCTTGGTATAATCTCTCACGTTGTTTGAGGCTTCTTCCTTTTCACTGTTTGTCATCCTCTTGATTGGTATGTGGCATTTGGTCACCGAACTTCCTTGTCTTGTTAGTTCGGTCTCCTTCCTTCGCTTGGCATAAATCACTCTAATTCCTAGTCAATGAGACAGTTTTCCAACTTTGTAAAAAGGATTATTTCCTTAGTTTTGAGTCTTAGATTCATTTTTGCATGTAGTTTCTTATCATTTATTTGAAAAAATAAAAAATTGTATTCATCTTGTATTGAGATTTGAAAGATGATTTCTTGCATTAGTAGATTCTTGAGATTAAGACATTCAAAAGCAAAAAGTATGTTTTCCATGTTCTTGTTTAGATTGCTTGCAAGTTTGAGTAAATGGTAGAGGTGTTCCTTTTTCTTCAATTGGTTTGCTTGTTTTCCATTCAACTATCATGCATTAAACCTCTCACTCTTCCTTAGCTAGTTGTTCATCCAACAAGAATGGTCTTTTTGCTCATTTATTTGCATTCTAGGAGTGTTAAAGATACATTCGATAGGGCCTTAAAACCGAGACTTAATTCAAGATTCATTGTTAAAATTTATTGAATGAACTTAAAAATGCATTGTAACCTAATGCACACATATCTAGAGGTCTAGGATAGAGACGTGTTCTAGCGTCGTTAAACCTAGTTGCTATTGTTTTCACTAAGGTTGGGTGATTCCTCCTTTTATGATTCAATAGATACTAGTATGGATTTGTGCTCCCTGTACCGTCGCGTATATGTTGGGAGACCCCACTAGGTTATCATCCTATTATCCATAGGAAGCCGAGTCTACCACCTTATAGATTGTAATGCACCAAACCTAGTATTCGGGAAGATTGACTACCATACGGGAATTCCTTGGTCATTTATCTTTCATTTTATCACCAAGGTGTATATCCAGTTTTACAATTTGTCTGGTAAACCTTTTTCCTAGAATTCTAGAGCAGTCACTTTTGTTCCTTTTCGACTCTTTAAAAACTGTAAAAGGATCATTTGAGCACTTGTCCTTTTACACTCATTAAACTTCGAAGGCGACTAGAGTCATCTTTTGTCCTTTTTCTCGACTCTTTAAACATGAAAAGGAAAAGTTTCGTTCCGATGTCATAAAAATTATTTGCTCGTGATAACATCTTACCTGTTAATCTTGGCCACATCGAGATAATATCTTGGAATGTTTTTTGCAACCCTATTGATTATATCTTTTCTCCCAAACTTTTGAGTTTAGGCCATGTTGGCGAACTCATCAAATTCGTCGTCCTTACCAGGTGACAGAGAGCCCCTTTCTCCTATCTCTTCTGAGGTATCGTCTGTTACTCATACTCTTCCTATTGTCCCGAGTGTTCAGCCTCTTGCCTCTCGAGCTCCGGGTGAAGAACCTTTTGATATCAATTGGACTCCTCCCAACATTTGGGAATTTTTAGATGAGGACCTCTCGTCTACTCCTCCTGGTCCTTCGACTCCGATGGCCACTTCCAACATGGATGAGTCAAGTCCCATTAGCAGTCAATAGAGCCTTGTGTCAACCAGGGAATGTTAGTCTCCCCCGAAAGGTTTTCCTTTCCACACCACTCCAAATGTGTTGTTTCCACTTCGCTATCGCACTCTGGCTGACATACTTGGTTCTACGTCTCTGCATCAAAGCTCTGTGTGGTCTTGTACTACAATTCCGACTTCACGAATTTTCATGTCTGCTCAGTCAGCCTTGACTTCCATACCTCATACACAAGTTACATCAATTTCATTCATTCCATCAATGCCCACCATGTGTGTGGTGTCTACAGCCCTTTCTGTTAGTGCAGTTACCGCATCTTCGATAGTTAATACTGTTACTGGGATATCTTCCACACCCGCTGGCAGCGGTCCTTCGCCTCTGGTTTCTGGGGTCGGTCAACCTACAGGTAATGTACTGATCTCTTCAAATTCCATTTCGGTGGGATTTTCATATGAGCAGTACCTGTTTTCTCTTCAAAATTTGACTCATAACCCTTCAGGTTCTCAATTGTTTTCCGTTCCGCATTACCCTCCACTCTACTATGATCACCGTGGAGCTCATATTTATTACACTGGGTCTCTTACTCCGAGGGTCCCAGTTGAGAATTATGTTTCTCTTTTGGTTGCCTGGAATCATACTAGTTACCACGGCCTGCAAGGACAACCTTTGGGTTTGCAAGGGCAACCTTTTCAAGGACAACCGTCTGGCTTGCAAGGAAAACTCTTTCAGGGACAGCCTTTCGCCTCCACAAGTTCTCCCTTTGTTTATTCAGGGTAGCCTTCTAGTTAGCCAAGTCAGCCTCAATTCTAGCAAGGCCAACCTGTTGCCCAGCAAGGAAAACCATCTAGTCAGGTAGGACAACCTCAATTTCAGTAAGGCCAACCTATTGCCCAGCAAGGCCAACCTTCTGGTCAGATAGGTCAACCTCAATTCCAACAAGGCCAACCTTTTAGTCAGTTGGGTCAGCCCTAGTTCCAATAAGGACATCAGTCTGGTCAAGTTAATCCAACTCTTAGTCAACCGGGCACTCAACCCAGTCTCCAGACTCAGGCTAGACTCTAAACTCAACCCGGTCCCCATACTTTGGTTATATTCCAAGCCCAACCTGTTTATCAGATGCAACCTGGGCCCCAGGCACAGTTTGGACCTCAACCGCAATACGATCTCCAAGTACCATAACAACCCCAAGGGAAACCTCAGGGTGCTCCTTATTAGAACTATTAGTGACCTCAGGTTAATTCTTATCATAATTTTTAGCAACCATATGTTGCCCCTGCTGGTCAAGTTGGTAACCAATGGTTTGTTGGTAGTCAAAATCCGGGTCAACAACCAGGTTATCGCATTAATCCACCCAACTTTAACCCTTATGGACAAAAGCCATGGGGGCAACAAGGCTCTGGTTGGAACCCTAACACTGGCCCTTATCAAAGGCCAATGATGTCTTTTAACCCCCAATTACCTTTTCTTGCGACTTTGGAACTGCCCGATGTGTCGAAGTTGGTAAATAGCCCTATACTTTATAATCAATATTGGCCACCAGTTCTAACCAAGATTCCCTGTGATTGTCCTAAATTTGACGGAAAATCTAGAGAGGATCCCCAAGCGCATGTTATGACTTATCACCTTTGGTGTTCATCTAACTCATGGCTTGAAAATTCTATCCGTCTCCTTCTTTTTCAGAGGACTCTTACTGGTTCCACTATGAAATGATATATTGAACTCACTCGTGGAACTTTCCAAGACTTCAACTCTGTTGCGATGGAATTTCTTACCCATTTTCAGTTACCGATTCGCTATGAAACAAGAACGCATCTCCTTACTTCTCTAAAACAGGACACGGCTATCCAAATCTCTGATCATATTCATGAATGGAGAAGGTGGCGTCATTTGATTAAGTTCTAGATCCCTGATCAGCTTCTGACTAACTGGTTTACTACCTCTTTTTTCGGTTCAATAGCCCGAGATATTGTTATGGGGGCATGTGTTACTGAAGAGCAAGCCATCACACGTACTAAGTATCTTGATTTGGTCTATTCCCAATCTGGCACGCTTTATGATGTCTTACCTGATGCTCCATGACCTGGAACTTCTAAAGCCCCCTCGATGCCTTCTGTCGATGCTGCTATCAGTTTCATTGCCCAATCTTCCTGAAAGTCTTCCACGACTCCTGTGAAGCAAAAACCTATTGCTCCTGTTGAAAATGCTTCTCAGTCTACATCTAATACTGGGAAAACCTCAAAAGTTAATGTCGTTCAGCCTACCATGGTAGAGAAAACTTCGAAAGGTAAGAAGAAAGGGAAAGGAAAAAATAAGGTTGATGCACCAATGCAAGAACCTCCTAAGACTCCTGCCAATGACGGTTCTAAACACAAACCTTAGTATCCTTCTCTTATCTGTGATGAGGATCACTACACTAAAGACTGTTAGACGGTCTGAGGTTAGTCGTTTGCTTAAGGGGACTTCAAGGGCTCCTGCTGTACTTAAAGATCATTTTCCCTCCCAAAAAACTCAAATGGTGGTAGACCAGACTCAATCCTCTTCCACTTTTGGCTCCCAAGTTTTTATGGCTGGGACTACCCCTATTCATGTGAGTACTTGATCGAAAGATTATTCTCCGTCCGCCAGGAAGGAACTTGAAGTACCTTCTAACGTTCCTTCATCCAGTTTTGGACCTCTTCATATTGGACAGCCCAACACTGAGTCTATCATTAGACTGCCTACAAAGGGTGTTCTCCGGAAATCTTCCTATAACCCTAATGCTCGTGCTGCGCAACACTATAGTATTGTCGAGGACCTAGCCCAAGCTCCTTTGGCTATGTCCGTGTTGGAGGTTCTCCAGAGTTGTCCTCCACAACGGAGGTCTCTACTATCTGCTATTGGTGGCATTGATCCGGTTGATTCCGAGTTAATTACATTTGATCTTGAAAATCATGTACCATGTTTGCCTCATCAAATCGCTTTTCTCATTCAAGTCATCATTAACTCGAAGAATATTCATCGTACTGTTATTGATGAAGGCACCTCAACTTGCATCATGTTTGTTGCTTGTTGGAAGACCATCGGTTCCCCGTCTTTGAGGCAATCTCCTAATACCTTGGAAGCCTTTGATGGAAGAGATTCTCATCCATTTGGTATTCTCCCGTGCTTGCCTATCACCTTGGAAGGGAAGATAGTCGATGTCAAAGTCAAAGTTGTTGATGCTAATCTGACTTACAACCTTTTGTAGGGTCTAAGTTGGACGTATGCTATGCGTGTTGTGGCTTCGTCAATATTTTGTGTACTCCATTTTCCTCATCAAGGGAAAATTGTTATGGTCGATCAGTTGTCCTTCTTCGCTTCCTCTTCCTCGAATGGCAATGTTCCATTTCTGGAGAATACCAGTATTCCCTAGGAGGGTGTGGGCACTGGACTCTTTAAAGATCCTGCCCTTATGGGCGCTTTTTCACTCCCACCTCCTAATGTCGCCTCTATTATTATGATCTCTATCAATCCTGATCCCTACGTGATTCCCCCACCGATCAGGTGGATTCATGGGGTGAGGTTATTCCATTGAGCCCTGCAGAGCTCAACTATGTTGAAATCGTTTCTGCTTCAGTTTCATCTTCTGACTCTACTCCTTCAAGTGAATCTCTCGACACGTATGTGCAATCCCCCTGGCTTGGAGATATTGCTTCTCTGGATCTGTTACAAGAGACATTTCCTTCTGATGATGTGATTCTTGAGACTATGTCTTTTGATGATCCTCCTTGGGTCGATAATCATCATCGTTCCTTGTTTCTCTTAGGCCATGGGGCCATGACTGCCTGTCTGGATAAGTTTGCTTCCTATGTTCCTTCTCAGCCTTTTTAGACACCCATCTTAACTCATGAGGTTTTTTCTGAGGGAAATATGGGAAATATTATGCAAACCATGCCCATCAACATCTCAGTTAGACCAGGGCTTGTTGAAAATATTCACATTGGAGTGACTTGTTCTCCTGAGGAGATCCAGCTTTACACCGACATTTTTTGAGAGTTTCGCGATGTGTTTTCCTTGTCGTATGAAGAAATGATCGGTATTGATCTGAGTATTGTGGTACATGAGATACCTATGTATCTTGGTGCAAAACCAGTTCATCAACGTTTATGTCCCGTGCACCCGAGAAAGGCCGCTACCATTAAGGGAGAGTTTGAAAAACTTCTCAAGGCTGGGTTCATTTACCCCATTCCATTGATAGACTGGGTATCTCACATTGTCCCTGTGACCAAAAAACAAGGCACTATTAGGGTTTGTGTTGATTATCGTGATATCAATCACGCATGTCTAAAAGACAATTATCCTACTCCCTTTATTGACCAGTTGATCGACAACTGTGTTGAGAGTGAGATATTCTATTTTATGGATGGCTTTTCTGGTTATAACCAGATCAATATTTCGCTTGCCGATCAGCACAAAACTGCCTTTATCTGTCCATGGGGTACTTTTGCTTACAAAAACCTCCCTTTTGGCCTGAAGAATGCCAGTGAAACTTTCCAGCGAGCAATGTCCTATGCTTTTCATGACATTGGAAACATTGTTCAGCCTTATTTGAATGATCATCTAGCTCATTTAGCTAAATGAATAGACCATTCGAACCACGTCAGCCAAATCTTTCTTCACTGTAGACATTACCGTATTCGTCTCAATCCGCATAAGTGTGTCTTTTGCATCGAATCCGGAAGACTCCTTGGGTTTGTCACTTTTAAGGAGGTTATTCATCTCGATCCACTCAAGGTCAAAGCTATTCTAAATCTCCTACCTCCTACTTCATTTCATCAATTGCAGAGTTTGCAGTGGAAAGCTAATTTTTTGCATCATTTTATCCTAACTATACCGAAATTGCTTAATGTTACACGTGTCTCCTTAAGCGTGACACTCCATTTATTTGGGATGACATCACCCAAAGGTCATTTGAGTAACTCCAGACACTTCTTGTTTCTACTCCCCTGTTACTTCCACCCAACTATCATCGTGATTATTCACTTTATATCGTTGCTGCTGATAGTACCATTGGTATGGTTTTGGTCCAAGACAACGACGATGGTTCCGAGCACGTCATATATTATATTAGCCGCAACATTCTTGACACTGAAATTTGCTATGCTTATGTCGACAAGCTAGCCTTGGTAGTTGTCCAAGCTATCCAACGTTTTCGTCATTATATTTTTTTGCGCACTATGACCGTGATTTCAGATTGCAACTGTTAGGCCCCTATACTACTAGTGTAACCCCTTATTGTTATTAGTATAACCCACTTATTATATTGTTGTACCCATGTAGTGCCCATATTGTTACTATTGTGCCCCATAGAAGCCCACTATTGTTATTATTGTGCCCTTACATTATTATTTTTATGTCGGCTCTGATTATGTTATGACCCCTTAGACTCCTATATATAGAAAGGAGGTCTTTTCATTTGTATCATCCAAGAATTGTTCATTTATGTAATGTAAAGGAGGTTTCCCCCTCGAAGAGGCTGAATTATAAGGCATGGATCTCTCTTTTCTATCTTTTTGTGAGCTGGTTTCATAACATTTGGTATCAGAGCTTTGGATTCTAGGGTTTCGCTGCTCCGGACAGGTCATCGTGGCATTTTCGCTATAACTTTTTTTCTGTGACGTTTCAGAAGTCGCAAAAAAAACCCATTTGAGAAGAAATCGCACTGAACCTTGGGTCCAAATTTCAGAGCTTTTCGCGCGATATTTGTGGAGATATGATCTGAGGAAGTTGGTCTTTTTCCAGACTCCTGAATTACACTCAAAACAGGTGACCTGGGGAAAATCGTCATAACTTTCTCTCTGGGGATCGGATTGAAATTTCGTAAGAAGGTGTAGAAAGAGGACGGACTTTAGTTTCTTTTATGCATTTTTCAGATCCAAAGGTTGAAACAGTGACTCGTGGCACGTCGTACAAGTTCGCTCTACTGAAATAGTCTATAATCAGGTCATCTTGGGAGATTGTGCATAACTCTTTCTTGGAGAATCCAATTTGGATCAGACTAGTGGCATTGGAAAGAGGACACAGAGGGCTACTATAGGTCACAATTTTAGAACTTAAAGATCCGAAAGTACAGAGTTATAGTCGTTTCAAGGTAGAGCTCCTAAAATCAAGAAAAAGCAAGATGAGGAAGTTTGATGGCAAGGATCCGGTAAATTGGATACTTCAGATCGAGCAATATTTTGATATACATGGTGTACAACTGTTACAAAAGGTATGTATTGCATCTTCATATTTAGAACCAGATCAATTTTTATGGTACAAAGGGCTTTGTTCTCGTAAACAACTTGTTACGTGGTCAATTTTCACGGAGGAAATGATAGCACATTATGAGGATACAAAGAGCAACACCTTCTTTAGAGCAACACCACAACAATTGGAAAGAGTAAAAAGGCTTTGTGACATAGTGGAAAGCAAAATTATGGAAACCAGGAAGTGTACCCCTCACAACTATAAAGATGGAAGTGTTGTTTCTCCTAGCCTTCCACAACCTACAAGGGTTACACCACAACAATTGGAAGAAAAAAGAGAAAAAGGGCTTTGTTACAATTGTGATAGCAAATGCACTAAAGGTCATAAGTGTGCTGAGAAGAAATTATTTTACATAGAATATGAAGAGGAGGAAGAAAAGGATCAAGAAACAACAAAAGAAGAAGATATACGCCAGGACCCCACCCCAGAGAAAGAAGAAATGAATCAGAACATATCTTGTAAACTATTGGCAAGAATGACCACTCCTCAAACTCTCAAGATAGAAGGAAATATCAAGAAGAAAAAGGTGCAAGAAGTGAAAGATCACATCAAGAAAGAAGAAATGAATCCAACCATATCTTGTAATTCACTGGTCGGAATTACCACTCCTCAAACTATCACAACAGAAGGACATATCAAGAAGAAAAATGTTCAAGAAGTGAAAGATCACATTGAGCATCAAGAAATGAATCTGACCATATCTTGTAAAGGATTGGAAGAAATTACCACTCCTCAAACTCTAAAGATAGAAGGACATATCAAGAAGAAAAAGGTTCAAGAAGTGAAAGATCACATCAAGCATCAACAACAAGTTCTCCAACTTTTAAAGGATAGCGCCACTTCGGTGCAAAATCAAACGAAACAACAGGTAGATAAACATTGTAGTGAAAAATGTTTTGATGTAGGTGATTGGGTATTTTTACTGCTACATCTCAAGCAAGCTATTTATGAGAAGGAAATGTTGGCAATACTACATGCACTTAAAAAATGGCGACCTTACCGAATGGGAAGACTCTTCAAGGATGAGGATGTGGAAGCATTGTTTTGTGCTATTTATATTATCCAACTAGATTGGATAAACGAAGCAAGGGATGAATGGAAGAAGGACGAAGAAGTATGGCCACTTGTTCAAAAGTTGCAAAAGATCCCAATTCAAATAATATTGCCAGAAATTGAAGAGGAAGGAAAAATCATATTGGAACCTGGAGCAATCACAGAAACAAGAACCCGACAACTATGAAATCGATCAATTTCAGAGTATCTCATCAAGTGGAAGAACTTATCCGCTGAAGATTCCACATGGGAGGACAAGAATTTTATATAGAAGCATCAAGAACTACTCAAGCGTTGAGGACAACACTTTTTGAAGGAGAGGGGCATGTTAGGCCCCTATACTACTAGTGTAACCCCTTATTGTTATTAGTATAACCCACTTATTATATTGTTGTACCCATGTAGTGCCCATATTGTTACTATTGTGCCCCATAGAAGCCCACTATTGTTATTATTGTGCCCTTACATTATTATTGTTATGTCGGCTCTGATTATGTTATGACCCCTTAGACTCCTATATATAGAAAGGAGGTCTTTTCATTTGTATCATCCAAGAATTGTTCATTTATGTAATGTAAAGGAGGTTGCCCCCTCGAAGAGGCTGAATTCTAAGGCGTGGATCTCTCTTTTCTATCTTTTTGTGAGCTGGTTTCATAACACCAACCCGATGACATACATACTATCACGTTAATTGTTGGGGGGCAAATACTCAAAATGGATTGTTATCCTTCAAGAGTTTGATTTGGAGTTTACCACTGCCAAGTCTAAGAAGTCGCTGGTCTTTGCTGAGTTGTTTTTCTCATTACTGTCTACTTCTGCTCCCTCTCGGATAGAGGACCACATTCCGGACGACATGCTTTTCTTGATCAGTACCCTCAATCCCTGGTACGGTGACATTATTGTTTACCTCTAGATGTCTTCATTCCACCGTGATTTGTCTAAGGATGCTTGGTGATGCATTCGCCACCATTCTTAGCCCTATCATATTATTGGAGACACTTTATACTATCTCGACATTGATTCAGTCATCCGTCACTGCCTGACTTTCGAGGAAGCTGAAAAAGTCTTAAATGACTGCCACTCTGGCGCTTGTGGTGGTCATATGTCTCGTTATGATACTACCCAAAAGATTCTTCATGTTGGTTACTTTTGGCCCTTCATCTTCAAGGATTTCATTCTAGTTGTCCGCTCCTGTCACGCATGTCAAATTTACCAGGGGAAGATGCGTGCGCTACCTTCCCTTTTGCATCCTGTCATTACCATCGACCCTTTTGCTAAATAGGGCATTTATTTTATGACCTATAACCATCACTTGGCCGGGGGGCATGGGTATATCATCGTTGCCGTCGATTATTTTATGGAATGGGCCGAAGCAATGCCTACATTGTCTAACGACGGTAAGACAGTTGTGCAATTCCTATTCAATCATGTAATTACACGGTTCAGAGTCCCTGAGGATGTAGTCACTGATCATGGTTCCCAGTTCCATTGTTATATGATGACTGAGTTGACAACCCAGTTAGGCTTGTTTCACAATAGTTCGATGCCTTATTACCCTCAGGGTAATGGCCAAGTCGAGGCAGTAAACAAAGTGTTGGTTACTATGCTTCAGCGTACCATTGGAATGCACAAGCCCAATTGGAATTTGATGTTGTTTTCCACTATATGGGCCTACCGTACCTCATTTAAGGATGTGACCAGATTCACACCATTTCAACTTGTTTATGGTCTGGAAACTACCCTTCCGATTGAGTGTGAAATCCCTTCTCTCAAATTAGCTATCGAATTGCTCCCGAATACTACTCCAGTGGAAGAACGCCTTCTTTAGCTAGAACGGCTTGATGAGACTCGTTGACTTTCTTCTTTAATCATTGAAGCACAAAATAAGAGAGTGAAAACTCACTTCTATTAGACAGTCAACCCACTTTCTTTCACGAAGGTGGATTTAGTCCTGCTGTATGACCAAGCTAATCACAAGCTGGGGGCGGGAAAATTTGAACCCATGTGGCATGGGCCTTATATTGTCAAACGTGTTTTGCAAAAAGGGGCCTATGAGATAATTGATTATGAAGGCAACCCTTTAGGTAAGCCCTGGAATGGGATCTATCTCAAGAAATATTATGCATGAGTCTTTCGTGCATTGCTGTGTACATAAGTATGTTTTTCATTTTGTACATGTTTGCCTTGGTGTGTAAGCGTTTGCTGCTTATTGTGTACCCTTTGCTTCTTATGCAGATGTCTGTCTCACCTTATGTCGGTTTCGCTGATGGTGCCTATCGCAGTACTCAGAATCTTTCCTCCATGGCATGGGTTATCTATGATCCTCATGTTGAGTTGGTAGATATTCAAGGTGTTTGTCTAGGATGTACTACGAACAATTTCGTTGAATATAATGCAGTCATTGAATTAATAATTGAGGTTGTTGCCCTCCATATTCATGCATTGATCGTGAATCTGGATTCAAAGCTTGTCGTTCTTCAACTCAACGGGTGTTATTCCATCATAAACCCTCAAATTTTAAGGTTGTATTTACGTGTTTGTTTACTGGAAAGCAATTTTGATTTCATTACATATCAACATATTCCTAGAAGACTAAATACATTAACAGATGCATTGTCAAATCATCTATTAGAAAGACATTTGCAACATTTATGAGACATAATAAGTTCATAAAACAAAACATAGATGTATATATGTATATCAAGTGTTGCACATTGCAGTGCTCAAAAAGTATATGTTTGGGTTACATCGCAAGACAACATGTCTTTCAAAATTGCAAAAAATAAACCTAGGAGTCTAATTTATGTGGTGCTCTCTATAGCACACGACTGCTCGGACGACACGTTTGAGTAGTCGAAGAATCCTGTGTGACACCCCCCCTGTGTGTCGTTGGTATTATTGAGGGACATCCTCGAATCTCGCGTAGTCTAGGATCCCCTCCGTCAACCCCTCCAGGTCACGAGTGATCTCATCCTCTACATCTCCACCGGGAGGAGGAATCTCAAACTCCCGCTCATCTCTCCGAGCAATCGGAGATAAGCCTGCAGGCCTTTCTGGCCCAACATCTACAAGATTGAAACATAGTGATCAGAACATATGTAAAAAATGATAAAAATATTACAAAATCTTCAAAAATAAAAATTTGTTATCTCTGTTGTCCCAGTGTTCCCTAAGGGGGAGTACTAAATCTGGATCACCTCCAAAATCTATCCCAGCATATGGCTAGTCCTCAACAACAACAAGTTGATGATATAACCACTGGAAAAACTTGGGTCTCCATGACATATGTTGACCCCCACCTCCTCGGGGCATCAACATCGCCCACTGAGTCATCTGTGCCTCCCGCATAGTCGGCCATGCTACGACTGCTTCCTGTCTCTGGAAGATAGGAAGATGCTCGAGGATCAATGATACGAGAATGGACCCATACCTGAACTGTTTGATGTCCCTTCATTGACACTTTGTTAATTTCCATTTTCAGTTATCGGCCACGGCCTTGGCCCAGTTAAAAACCATGGGATCCAAACAGTCGACTACCAGTCGGAGTTGAGTTTTGGTGGTCTCATGTGCGGCCTGTGAGCTAGCTGCTCTAGTGATGGTAGAGAGGAGGACTCGTAGAGACATGTCTCTAAAAGTTGCAATATTGAGCTTTCCACCCTTATCCGACTTCTCTTCCTCTAGACATAGTCTTTCCATTATCATATCCATGGTTTCTCCAGTGATCCGAGTCCCAGTCATGCGAGGACTTTCACCACTCCATGACAACCCTATCAGAAAATAAATGTTTGCTGCCTCAATCTCCAGCTCTTTCCCTTGGATATTGAACTTGTCCTCATTCGGATCCCATGCTCCAACCAAATATTGGAGTAGGTCTGGTTGTGCCCTCAAACAGGGCACCATGAAGAATTTTAGCAGACCGCAATTCCGGAGCACATCCAGGTAGTTTTGATCCCCCATGGCTAATTCATCATTGCCATTGTGCTCTCGTTCCTTCCACTCAATCACCATGTTTTCTTCCTGCATACACACATAGATGATTATAAGTACTCCACTTGTGCTTAATATCCAAGGAAATTTCTTAAGTTTTGAGAAATAGCAAGAATCGGTGCTCGGCACGCCTGTTTTTCTAACATATGCGGGAAGCCAAAATCTACCATTCAGAAAATTTGGGATCTTTGCAACTTTTAAGTGTACAGTCACAAAGACACCATTTTATCACTGTGGAAAATTTTGGGTCGTCGCGGTCCCAAGCTGGCGACTTGAGACGACCGCTACGAATATGCTGGCGCTAAATCCTTCCTAAGTGGCAGCTCATACCATCAAAAACAAAACATTATCTATTTAAATGTGCAGGAAATCAACTAGTGCCTACCTGGACCAGACGAATTTGCTGACAAGGTGTTGATCTTCCTCTAGTCGACTGTTGAAATTTCGAATGTGCAAGGGTAAATTTTTCACTCTGAGGTAAAACAGTGAAAGTTAATTTGATTTTTACCTAATGACTCTTTTATAAGTCGTTTTGGTCAAATTAGGGTTTTTGCCTATTTTTTAATATTTCATGTATTTTTATATCAAAGATGGATCTTACACTTGTTTTTGTGAAACAACAGGTTTCGCAAACTTTGGTGACTAACTTGCGAGTTATATTTTATAATTTTTCGGACTCTGTAAAAACATGAAAAAGTCCCTTTTGGAGTCATCTTTAAGCCCTCTTCTGATTCTTGAAACATGAAAAGATCGCCGAGAGCTTGTAGCTTTGAACTCGTTAAAGGTTGCGAAGCGTCATCTACCCAGTATACGTTTACCCCTTTTTTGGGCTGGGATAGATTGTTTACGAAAAAGGTATACATTCATGTTTACGGTCAATAGGTTCCCTTGGATATTGTTTTCTACCTTTTAGGATTCACAGGACAAATTTACTAAAAGGGACCTTTGGATTTCTCTTTTCCATGTCTTTTTCAAACTCTATAAACATGAAAAAGACTTCGAGTTTTACCTATGTCAGACTCGTTAAACCCTGATGACATTGGACTTGTCACCATGACGAGATCGAGATTCTCCTTCCTAGGTCTCATTAAAAATCACTAGGTCGGATACGTCCAAAGGATGAACTTACATTAAAAGCATATGCTATCCCCTTCAAGCTTATGTTTCAAAAATAATTGAGGTACTCGCAAGAAATGGTGGGGGAAAATTTGGAAACATTATGTTGGTTGTATTAGTTATTACAACAGCTTGTCATTCTTGGACATCGACACTCTTTCTTCTTCATGTCAGGTTTGGATATCCTCATTCTATCGTTGGCCTTCTGGGTTTTGGGTTATTCATATTGCCTCTTTCCATATGATCCTTGTTGCATCATCATGACCTTTGATCCCTTGGTACCAAAATGCTGCCAAATTCTGGAGTCGTGTCGCCGATATGTTCAAGAGCTTAATCCTTCTGCAGTTTGTAGCCTTACACACCTTCCTCAGATTCTCTGTCTCATTCACATTCATCTTGTTCCTTTGTCTCACGTCAATGATGTGGGAAACATTATGGCCCTCCTTCGACCGGCCACTTCCTGTAATTTGTCACCGTCCCTGCATTCCCTAATCCCGGACACTGCCGGTCCATGTTACTAACATCGGTGTTGTGTCATTTTTCCAATTATGTGTTATTATCTTCCTTGCAATCTCAGGAAGAATGTCTCAATTCATTATCCCTGAAGAAGACCCCTTTTTACATAAGTTTTTGGGTCGTTGCGGGTCAGAAGTTATCCCTCCCACGAAGATGGTCAAGTTAACACTAGCCCTAGCGAAGTCTTCGCTCTATCCCTATGTTGCACCCACGTTGAGCTAGATTTGGAAAAAAATTTAACAACTCGTTGAAACTTTGAGATGAAATTTATTCATGGGCGGTCCTAGGGCAGGTTGTTGGGTCAGTTGAGCTCACCTCTGTCCACTAGGATAGTTGTTCCACTTTTTGTGCAACCTCCCTAAGAGATAAGCTCTTCCTTACATCTCTTATGGGACCTCTCCCTCCTCTAAATATCTCCTCCATGAATGAGATCAGCTAGCTTCGATGTAACTTGATGATAGCTAGATGTAATTTGATAGTTTTAGGTTTCTAAGAGGAGTAGAGGTAGAGAGTGTTATTGGAGTGTGGAAGTAGCCTCATATGTATTTTGGTTTGAGATATGTTTGAGTAGAGTTTGCTTGAGAACTTTCTAACATCAATCCTTTTGGACAAAAGAGAGTCATATGTTCCCTTGGGAGACTGTTCACAAGTAAATGCTTACGCAGACATACCGACAAGACCCTTCGAGGAGGCTTACTACGTCAAGTCTCGGTTGTAAGTTTTACTTTGATTTATATTAATACAAATCAATAGCTTGTTTCCTATATCATGTGTTAAATTGTATGTCGATAGCTTGAGGTTCCTTAACTCTTCAAGTAGAATGCTTGGCTGTTTTCTATTGCATTTGTGGTGTTTCTCTACATTTTGTTTTCAGGTATAAATGACTAGAAGAATAAGAGATGGAGAAACACGACGAGGACTTCATCGAACATTGGACTGAATGTAGGCCTTCATAACACCAACTTTCTAAGGAAATTTGCTTTGGTATTGTCTTTGCAGTGACTAGACCCACTCTAGGACTAGAGGGGTTGCCTCTGTCCTCAGAGGGAACTTACCTGTGTCACATCTATCACATAGTCATTTGTCACCGACCCTACATTCCCTAATCCTGAACACTGCCAGTCCATGTTACTGACATCTGTGCGGTATCATGTTGCCAATTATGTGTCATTACCTTCCTTGCAATCTCGAGAAGAATGTATCAATTCATTATCCATGAAGAAGACCCCTTTTTACCTAAGTTTCTGGGTCGTCGTGGGTCAGAAGTTATCCGTCTCGCGAAGATGGTCGAGTTAACACTAGCCCTAGCGAAGTCTTCACTCTGCCCCTATGTTGCACCCACGACGAGCCAGATTTGGCAAGTTTTTTAACAACTCGTCCAAACTTCGAGATGAAATTGCTTCATGGGCAGTCCTAGGGCTGGTTTTTGAGTCAGTTGAGCTCGCCTCTCTCCTCTGGGATAGTTGTTCCACCTTTTGTGCAAACTCCCTAAGAGATAAGCTCTTCCTTCCATCTCTTATGGCACCTTTCCCTCCTATAAATATCTCCTCCATGAATGAAATCATCTAGCTTGGATGTAACTGGATGATAGCTAGATGTAATTTGATAGCTTCAAGTTTCTAAGAGAGGAGTAGAGCTACAGACTGTTATTGGAGTGTGGAAGTAGCCTCACGTATATTTTGGTTTGAGAAAGTTTTTAGTAGAGTTGGCTTGAGAACATTCTATCATCAATCCTTTTGGACAAAAGAGAGAGTCATATGTTCCCTTGGGAGACGGTTCACAAGTAAATGCTTACGGAGACTTGCCGACAGGATCCGTCGAGGAGGCTTACGATGTCAAGGCTCGGTTGTAAGTTTTACTTTGATTTATATTAATACAAATCAATAGCTTGTTTCCTATATCATGTGTTAAATTGTATGTCGATAGCTTGAGGTTCCTTCACTCTTCAAGTACATTGCTTGGTTGTTTTCTATTGCATTTGTGGTGTTTTCTCTACATGTTGTTTTCAGGTATAAGTGACTAGAAGAACAAGAGCTGGAGCAACATGACGAGGAATTCATCGAACGTCAGACTTAAGGTAGGCCTTCATAACACCAACTTTCTAAGGAAACTCGCTTTGGTATTGTCTTTGCAGTGACTACACCCACTCTAGGGCTAGAGGGGTTGCCTTTGTCCATAGAGGGAACATACCTATGTCACAAGCTCGCCTCATGCTGATTATTTAACTATTGTCTCCTACGTGTACAACACAATTGTGTTATTCCTTATTCCAGAGGTCTCAGTTTTGGGAACCCGAGCGCTCTGATACCATATGTAACACATCTAACTACTTGCATATATATATATATATATATATATGGGTGTGTGTGTGTGTGTATATTTGTGTGTATATATATATATATATATAGATATATATGGATATATACTAATCTTTACGATAACACACATATAAGTATAACCAATCATAATCATAAGTTAACCATTATTTATGACTTTTTTAAAGTAATCGAAATATTTGATATTATCGAATCATACATAAATCATGGTTGGACTTCACATGTTACAAATATTTAACAATGTACGTGGCAGGACTATTAGAAATGCATGTCAATTGACCTTACATTTGTTCAAATCTGTTTACTTAATTTATAAGGCTATGATGATGGCCTTTGCATTTAACCATCACGGGTCATGGAATCGATACCCGCTCAGGGAACACAGGTGGAGTTAATGCCTCAGATGTCTGGATATGGGTGGCAGCCTGTAGGTATTTCATTTGTCCTTACTTCACTTAACCCTTGGGATGAGGTTCCTCCATCAACAACTCCTCTTGGCCCACCGGATTGAATGGTCCATAGTTTATCAGCCCTTCATTTCTCAGTAGTGAGATTCAACTTGTCATTGTTTGTCACTTTGGTCTTTCTAAGTGGTTTTGGCTCTGCTCTACCCTTCGATGGTTTTCTTTGTTTTCTATCTGGGTTTACTGAACCCTCTACACTGCATTCTGGCAACTCTGCCTACCCTGAAGAACTTGGAACCACTCCAATGCTTAGAGATGCATTCTACGGAGGCCAAGCCTGGAATGTCTTCTCTGGAAGAAAATTTCTGGATCTTCTTCCCACTTAACTGTTTTTGTATTTTTAGGTTTTTAGAACATCTTGGTGCTGATTCCTATTTTCAATACATGATTCTAATACCATTTTGTTGTTTGTGATGAAAGGTCTGGCTTGTGGAATGGGAGATTCCTCTGGGTGATGGGGCAAACCCTCCTTCTGGTTTCAATGTCCGCAACCAACACCGGTTAATACTAATCTCTCTGGTACTGTTAGAATAGGTTGTTTATGGATAGGTCTACAAGCTAAAAAGACTATAAATAAAACTCTAGATGGGTTTATTGAGTCTGCTAGAGTCATGGCTCCTTTGATGGCTTGTCTTGTGTTTGCTTCCAGAGGTTTTTATATAAGGAAAGGAGGCCTATGGCTACGGTCGAGTATGGAATTTTTGGCACAGGCTCTCTAGTCGTCATCCTATTATTATATTGGGACACTTATATAGATGGCTATGTTATAAAAGAGAGGGGGCTTTCGTAGTTCGCCATTGGTTATTTTTTATTATTTTCCTGAGTTTTATTTAAACAAATTTCTTTCTTTTCGAAGTTGACAGCTATCATTCCTCGATCTTCTCAAGGGTTTATTCTATACTCTGTTTGGTGTATATGGTTGAGAAAGGGTAAAGCTTTTAGCATAAAGTTTAACTCTAGTTTGATAAGATCTCAGTGTTCTTCGTCTTATGAGAAAGGATGTTTTAAAATGTCTATCTATGGAGCTAGGTTACAATATACGATGCCTTTCTATGACTGTAATCTTTTTCGTTCCAATGAAATTCAAGAAGTCACTACTTCTGTCTTACATGACTAAAATTCATGAACTTATTGGATTTCTTGTTTTTCGCTATGACTATGAGAACTAATCTATGGTTTTTACTGCATTCTCTGTGTCCTGATGCATGACTATATTGATGGTATGGAATTCGAGAACATTTTAATGTTGGTTGATCGCAATTTATACCTGATTATTTCATCCATCAATGTTCATCATTATTTCAATTTATATATGCTTGTGAAGTTGTTTCTGAGTTAGATAAGCTGCACATTCGGAGAAATATACCTTAACCAGTTAATGTAATAGTTTTGTTTTCAGGGAATTCCTATCCTTCTCGAGATTTACTTTATCATTCTACCTTCCTTAATGAATCTTCTGATATTTTACAAAGTTTCTTCCTACGAAAGTGGAATGGGTTTTACCTCAAATTCACTAATATTCATTAAAAGAATTGCTTCAATTAAGTACAAAGGAATTCTAAATACATACTCCAGAAATAGGAAAACGTTACCTATACTTTTACACAGTATTGGAAAATTATTTCTCTAACAGTGCAGCCAATTTCCTAGCTACAGTTTTTTTAGATCAAGTGAACAACTTATATAAACAAGCAGTCTAATCTTCTAGCTACAGCTCTTGGATTCAATGAACAATTTATATAAACAATTTTATGATTAACTGCTTACATTTTTCGAGACTAATGCTGAAATATGATTTTCACATTAATTTCCTCCCTACCGTGAGATTACCTACTCTGGAAAATCTCCCCCCGTGATATTGCTTACTCCAGGAGTTCTCTCTTCACAGAGATTTTAAAGTTTACCAGCTATCTGGTCTTAACCAGACATAGCCATTTTAGACTGCCTGACCTTTCGACGCAATTCTCTGTCTCTCCTAATCTCGGATCCCCATCCTCTTGATCATTTTCTTGTAAAATACCCTAGGATTTAGTTTTGGAACAAATAACCGTTTCCATAACCAATTACCTAGTAAAATAATATTTACTCATAACTACAAAATTTATTATTCAATAAATGAATTCCAAAAAGGTTTATAATTCAAACAAATAGTAATAGTCTATTTGGTTGCAGTAAATAAAAAAAATATTTACATAAATGGGAGATATTACATCTTCCCCCACTAAAATGGAACATCGTCCCGATGTTATCTTCCTGCAAATAAACCTGGAAAGTTTTCTCTCATGACTTGTTCATCTTCCCAGGTGGCCTCTTTTGGCCCGTAGTGCCGCCACTACACTTTAACCTGGGTGATAAGTTGTTTCTACAGCGTTACTTCTCTTCGATCTAGTATAACTAGAGGTTTGACCAAGAATTCGCCTTCCGGTTCGACCTGAACATTGCAACAAAGTGTTAAGTCATTAACTAATTATTTAACACATTTGTATAGTATATCCGTATCTAAATATTTATACCTTACCTATATATCTTGCCATTGGATTATGTGGTTAGCGTCATACACATACTTCTTAAGTAGAGAAACATGGAAGACATTGTGCACACAAATATGACTGGGTAAGGCAAGTTGATAAGCCACCGGTCCGATTCGAGCCAGGATTTGAAATAGCCCACAATATCGGGGTGCTATTTTAGCACACCCTGTCCATTGCAAGGTGCTTTTCTTGGCTCGTACTTGAATATAGACATGGTCTCCTGCTTGGAATTCTCGGAAACTCCTCTTCCAATAGACAAAGTTATTATGTTGGTCCTAAGCAGCCTTTAAATTAATCTGTACCTTTTTCACCATTTATTCCAACTTATTTGTCCCTAGTAATAGTTTGTCCTTTGGTCCACGCCAACTTAAAGGTGTTCTACACTTGCATCCATATAAAACCTCAAAGGGGCTCATCTAAATGGACACATGGTACCCGTTGTTATATGTGAACTCTACCAGGTGTGAATAATCTTCCCATTTTGTGGGATGTTGCATTATATATGTTCGCAGCATGTCTTCAACAACTTGGTTTACTCTTTCAGTCTATCCACCTATTTGCAGAGCGTAAGCTGTACTGAAGTGCAGTTGTGTTCCCAATCCTTCAAAGAGGGATTTCCAAAAGGCGGATGTAAATTTTACATCTTGGTCAGAAATAATCATCTTAGGGATTCTGTGCAGTTTAAAAATGTTCTACATGAAAATATTGGCAATTTGGACTTCTCTATAAGTTGATTGAACAGGTATTAATTGAGAAGATTTGAACAATTTGTCCACCACCACCATGATGGAGTCATTTTTCTTCTTCGATTTGGGCAGCCCAATAATAAAATCAATAGATTTGGTTTCCCATTCCCATTCTGGGATAGGTAGAGGATGAAGTAACCCTGCTGGATTTTGGTGTTCAAATTTCACTTGCTGGCATTCCAAGCATTTGGCTAAATACTCTGCCACTTCCTTGTTCATACCAGGCCAGAAAAATTCTTTCTGCAGGGCAGAAATCATTTTCTAGTACCCGAGATAGCCTGCATAAGGGATCTTATGGTATTCATCAAAAATGAGATTTTTCAGATGTTGCTAGTTAGGAACATATATCCCTTTCCTAAAAATCAACAAATTTTCTGCATTTATTTCATAACCCAATTGTTGTCCATGGCTGTTAGAATTTTTACTTGCTGTCATAAATTCTTATATGTTGGATCCTGCATGGATGATTCTTGAATCTGCTCAAAAAAGGTAGTTCACGATTCACTAAAATAAATTTCTTATAAACAATTTACCTTCTCGCTTAGAGCATCTTCCACTCGGTTTTCCTTTCCTTTTAAATGTTTAATTTCAAAATCGAATTCACTCAAGAAATTTGCCCAACGAGCTTGCCTAGCATTTAAAGCTGGTTGTTTGAAATAACTTATCAGGCTATGGTGGTCATTCATTAACAATAATGTCTTACCTAAAAGGTAATTCCGTCACATTTTTAAAGCATGAATAACCGTAGTTAGCTCCAAGTCGTAGACTAAGTACTTTTTCTCATAATCTTTAAATTTCCTAGATTTGTAGGCAACCACTCTCCCCTCTTGCATTACTACACCAGCCACTCCTTCCTTACTAGCATCAGTACAAACCACATATTCTTTGTCGGGATCAACGATGCTCAGAATAGGTGTTGTGGTAAGAAGATGCTTGAACTGAGCAAAGCTCCTTTGACAATCGGGGGTCCATTGGAATGCTTTTCCTTTATTTTGAAGAGAGGTTATAGGATAGGCTACACGAGAGAAACCCTCCACAAATCTCTGATAGTAACCTACTAAACCCATAAATGATCTTATGTTGGATACATCCTTTGGTATTGGCCATTCCATAATGGTTCTTATCTTTTCTAGATCTACGACAATTCCATCCTTGTTGATGTTGTGTCCCAAGTATTGTATTTTCTCTTTAAACAAATCACACTTACTATACTTGGCGTACAGGTGGTGTTCTCGTAGGACTTGAAAAACAACATGAAGATGTTCTTTATGTTCCTCCACGTTCTGAGAATAGATTAGTATGTCATCAATAAAGTTTAATACAAATTTATCTAAGAACTAATGAAATATGTTGTTCATGAGACACATGAATGTTGCTGGGGCATTCATTAGTCCAAATGGTAAAACCATGAACTCATAATGTCCATAACGCGCCCTGAAAGTAGTTTTTGCAATATCTCCCTCTTTTGTTCTGATCTAATGATACCTAGAGCGGAGATCAATATTTGAGAACACAGTTGCACCTTTCACCTGGTCAAAGAGATCATCTATCCGGGGAAGGGGATATTTGTTTCTAATGGGCAACTTGTTTAGCCGGTGGTAATCCATGCACATTCGCAGGGTTCCGTATTTCTTTTCAACAAACAAAATGAAAGCTCCCCAAGGAGACACACTGGAACGAATATACTTCTTATCAAGCAACTCCTAGAGTTGCATCTTTAACTCTGTTAGTTCTAGTATACTCATTCGGTATGGTGCCAGAGAAATTGGGGCAGCCCTTGGAATTAGCTCAATAATAAAATCTATGTCTCTTTTAGGGGGTAGGCCTCGTATTTCCTCAGGAAACACATCTGGAAAATTTTGTATCACAGGTATGTTCTCTAGTGATACGGATTTATCCTTAGAGTTAGCATACCCTATTTGTGTGGCATAAACCTGACAACCTTTTCTGATGCATTTGGCTAATTGGGAGGCTGTTATTGGCCTTAATTGCAAAGGTTTCTGAAGACCTTGAATTTCTTGTCTCTGTCCCACTTCACTTCATCTCGGTAGCTAATAGCTTTTGTTTTACAATTTATTAAGGACGAGTGTTTTTCTAACCAGTCCATAACTATCAGAATATCATATGACCCTAGGGGTAGCACATTTAAATCAACTATGATAGGCTGACCATCTAATTTCAAGGAACAATTATTTACCTTAGACAGAACTCTTCTCTTTGCCCTTGTGGCTATCTGTACTAACCATGGGCTTTTAAATTTAACAGCTTGTAATTTACACTGTTCCACTAACCTGGGACTTATGTAACTTAAAGTAGCCCCACGATCTATTAAAATAGAACAGGTCTGGTCAAATATAGCACCTTCAAATTCAACCATAGTTGGTTAAAACTTTGTTTGATGATCTTTAAGAGCTGCGTTGATCTTAGGGATGCTCCTTTCCACTTCTCCCATAGTGGACGCTTCCTGAATTTCCGAGATCTGATCATCTCCCCTGCGTTGAGGGAAGTTTTTGACATAATGCAGCCCTCTACATCCCCAACACTGTACATGTGATCTATTAATTAATTATGTTTCATTTCTGCTAGTTTGTTCATTTGTCCTGGCTTCACCTGGTACCTTAAACCTGGGCTTATTCCCATTCCGATTATTTTGACCTTTATATACTCCCTTTTTTTTGCTACTCTTATTACCCTTATGACTGGGAATGAATTTATTTCCCTTCTTGTCTGTCCATCTTTTACTCATGTCTCACTTTGGTTTATTTTGCTGATAACAAATTCGTGCTTTCCAAATGACTTCATCCATGGTTTTTGGATTTTCAAATTCCATTCATTCTTTCATGAACAGTAGAAGACTGCTAACAAACCGTTGTACCTTAGCTTTTTCTTCACGAATATAAGGCACGTATCACAATAATGATGTAAATTTTGTTATAAATTCATCCATGGTCATTTGGCCCAGACGGAGGTCATGAAACTCTTTTGCTTTTTCATCATAAAACCTCTCAGTCAAATATTTCTCCTTAAAGAATTTTTGGAATTTCTCCCAAGTTATGTTTTGCTCATTGACCCCATGGACTGTTTTTGCTTCCTCCCACCACAATGTAGCCTTCCCTTGAAGTTGGAAAATGGCCAAATGGGCCTTCAAATTGTAATCATATTCATATAGCTAGAAATACTTGTTCATATTAATTAACCATGCTTCTGCCACCTCTTCTTGCTCCCCATCAAAGAGAGGAGGCTTGATTTTACGAAACTCCCCTTGGAGTTCAATCTTCTGTTTCTTCTATGTCTTGTGATCAGACACGTTTCCTGATTCTTCCTCTTGGTTTTCTTCTCCTCCTTCTATTTCCATATTTTCAGTTTGAAACTCTTGTTCCCCAGTCATGTGGCTGTGCTCTGGACTAGGGGCTAGTGGCTGATGATTCTGTCTATCTGACAGAATTTTTAGGATCTTTTCTTGTTCCTGCATCAATCTTTCGTTGTTTGCCCAGAGTCAGGCCATTTCCCCTTT
This sequence comes from Pinus tabuliformis, assembly GCA_031772625.1. Classification (NCBI taxonomy): domain Eukaryota; kingdom Viridiplantae; phylum Streptophyta; class Pinopsida; order Pinales; family Pinaceae; genus Pinus; species Pinus tabuliformis. The sequence continues at coordinate 588,122,087 of CM062810.1, forward strand.
CATTTCTTGGATAGTTGTCCAAAGGTCTACATTGGGATTTTGTGTATCATCGCCCAGCTGCACCCAGACCTCAAGATTCCCCTCCTGGAATGAAGTTGGATCTGTTCCGAATATGGAACCAGGTGGTAGATTTCCATCTCACCTCATGCTGATTATTGAACTGTTGTCTCCTACATGCATAACACAATTTTCTTATTCCTTATTCCAGAGGTCTCAGTTTTTCAAACCTGAGCGCTCCGATACCATATCACAATCATAGGTTAACTATTATTTATGACTTTTTTAAAGCAATCAATATTTGATATTATCGAATCATACGTAAATCATGGTTGGACTTCACATGTTACAAATATTTAACAATGTATGTGGCAGGACTATTAGATATGCATGACAACTGACCTTACACTGGTTCAAATCTGTTTAATCAATTTATAAGCGTACGATGATGGCCTTTGCATTTAACCATCACCGGTCATGGAATCGATACATGCTCAGGGAATGCAGGTGGAGTTAATGCCTCAGCTGTCTGGATCTGGGTGGAAACCTGGAGGTATTCCATCTGTCCTTACTTCACCTAACCCTCAGGATGACATTCCTCCATCAACAGCTCCTCTTGGCACGCCGAATTGAACGGTCCACAGTTTATCAGCCCTTCATTTCTCAATAGTTAGGTTCAACTTTTCATTGTTTGTCACTTTGGTCTTTCCGAGTATTTTTGGCTCTGCTATGCCCTTCGATGGTTGTCTTTGTCTGCTATCTGGGTTCGTTGAACCCTCTCGACTGCATTCCAGTGACTCTGTCTGCCCTGAAGAACTTGGAAACACTCTAATGCTGAAAAATTCACTCCGCGGAGGCCAAGCCTGGAATGTCTTCTCCAGAAGTAAACTTCCAGATCTTCTTCCCGCTTAATTGTTTTTGTATTTTCATGTTTTTAAAACATCTTGGTGTTGATTCCTATTTTCAATACATTATTCTAATACCATTTCATTGTTTGTGATGAAAGGTTTGGCTTGCGGAATGGGAGATTCCTCCGAGTGCTGGGGCAAACGCTCCTTTTGGTTTCAATGTCCACAACCAACTCCGAGTAATACGACTCTCTCTGGTACTATTAGAATATGATTTTTTTGGATAGGTCTACAAGATGAGAAGACCTTAAATGAAACTCTAGATGGGTTTATTGAGTCTGCTGGAGTCATGGCTCCTCTGATGGCTTGTCTTGTGTTTGCTTCCAGAGGTTTTTATATAAGGCAAGGAGGCCTACGGCTACGACCGAGTATGGAATTTTTGGCACAGGCTCTCTGGTCGCCATCCTGTTATTATATTGGAACACTTATATATATGACTGTGTTATAAATGAGAGGAGGCTTTCGTAATTCACTGCTGGTTATTTTTTATTACTTTCCTAAGTTTTATTTAAACATAGTTCTTTCTTTTGGAAGTCGACGGCTATCCTTCCTCGATTTTCCTGCGGGTTTATTCTATACTCTAGTTGATGTATATGGTTGAGAAAGGGTAAATATTTTAGCATAAATTTTAACTCCAGTTTGATAAGATCTCGGTGTTCTTCGTCTTATGAGAAAGGATGTTTTAAAATGTCTTTCTATGGAGCTAGGTTACAATATATGATACCCTTCAATGACTGTAGTCTTCCACATTTCAATGAAACTCTAGAAGTCACTAATTCTGTCTTGCATGACTAAGATTCGTGTGCTTATTGGATTTCTTGTTTTTCGCTATGACTATAAGAATTAATCTATGGTTTTTGCTACATTCTCTGAGTCCTTATGCATGACTAGATTTATGGTGTAGAATTTGAGAACAATTTAATGTTGATTGATCGCAATTTATACCTGATTATTTCATCCATCAATGTTCGTCATTCTTTCGATTTATAGATGCTTGTGAAGTTGTTCCTGAGTTAGATAAGCTACAACTTCAGGAACAATCTACCTTAACTAGTTAATGTAAAAGTTTTGTTTTCAGGGAATTCCTATCCTTCTCGAGATTTAGTTTATCATTCTAACTTCCTTAATGAATCTTTTGATATTTTACATAGTTTCTTCCTACAAAAGTGGCATGGGTTTTACCTCAAATTCGCTAATATTCATTATAAGAATTGCTTCAATTAAGTACATAGGAATTCTAAATACATACTCCACAAATAGGAAAACATTTACCTATACTTTTACACAGTATTGGACAATTATTTCTCTAACAGTGCAGCCAATTTCCTAGCTACAATTTTTTTAGATTCAGTGAACAACTTACATAAACAGGCAGTCTAATCCTCTAGTTACAGCTCTTAGATTCAGTGAACAACTTATATAAACAATTTTATACTTATCTGTTTACGATGTTTAGGACTAATTCTAAAATATGATTTACACATTAATTTCCTCCCTGCCATGAGATTACCTACTCTAGTAAATTTCCCCCCGTGCTACTCCTTACTCCAGGAGTTCTCTCTTTCTCAGAGATTTTAAAGTTTACTAGCTATCTGGTCTTAACCAGACATAGCCATTTTAGACTACCTAACCTTTCATCATAGTTCTCTCTGTCTCTCCTGATCTTAAATCCCCATCCTCTTGATTATTTTCTTGTAAAATACCCTAAGATTTAGTTTTGGAACAAATAATTGTTTCCATAACCAATTACCTAGTAAAATAATATTTACTCATAACTGCAAAATTTATTCTTCAATAACTGAATTCCAAAATAGTTTATAATTGAAACAAATAGTAATAGTTTGTTTGGTTGCAGTAAATAAAATAAATATTTACATAAATGGTGGATATTACATCTTCGCCCCCCTAAAATGGAACATCGTCCCTATGTTATCTTCCTACAAATAAACCCGGAAAGTTTTCTCTCATGACCAGTTCATCTTTCTAGGTGGCCTCTTCCGGCCTGTAGTGCCGCCACTGCACTTTAACCTGGGTGATAACTCGTTTCCACAACGTTACTTCTCTCCAATCTAGTATAACCAGAGGTTCGACCAAGAATTCGCCTTCCGGTTTGACCTAAACATTGCAACAAAGTGTTAAGTATTTAACTAATTATTTAACACATTTCTGTAGTATATCCATATCTAAATATTTATACCTTACCTATATATCTTACCATTGGATTTTGTGGTTAGTGTCATACACATACTTCTTAAGTATAGAAACATGGAAGACATTGTGCACACGAATATGACTGGGTAAGGCAAGTTGATAAGCCACCAATTCGATTCGAGCCAGGATTTGAAACGACCCGCAATATCGGGGTGCCCGTTTAGCACACCCGGTCCATTGGAAGGTGATTTTCTTGGCTCATACTCGAATGTAGACATGTTCTCCTACCTGGAATTCTCGGGAAGTCCTCTTCCTATCGGTAAAGTTCTTATGTCGGTCTTGAGCAGCCTTTAAATTAATCCGTACCTTTTTCACCATTTCCTCCATTTCTTCAAAAATATCTAGCCTTAGTAAAAGTTTGTCCTCTGGTCTACTCCAACTTAAAGGTTTCCCGCACTTTCATCCATATAAAACCTCAAAGGGGCTCATCTGAAGGGATGCATGGTACCCGTTGTTATATGCGAACTCTACCAGGTGTGAATAATCTTCCCATTTCGTGGGCTGCTACATTACATATGTTCGCAGCATGTCTTCAACAACTTGGTTTACTCTTTCAGTTTGTCCGCACGTTTGCGGATGGTAAGCTGTACTGAAGTGTAGTTGTGTGCTCAATCCTTGAAATAGGGCTTTCCAAAAAGTGGATCTAAATTTTACATATTGGTCAGAAATAATCATCCGAAGGAATCTGTGCAATTTAAAAATGTCATGCATGAAAATATTAGCAATTTGGACTGCTCTATAAGTTGATTGAATAGGTATGAAATAAGCAGATTTGCTCAATTTTTCCACCACCATCATGATGGAGTCATTTTGCTTCTTCTATTTGGGAATCTTGGTAATAAAATCAATAGATATGGTTTCCCATTTCCATTCTGGGATAGGTAGAGGGTGAAGTAACCCTGCTAGATGTTGGTGTTCAGCTTTCACTTGTTGGCATTCCAAGCATTTGGCTAAATACTCTACCACTTCCTTCTTCATACCAGGCCAGAAAAATTCTTTCCGCAAGGCAGAAATCATTTTCTGGTACCCGGGATGGCCTACATAAGGGATCTTATGGTATTCATCAAAAATGAGATTTTTCATATGTTTCTTGTTAGGCACATATATCATTTTCCTAAAAATCAACAAACTTTCTGCATTTATTTCATAACCCAATTGTTGTTCATGGTTGTTAAGAATTTTTGCTTGCTGCTATAAATGCTTATATGTTGGATCCTACATGGTTGATTCTTGAATCTGCTCAAAAATGGTAGTTCACGATTCACTAAAACAAATTTCATATAAACAATTTACCTTCAGGCTTAGAGCATCTTCCACCCGGTTTTCCTTTCCTTTTAAATGTTTAGTTTCGAAATCAAATTCACTCAGGAAAACTGCCTAACGAGGTTTCCTATCATTTAAAGTCAGTTGTTTGAAATAATTTATCAGGCTATGGTGATTAGTCATGAACAAGAATTTCTTACCTAAAAGGTAATGCCGCCACATTTTTAAGGCACGAATGACTGCAGTTAGCTCCAACTCATAAGCTAAGTACTTTTTCTCATACTCTTTAAGTTTCCTAGATTTGTAGGCAACCACTCTCCTCTCGTGCATTAATACACCACCCACTCCTTCCTTATTGGCATCAGTTCAAACCACATATTCTTTGTTGGGATCAGCGATGCTCAGAATAGGTGCTATGGTAAGAAGATGCTTGAGCTAATCAAAGCTCCTTTAACAATCGAGGGTCCATTAGAACACTTTACCTTTCTTTTGAAGAGAGGTTATAGGATAGTCTACGCGGGAGAAGCCCTCCACAAATCTCCGATAGTAACCTGCTAAACCCATAAATGATCTTATGTCGTCTACATCCTTTAGTATTGGCAATTCCATAATGGTTCTTATATTTTCCGGATCTACAGAAATTCCATCCTTGTTGATGATGTGTCCCAAGTATTGGATTTTCTCCTTAAAGAAATCACACTTACTGTACTTGGCGTACAGCTGGTGTTGTCGTAGGACTTGCAAAACAACACGGAGATATTCCTTATGTTCCTCCACATTCCGAGAATAGATTAGTATGTCATCAATAAAGATTAATACAAATTTATCTAAGAACTGATGAAATATGTTGTTCATGAGACACATGAACATTGCTGGGGCATTAGTTAGTCCAAATGGTAAAACCACGAACTCATAATGTCCATAACGTGTCCTGAAAGCAGTTTTTGCAATATCTCCCTCTTTTATTCTGATCTGATGATACCTAGAGCGGAGATCAATCTTTGAGAACACAGTTGCACGGTTGATCTCAGATCCCCATCCTCTTGATCATTTTCTTGTAAAATACCCTAGAATTTAGTTTTGGAACAGATAAATGTTTCCATAACCAATTACCTAGTAAAATAATATTTACTCATAACTACAAAATTTATTCTTCAATAATTGAATTCCAAAATAGTTTATAATTCAAACAAATAGCAATAGTCTGTTTGGTTTCAATAAATAAAATAAATATTTACATAAATGGGGGACATTACAATCCCTCTATGCTTCTGTTAGATCTATACTTAAGATGGATCTATGTTGGTTTCAATTATTTGACTTCAATCTTCTATTTTGCATGGAATACAAAGGTTGAGGTGGTTGTTTTGCTCATAGCAGTGAAGCATTAAATGAAATTTAAATATCACTTAGAAAAGTGTTATTTAGTTATTTTATATTTTGGAATTTTTTTGTTTGAATTGTTTGAAATAAATTTTTATTGGATACTAATTTTTTGTCATTTAAAATGTATTTTTGAATGCATAAATAAATTTAGAAATCTTATACAAAACTCACAACTAAAAATTTATAACACAAAAAAATCATCCAAACTTTCAAGTAAATTTGTAAAATAAATAAATAAAACTCCAAAATATAAAACAAATAAATTACGGCCATAGAAAAGATGTCTTTGAGTAAGTTTCTATTACATCTTCATTGCATCGCATGCAAAAGTTAAAATGGTGCTAGTGCCCATGCTCATAAGGCACTCAATGAAACTCATACCACATAGGAAAGGTTTTTTCGATTGATTTTGAGTTAAATATTCTGTTGTGCTTGGTGCAAAGGTTGAGTTGGTGGTGGCGGCCATGCTAGTGAAGCGTTGATTGAGATCAAACATTACATTCTATAACTTGTAGCTGCTTGTGTTTTTCAAGAGTTATTTTATGTTGAAAGTCTAAATCCAAGAGAGTAACAATCAAAGTTTTGTTAGCTCGAAGTCCTCAATCATGATGTTGGAAAAAAGTAAAGGAGACAAAACACAAATTTACACCAAACACACGAGGTGTGGCTCTTTTATTGATCACACAAAAATTTGATTATTACAATGAACCAGGTAAAGGGTATTTAAATTTTTTCAACTAGCCACTCGCCTAAAATATCTTGACATGCAACTACACACTTAATTCGACTATGACTTAACTTGACTTGAGTCAACGTTTCAACCCTGAACGCTCAGTTAACTTACTCATCTTGACATGCAACTACACACTTAATTCGACTATGAATTAACTCGACTTGAGTCAACGTTTCAATATTCAACACTCAATTAACTGACTCATTTTGACAAGCAACTACACACTTAATTCAACTATGACTTAAGACTTGATTCAACGCTTCAACACTCAACACTCACTCTTAAAACAATATACTTTAGAAGAAAATGAATTTAATGTCGTATTTTCCTTATTTTCCTTACAATAATTTGGGATGGTTTCCAAATTTTATTTTATTTTTTTCCAAAAAAAATATTTTTCAACTTTCTTTTTTATATATACATATTACAAAGAATAGGAATTCTCAATGTCGACTAATATTACGGCTTGTGTGCTAATACCAAAAATCGTTCTCTATGAAACTGCATTATTATCCCACTCGACGCTAATGGTTGCAAATCTTAATTTAATTCATTGAGGACGTTTTCCTTAACGGACTGTTTTTTAAGGTTAATTTACTTTGATATCTTTTGACCGTTCATGTCAGGGTTAAATAATTTTTTTGTATTTATGTCTATCAGATCAGTGCATGCCAGACTTATATTGGGGTTTGGGCAGAGCAATAATGCATGTACTTGATAATGACGCTGCTTGTGGTTTTGGTTTGGTGATATTTACTTAGAATTATAGGGTGTGTCTTTCGAGACGCGTAATATGCACATGCGACTCAGTTGTATGATTGTATCCCTTGTCAGTTTTATATATATATATGATTTTAGCATTAAAAAACAAATAAACCATCTTTTATATATTATTATGCAGGTTGTTAGAATGGTTGTTTGATTATTCAAGAAGCAGTACAAAGTTCTTATTGGATAGAGAACGATTCATGGGTGGAGTTCAGCGAGATGATTTTTGAAACTGGAATTGAAGAAAGTGAAGCCCATTTTCCCAAATAATTCTAGTTTATCATCATCGTCACTATTCTTATTCTTATTATTTGCTGACCTTTACATTTTTATTTATAATAAGAAAACAACATTCCTAGTTTATTATCATTGTGGCTATTCTTATTATTTTTTAACCTTTACCTTTATTTTTATTTTTATAATTGTAAAATTATGAGTATATTTTTTTTATAATATAATTATACAAATTAAATTTATAAAATAATTAGTAATCCATAATAAATATTAAAATATATATTTCATTAAAAAATTAAAAAAATTAATTAAATAATAATTTTATTTAAAATTATCATTATTATTAATGATAAAATGAATCAATATATAAGTTAAATATATATACATTTTAGAAAAGTATGGAACAATATTTTTAAACATGAAAATTCACTTTATTTTATCATGTAGGTTCTTAATCTATAAATAAGATTTGTCACAATATTATTGGTTAATACCATGGTTTATCAATACCATATGGCTAAAACTAGCATTTGCACTAGATGTTGCAAAGGAAAGGCTATAAGGCATAAATTGAAGAACACAAATAGAGCAAAAATATACTTTGATAAAGAATAAAAATATATTGATATCATTTACTCTACATTAGGCTTCTCACATGTTGTACATTATTAGAAGCTTAACAGAAGAAAAGTACTAAATAAATTTGAAGGCTTATTGACAAGTTTCACAGCCTTGGAATTTTGTTAATTTACATAGGCATAATTCTTATATATTTTATAATTTATATTTTTCTTTTTTGGGTTTTGGATGATTGTCATGTTATAAAGTATTATGCAAAAAGTGAGACTCAAGATTCAAGTCCCTTATAAAGGAAAAAATGATAACATGATATTTATATAATAGCATCAATTTATAATAACACATATCAATTAATTATTTAATATTAAAATCAATACAATACAATAAATTTAATTAATTTTATTTCAATTTTTCATTAATTTTAATAATTTATAATTTACTTTTTCATAATACTATAATTTAATAATGTGGAAAAAAGGTTAATTCTAAAACTTTGTTAATCATAATCATTGTTTTAAAAATAATAAAGGAAATAAATACTTCTCAATTTTCATAACATACTAATTAACTTATAAAATAAATTTAATTGTCAACATCATAATATCTATACTCAATCTTCATCATATGCATAAAATAATGTTAATTCTAAAATTCATAGTAAGTGTGATGTGTGTGAACATGTCACTTTGTGAGTCAATATGTGTAATGTTTGTGGGTATGTGTATGTTTGTGTGCACCCTTGTTAGTTGTGTGCATGTATTCATGTGAGTGATTATGCCTCATTGGCAATGGATTGTGTGGGTGCTCGTCTGTGGTTAGTCCCATGCCAATGATGGACCGTTTTTGGGGTCATATAAGCTCTCACCTTCACGTAGTTGGCCCTGTTAGTAGAGGATTTTACATCTCCAAACCAAGAGGAGCTTTCTATATAGTGTTTTTCAATTTATTTAAAACTCAACATTAACTTCAAAACATTAAAATAGTTTTTTAATAATATTTAAATAGCACTTTTATTATTTTGAAAACATATAAATATATAAATATTGTAACCTAACAATAAAATAAATTGAAATATTCATCATTATTTGAAATTTAATATATATATATATATATATATATATATATATATATATATATATATATATATAGAATATAAACATAATTATTAAATATTATTTTAAATTTAAAATACAATAGTAAAATATATATTATATTAATTGACAATTATATTCACTATAAAAATAAACTAACATAAACTAACATAGTTTCCATAATGATATTATCATTTTTAATTATAAGAAATATTTAAAAATATATATAAATTATTAAATTTTAAAATATTGAAAATTTAATTAAAAATATTGAAAATTAAATTATTAAATATTATTTTAAATTAAAATTAATGTAAATGTATATTTGCTTAGAAAATCACCTTTTAACCTAATATGTTAGAAATGTTGTAACATAATATAATATCTTGCAAATATAGCATAAAAAAAATGTACTTTATAATGGTTTTCAGTAACATTAACGTTACATCGATGGGCCATAGTGTTAACTCTGGTTGCGCTATTTAACACTGCTTATAATTACAAATTAGTCACATCATTAATTCAATCTGGTCTGAAGTGTTGGTGTACATTCGGGTTTGGGTTTGGGTGCCAGTGTGGTTTGTGCCAACATTGAATCACACTAACCTCGCGTCCCCTCTCCATTTATTTCGTGTTGTGTTCCGCATTCTCACCAGTTCTGTTGACAAGTTATATTTATAATTCCACTACTAAGCTAGAGATATTTGTTTGAACTCGGCATTGAATGCCCTACTCCATCCTGGTACGTGGCACGGGCAGGTCATAACCATTGCAGCTACCACCCTTGGGCCTCCCGCTTCATCGACGGTGGGATGATGGAGAACCTTATTTGACGGCTGATCTTGTTTTAGCATTTGACCACATTCTCTTGGGTTGTTCTGCTATTTCATTTCTCTTCGGCGTCATTCCCTTCTTCCATTGCACCACATGTTGCAAAAGAAATTCCGTAAGGCAATGGCATAAAAAACAAAAATATAGAAGAAAGAAGTCAAAATTTTATGCAATTTTGTTTCTTTACTCGTGTTTTTTTTTTTTTTTTTTTTTTTTTTATGATATGTTATGTTTGAGGAAATTGGTAATTCTTACTCACCTCGTCTCTTTCTCAAATTATAATCTCTGTAAATTTACTTCATCAAAAATTTACCCACCATCCATTTCTTATCTTCTTTCCAGACCAATGAAATAAAGTTATTATCTCCTCATTTCTTTTCAATTTACTTTACCTTAATTAGACCTTTAATAATTATATATATTATTTAATTATAACTTCAACTAAATTTTTAAGTTCTATTTCTTTAACTCATTTATCCATTTAATAAAAAACCCACCATCCATGTCATGTCTCCATTTACACGAAATATATATATATATAAAAGATCTATCCATGCCACTGTTAACCATTCACTGTAACATGTAACTAGTCTATTAAATATAACCATTGTTAAAAGAATTAAAATCTTAGCTGTAAACCTAACCATCCGGAATAAACAACATTTACAACACGAATCAAGGGTTTATCAATCGTTAATAATCTGCTATGAAATTAATCATCCATATAGTGGAGGACAGATCCTTATCCAATTCGGATTTAATGACCACCCCTCTAGCTCAGACTTCAGGACTCCTCTTGGGTTTGGCGCGCCTTGGTTTTGGCTGGCATATACTTTATCTGTTCCAATGAGTTAATACACGCAGAGGAGCTGTCAGTAGTCCTCAAGATCCTCTGCCACATCTATAGAGGAGATCGTCGGACCCTGATCCAATGGCTCGGGGTTAATCGAAGTGTTTTACCGTCTTCTGGAAGTAACTTTGCAGTTCGTTCTGCTTGTTCCTCCTTCGCGCCGAGCTCCGCTCTCTGTCCATGGCCGTGGGTTTGTGCTGCAAGCATGTCATGCGATGTTGTTAAACTGTTTCAAATGCTGCTCGAGGGTTTCATACACAAGATAGGCAACCTGTTTGTGGTTACCCAGGTGAGGATAAATTGTTTTCCTATAGTTTTACTGTTACTGCCAGCTTGGGCATGATTGCAGGTTTTACTATTCCACTAACTCTCTTTTTTTTTTATCTACAGAATTGGCAAATGAACGAGGCTGCGCCTATGGAAAACCCTCCAAAGGATTTTGACCTCACCCATACAGAGCTTGAGCCTCTAAAGACCCTCCGGGTAAGCTTTGTGGCTCCCCTACTGGTTTTGTTTCGATGGGTTTAGTCTCAGTAAATTTTGGCATATCGGAAACTCCTACTGTCACCCATGTTAAGCGGTGTACAATGCTCTTAGTTTGTACCCATGACAGGTTTCCATTTTTTTTTTCCTTTTCCTTGGTTAAATTTAATATTTGGCATTCTGAGCATGTCAAGGGTAGAATTTGTTGATGCCTCACTGGGAACTAGTTTGTAATTATTATAGCAAGACCTGTTACTAGCTTGCATGAACTTCCGTGTTTATTTTTCTGGGTTTTCCTTTCTGTCCATGGTGGTGGGTTTGTGCTGCAAGCATGTCGTCTGATGCTGTTAAACTGTTTCAAATGCTGCTCGAGGGTTTCATACTCAAGATAGGCAACCTGTTTGCGGTTACCCAGGTGAGGATAAATTGTTTTCCTATAGTTTTACTGTTACTGCCAGCTTGGGCATGATTGCAGGTTTTACTATTCCACTAAATCTCTTTTTTTTTTATCTACAGAATTGGAAAATGAATGAGGCCGCACCTATGGAAAACCCTCCAAAGGATTTTGACCTCACCCATACAGAGCTTGAGCCTCTAAAGACCCTCCGGTTAAGCTTTGTGGCTCCCCTACTGGTTTTGTTTCGATGGGTTTAGTCTCAGTAACTTTTGCCATATCAGAAACTCCTACTATCACCCATGTTGAGCGGTGTACAGTGCTCTTAGTTTGTACCCATGATGGGTTTTCATTTTTTTTCCTTATCCTCGGTTAAATGTAATATTTGGCATTCTGAGCATGTCAGGGATAGAATTTGCTGATGCCTCACCGGGAACTAGTTTGTAATTATTATAGCAAGACCTGTTACTCGCTTGCATGAACTTTCGTGTTTATTTTTCTGGGCTTTCCTTTCTGTCCATGGCGGTGGGTTTGTGCTGCAAGCATGTCGTTTGATGTTGTTAAACTGTTTCGATTGCTACTCGAGGGTTTCATACTCGAGATAGGCAACCTGTTTGCGGTTACCCACGTGAGGATAAATTGTTTTCCTATAGTTTTATTGTTACTGCTAGCTTGGGCATGATTGCAGGTTTTACTATTCCACTAACTCTCTTGTCTTCTTATCTACAGAATTGGCAAATGAACGAGGCCGCGCCTATGGAAAACCCCCCAAAGGATTTTGACCTCACCCATACAGAGCTTGAGCCTCTAAAGACCCTACAGGTAAGCTTTATGGCTCCCCCTACTGATTTTGTTTCGATGGGTTTAGTCTCAATAAATTTTGGCATATCGGAAACTCCTACTGTCACCTATGTTGAGCGGTGTAAAATGCTCTTAGTTTGTACCCATGACGGGTTTCCATTATTTTTTTGCCTTTTCCTTGGTTAAATGTAATATTTGGCATTCTGAGCATGTCAGGGCTAGAATTTGTTTATGCCTCATCGGGAACTGGTTTGTAATTATTATAGCAAGACCTATTACTAGCTTGCATGAACTTCTATGTTTATTTTTCTGGGTTTTCCTTAATGTATGGTTTCTTAGACTCGGACCATGAATACATATATATATTTTCCAATGTGTTTTTTTCCTCCAATGTTCTATGGGTTTATCCTTCTGTCCTCGTGATATTGTAAGCATGAATTTCTTGTTTTGGAAATTTCACAAGTATCTGTTACCGAAGAGGAAATTTTATAGTCTTTAATTTTCCAGAAATGTTTTTGCTACTTGTACGCACAGTTGTGCTAGCTTTGTCGCACTATGGATACTTTTACTTCATATTTATCCATTGTATTCTTACTAGCTAACTAGTCTGATAGGGAGTAAGTATTCTACGCAAATTTGTGATGGTGTTCGGGGTACACGGGGTCGCTCTTGGGCTCAAACCCTCAAACCCTGAACCTGGAATGTTGTTTTTTCCTCTGCAAAGAGCGATGGTGTTCGGGAAACAGGGTCACCAACGGCCCCAAACCCTCAACCACTAGCTCTTAATATTCTTGCAAAGTTCTATAACTCTGAACTAGATAGTTATATCTTAGTTTTTCTTCCTTCGGGTGTTATATCACACTTATGGTTTTGTCCAGTAAACGTAGTTCCAACTACAGTCTTGGTAATTTCTTTTTCCAGTTGAGTTCATAAGGAGATTCAAATTTCTGTTTTACTATAAATGCTAATTAATCAGTCTAGCTCTTGCGGAATTAAATATTTTCTACTGTTTGTACGAATTTTCGTAAAGGTCGGTACTGTGATTCTTGTAATTATTAATTTTCAAGAGAAATTAATCTTTATTTTGCCATTAGAGGTAGGTTCAATCTTTGGTTTTTATTATTATCATTCGATTTTTTTTTTGGCATGAAAAAAATAGTTTTAAATTCAGAAAGAAAAAATGTTTTCTGGGAATGTTTTTTGGTGTAAGCTATATTTGGGGTTCTTGCCTCTTAAGCAGTTACCTCCGCTGATTTTCTTTAAGATGTAATTAAATTTTCCTACCCTGAACAAGTGAAGGCTTAGGGTTCAACTGTGAACCCGAGATTATGGTTGCTTCGCGTTTTCTACTCATCTTTCATTCATTATTTTATGTGAAGTTTGTAATTCCTCTATAATGTTGACAGACTGCTTTCCAAGCTTCGGCTTCAAGGTTTGAGGACGAGTTATCCTTCTATATATTTATGATGCGGGTTTCACTACTTAATGATGAACAATTTTTAATGAGAAATATTCTTATGTAGCACGATAAATTGCTTCATTTTATAGCCTGTATCTAATTTTCTCTGGATTTATTATTTTTTGCAATTACTTCATCAACTTGCCTTTCGATGGTCTAGTTGAGTTCCACAGTTGCCAATTTTATGACAGGGATCTCTTGTTTTATTAAAGATATTCCGTATATGCATCACTGTATCTGTCATCTTTTATAACATAAGTCTGTTTTCTAGCTTGAATAAATCTAGTTACCCATCCTTTTAGGCGAACGTTGGGTAATGTATTAATAGTGTCTGTCGCAACGTTCTCAGTTCAAGGTTCTTGCTAGGACCTCTGCCCTGGTAGGGTTTTTTGGCAAGTCCTCACTTAATCACTAGACCCTCTCGGGAAGATGGGGCCAAGTTGCCTCTAGGGTTTTATTACTCTTAATCCCTACCCCATAAACCCTCTATACGATTTTCTTGTTTTTCGTTGACGTAGCTACCAGTTATGAAATTTTCCTCTTAAATTTGTCTATGATTCCACTCGACCAGCAGAAAGCTCTTTAATTCAGTTTCCCTCCTATAGAAACTTTGAAAAGTTTCCTTCTTGTTAATTCTTGAGGACTGGTTCAAAAGGTAGTCCTGCTACACATTTCTTGTAATAAAAATTTATCAGCACTGATACTACTTATAGAAAATCTTGTAGTTCAGTTTTCTTTTTTTTTGTAAATAATCTGGGAGGAATAATATCTATAGACATGGTAATTTCAGTTTACACAGTAACTTGTCATTCTGCAATTTTAACGATACTTTTGCAATTATTATGTAAAAATTAAATATGGGAATTTTTTGTCGGAATGATTTCAAAGAAAACCAATGTATTCAGAAGAAAAACTAACAGACCCAATGAATATAACAATTTATTTCACTGTATCTATTACTACATTAAATGAACAAACTCAATCAATACAAAAATCTATTTCACTATATCTATTACTGCATCAAAGCACCCGAACATACACACCTCCCATAGATTTCAAAGCACGTTGTTTATAATTGACCAATGACCACTGTAAATTAATAAACCATACATAGAATCCTGAAATCTCAATTTTTATTATTACCTTATATGAAATTTTAACTGGATCACAACCAACTATACTTATATGAAATTTTAACTGGATCACAACCAACTATAACCAACTGTGGAAAAGTATTGGCCGTATCTGGGCCTACTTAACCATACCAACAATGGAGAGAAGATGTTCGTTGGCTTTTCAGTGGCTACCATTGACACTTCAGTCCAAGACCATTACATTCTTGCGTGGAGCTTCACCACAGAAGGCACAACACCCCAACTCAATATCTCAAGTTTACCATCATTCACTAAAAGGAATTCCAAGCGTCCGCGCGTAGGACTCATAGCAAGCATTACAGTGGCAACTTTGGTTGTCTTCTCGCTGGCATTTGCCGCTGTGTTTCTCAAAAGAACAAAATACAGAGAAAAGATCTTCAGGGACGAAAATGTTTTGGGCCAGGGGGATTTGGGAAGGTTTATATGGGCATTCTCCTTAGCAATGGCCAAGAAATGGCAAGTGAAATGCATAATAAAAGAGTTCGCGGAGGGAATGAAGGGGTTCATGGTAGAGATCTCGACCATGGAACGCATGTAGCAGTGGACACTGGTTCAACTACGGGGATGGTGCTGGAGGTAGAAGGAGCTATTCATTGTTTATGACCACATGCCAAATGGTAGACTCGATAAACTCACAATTCGTATTAGCAACGAATTTGTAACCACTTTCAACGAATGGCTGAAACTTTTGCAATCGTCTAACATATAATCGTCTGGCGTACAAGGATGACAGGTGGGCAGAGAGGGGAGTATATTTCAGAGGGAAACTCCTTACGGCGTAAAAACACAACTCATTTTATATGACACTTGTTTGTGTGACATATTTTTTAATTAGTGAATTTAATTAAAAAAGAAAAATGACATAACTAATTTGAAGATAAATCTCAACCTTTGATTCGTGTATACTACTAAGAATATTCTAGAATATTCTATAGAGGTTAAATCCCTACCATCCACCTAATAATTATTTATAATTAAATTAAAATTGAGGAAGCCTATTCCAAAATAAACACTCTCATTTAAATTTATCTTTTCAAAACATGTTAATTCATCACTTTAATTCTCTAACTAAAGGTGATGTTAATATACCATATAGATTTATATCTCTCTCCATGCATACACACATATATATGATCTCTACATAGATATATTTGAATGCTTAAAGGACATTAAAATATATTACTTATCATTAAAAAAAAAGAAAAAAAATATATATTTAAAAAAATCAATCTCTCTCCACATACACATAAAGTTGATACTGAAATGTTATTTATTTAAAGTTTATATTGAACTAATTTTAAATAGTAAAGAGAATATACATCTTCCATATATATATATATATATATATATATTCTTTGATTTGTAAATTGAAATATGTTATTACTTTTGTTAATCGTTTTTATTTTGAATATGATATATCAATTCTAAATTAACTATTGGAGGAATTACACATCTCTTTCATGCTAAAATTTAATAACTAAACTAAATTACATTTTTTTTACATTTAATTACTCTATCTCTATATAAAATAATAAATATTGAAATAATTTATATACAGTTAATATTGAAATATTTTTTTTTATTAAATTATTTTAATAAAAATATTACTTTATTTTTTTAATTTTATGTAGGTCCTCCGGAGGAAAACATATTTTTTTAAGAAAAAGTCAAACATATAATGGTGAGACTAATTACGAAAAAAGTGATGCAATCGGATTATATATTTTAACTTGTAAACTAATATTAAATTATAAATTGGTTTGTTACTTGATTTTTACAAATTTGAATTAGAGTCACGGATACCTTCTCTAAGGATGAAGACTAAGTTCTCTTCTTCTGTCGGGCCAAGCATTTGACCATGTAAATCAATGGAGGAGTCCAAACATTTCATGGATACTTTATTTAAGAATAGAGACCAAGGTGCCCTTCTTCACCAAGAATTTCATAGTACACATCAATGGAATCGTCCAAACCTTTTCAAGTGTAGATCTCATTTTAGAGTGCATACCAATGGAGTCTCCCACGCATTTCAGAGTGTAGACCAATGTAATCATTTCAATATGAATACACCCTGGATAATTTTTGTACGTAAATTCCCCACGACGAAGCATAAATGTTCTGGTTGGAGGCGAATGTGTAGAAGACATGTATGCAAGATTCATTGATAACAGAGGAAAGGACAAATGATGCCCAAGGATAAAATATGAAAACACTATCATAACCATAAATAAATGTTAAGTAACTAATTCTATCATAGAAAATAGCATTACTCTATCTTGAAATATTATATGTTAAACTTTATCATAAAACCTAACTTTAATAGTAGGAAGAGTAATCTTGTGCCCGGGGAAGAGGCCAAATAAGGCTTCAAATTTGAAAGTTTGGTTTAAAACATTAAAATGTAGTGAAATAAATATAAGCAGTTTTGGAATTTTGGCTTAAAATAAAAATAATATTTGGTTTTGTGCCAAACAAATAGGTGAAAGAAAAATTCACTACGTTTGCGGGAGAGTAGTATAAAGATATATTTTATGTATGTTAAGTTAGTGTAAAATTGTGGGACTATATTCAAGATTTGTTAGGTAAGAGGCTCAAAGTTGCTTGGTCAATAGTGGTGGATTTGGGCCTATGGTTTTGGTTACCCATGGTTATGTCCTTATGAATTGCATGTAATGAAGCCACTAAAAGGCTTGGGAAGACTTCATTATAGATAGGCTAGGGACGTGAGTGCTGAAGGCTCACTTGGCTGGCTTAGCCAGGTTTTGGCCAAGGGACTAATGGAATTCCATTAGCTAGTTTTTCTCAATATTGGGTTTTCTAGGGTAAAATTTGTATTTTTGTTTTATGATTGTTAATGTTTATTTTAATGTTACTTTAGACAAATCTATTTTTCTTTGGTAAATTTTAATATGGTATCAAAGCAGTTTTTGCTTCAATAAGATGCCTTTATGGCTAAGGGGTTTGGCTTAGTCCTAAAGTAAATCTTGTTACAATGGGAGATCTACGGAAGTGATTCTTATGGTGAAAAGAAATGGTGAGCAGTTCAAAAATAAAAATAAAGAAATTCATTGGGGAGATATTTGGCCCATGGAAACTCAAAATGGAAGACTTGCTAGTGAACATAGATCAATGGATTGTTGTGGATCTAAGTTTTGCATTAATGGGGATGTCAACAGAACACTAGATGTTGGATTAAAAGGAAAAGAGCACAATACAACCATGTCTCTTAAATTCAATATTACTGAATGTATCAGGTGAAGCTATAGTAAAGGATTTTATGGGATAATTTAGGGGCTTTGTATCGGTCTAAGTCCCTGGTGAACAAATTGTTCATATGGAAAATGCTATATAACCGAAGGATAAAGGATGGAGTCTCAGTGACAACACATATGAATGCTTGCAATAATATGCAGAGTCAGGTTTTATCTATTGATATTAAGATTTCAAATGAGGATAAATGTATCAATCTATTATTTTCTCTACTACAATCATGGGATAGTTTAGTTGTTCCCATAGGTAGTCATGCAACTACCTTAAAATTCAATGAAATAGTCTAATATTTTTTGTCAGAGAAGATGGGATAAAAAATAAGGAAATCCCAACCATCAGGGGGAACTCATGAATATTGATGTTGAATGACTATTTAGGTGTCGGATCTATACACCCATGGCATGTTGTTGGATGTGGCAGATCCAAAGCTAAAGAATGAGCATGAGGCATCATAGAGGCCTACCACTTGTTGGGGGTTGATTACATCAAGGGTAGGATTCAAATTGTGAGAACCATGACTGAACTAGCATATCATGTATCCACTTAGCACGTTCACAAGTCCATACCTTAAAAGATAGAAAATGTAATCTTGACCCCACAAAGTGAAAATACATTGGTTGTGCGCATTATTGCAAAGTATGATTTTTATGCCTTGCCATTGTGGATCAGAGTTGTTGTGTCCATATGGGTGACCTCCAGAGAGAGGTTTTTGAAATATTTTGAAGCATATGTGTCTTGTCAGTTCTAAGAGGAGAGAAACAAACCAAATGAGTAGGTTTTATGATGCATGACAATGGAAACTTAAGCATGGGAGGAGTAAAAATAAAATAAAATAAAAAATAAAAAAATGCTATAACAGAGTCTAAAAGTTTTACATGTAAATGGGAATATTGTTGTAATACCTGGTAAGACATGCATACCGCTGGGAAATTATTAGTAAAGTCTAATGTTAAACCTAGGTGTTAAGGGGCATGTCAAATTAAAAAAAACCCTAGAGAAACTTTGAGGGGGTGTAGGTCCTAGATTTGAGAAAGTTGGTTCACCTCGCTAGTTTAGCTGGATTTTGCTAAGGGAAATCCAAAGTCAATTTTTAACTTGGAGGTAAAACTTGACTTGGTAAAAGAGTCAATGTGTCATGGTTAATAGTCATGGTTTTGGGCCAGTGGTTTTGGTTTCCCATGGTTTTGTGCCCATGGATTGCATGTAATGAATCCTTTAAAAGGCTTAGGAAGACATCATTGTAGGTAGGAGAGGGGAGGTTAATGGTGAAGGCTCACTTTACTAGCTTGGTTGGGTTTTTACTTGGTAACGAGTCATGAAATTTTATTAGTTGTTTATTCCCTAGATTAGGATTTTCCAAGGTAAACTTTGTGTTTATACTTTATGATTGTTGTTGGTTGGTTTAATGTTCCTCTTAGTAAATCTATTTCTCTTCAATAAATTTTAACAAGATCTTTATTTTTATTAGACAAACAAGCTACATAATTTATATACCTAATATTGTTTTCAATTGTATGACATTTTATAAATAACATGGTTGTTAGAATTTCAGAGGAGATGTTATAATACATTTATCCATTAAAGAAAACAAATTAAATTATTATTCAAAATTCAAAATTCTCACTTATTTCTTTTCCAAATTTCTAATGGTTTTTTTTAAATAAAATCTCTTCAAGTATCCTATGACATTAGCCAACACATATATTTCTAACAGTAAAAAAGAACCAATATTTTCTACCAATTTCTCATTGTTAGTTGAAAATTTTTGGGAGGAAAATATATATTATCCATACATAGAAAAACAAGTTACTGATATAGTTGAAGGAAAAAATAGTGGTCTAGGTTCCATTATTTGCTACTAATGGAGCTCCAAAATCATTACCCTATATGCATATGAATCACAATCATCCAAGTTAATAATTTAATGTCACAAAAAAGTCTTTCGATATGCAAATTGATCCCTATCAAATCCATCTTTTGGTAAGATTCATAAAATTAATATATTATAACATTGTAGTTTCCAATCTAATATAGGTTTACAGATCAAATGTCTTAACCATAGACTCTTTCAAAATATTGTATAGGATTTGTAGCATGTAGACTTTAACTAGTGCACAGGAAACTATAAATATATAAGCCTGAACCATTCATACCCTAAATTAATGGAAACCACTATTCATACTTGAGTACCTATACCTTCACTATTATTTTTATGCAAAGTGTAGTAGTATCTAACTCCATTGGATTGGTGCAAGTAGGAGGGATGAGATGGTCAACATTTTGGCTTACTCTTTCAAATCATTTTTCTCTTTCACACTAGCTTAAAAATGTTCCATGAAATGCTCAAATTTTTATCATTCTCACTTGAAATGTTTAGGTAAACCTTCTAGTCAATGTAGTAAGTAAATAAAGTGCTAAATTGGTAGACTTCACAAAGTTTGTTTAATCTAATAATAAGAAGCTCCTATAAAGCTTTAATTGCATACTTTATTATTTGTTGCATAATGTGTTTTCATTGATTTCAACGATAGAGGGAGTCCTATGAAACCCAAGTTGGGTACATGAGACCCAAAGAAAAGGAGGATCCAATGCATACATTACTCAAATTAGAAGAATATTGGAGCCAATCATGATTTGGTCCATGTCAAGAGGATGAGTGCTCATATCTCATACTGGCCCCTTAAAGCAAGCTTTGATCTCCTTGATTAATGAAAACAACCCAACCAACATTGAAGTCAACTCCTAAAAGAAATGTTGAATCTAGTAGCCACACATTTGATGTAAGTTTCCCTAGATTCAAGAGTCAAATCATTATATATCTCTAAATGGGTGAGCATTATAGTGTATTTTCACATGAAAATAAGAAAGAGTGAGCTAAATAGGTTATTAGAAGAGAACATAAGAGAGAAGATGAAGTCTCAAGAAGATGTGTGATGTCAGCAAAAAAGCTAGATTGAGCATCACAGGGTGAAGAAAAAGCCTGATGTGTGAAATCATCTATAAGTAACAAAAATTATATCATTGAATCTTTGTAAAATTATTTACTTTTAGGCTATATTATCCCCTTGTCAAAACTCTCAGTCTAATAGGTGCTTAAGCATAGCACAAAGGGGCATAGAACCCTCAGAATATTGAGTTAACGATCTTTTTTATTAATGGGGGAGTTTTCAATTTCCCTTATTTCCAATACTCTCAACCCCATTCCATAGCCACTAGTTGTAGAGAGATAAGGTGCAGCTCATAGGGCTTAAGGCCCTTGGCACACCAATGTCTAGAACCCTATTAGAAAGGTTGCACTCGTATAGTTCCATATCAAACATCGACATTTTGCCCCAAAATTATTTGTTATTTCTCCTAAAGTGTGAATAATATAAGGTCATTATATCAAATCCTAGACTGAATATCTTGGTTCCACATTAAGTTCCACCCTAGGCCATGTTATTTATCATATTTTTATTTGTATTTTCATTTTGTCAATTTGTAAATATTCTAGTGTCACCATTGTTAACTAATGGAACCCCATGACAGAACATTTTTTGCCATGCAACATCAAATTTTTATAAATTACATCAAATATAACCCAATCTCAATATCATGATATCTATTTACTTATGATATGCTAACTCTCTAGTGGTCCATACTATTGATATGATAAATGTATTATGTGGTAAACCTCCAAAATAATTGATATCTCATATGAATGAAGTGATAGGTCATAGCATGAGGTCTTGTGCACTCTATTAGATTAGTACCTGGGTGTTAAGCTTCAAATTTTATATTTACAAGGATTTGTACTATTGAAGAAATTGGGGACACTTCCTGATATCATGATATAAATGAAAATTTGAGGTTTTTCTCCCCTAGTACTCAATTAGGTGAAATTTGGTGCTTTGGATACTTTGTGGTGTTGAGTACTTGATATTGCTTGAATTGTGTTTAAAGTGTCAAGAGATCTAAATGACAGAGGTTATTCATACATGGTTGGACTAAAGGAAGATCATCGATAGGTGTTCAATCTTAAGTGCATATTATTGAAAATTAGTATTGAAGGAAGTGCATATTCTAATAATGTGAAGGTAATACATTGATACAACATAGTTGTGTTTGTTTGGGTGAAGGAAGTTCCTAGTGAAAATAAATAGAAAGCACATAACTAAATAATAGAGTAGGCCACAATGCAGTTGAGGAATAAAGCAAGCCAAAGGCTAGTCTAGACGTATTACAGAATTGTGGAAAGCTAATTATATAGAAAATCAATGAGAAAGCAGAGCAAAGGTTAGAGAAGCAAGTAAATTAATGTAAGGAAGATTTCAGAATTGTGAAGACTAGAGTATAGTAGATTTCAAAATAGTGAAGGGGATAGGTGTATCTTATATGTTGGTTCCTACAAAGAAGAGAAAGGGATCGAGGTATCTTTTAGGTTAGTGCTTGAAAATCATAAGGGATTGTTGTCTCCTATAGGCAGGTTCCTAAAAATCAAAAGGGTTTGTTGTCTCTTATAGTTTGGAGCCTATAAATTTGAAAAGTTAGGGAATTGGTGTATCTTGTAGGTTGGTTCCTAGAAACTAATGTAACAATAGGTTGATGGCTATAAAATATTTCATATAAATATGTTTTCTTAGTTCTTTCGTAAGGAATTACACATATATCCTTTATTACTTATTCAATTTATGATATTGTTTATTTATGGTGTTTTAATATTTAACTAATAACAAAAATTCCATTATACTAATTCACACCCGCTATTACAATTGCGAATGAAAGAAGATCTCAAATGGGAAAATGACTAGTCACGATGGTTATTTCTCAAACAAAGTCCCAATATTTGACGGAACCAATTATGCATTTTGGAAAATAGGTATGAGGAACTAGTTATCTCTCTCTCTCTCTCTCTCTCTCTCTCTCTCTCTCTCTATACACACACACACACACACACACACACACACACACATCACTCCCTCTTCCCATCCCTTTCTTTTGATCTCCATCCTCTCTCTATCTCCCTCACTCTCTCTTTCATCCTCCATCTCTATATCTATATCATTCTATTTACCCTTCTATATCTCTCCCTCCCTTCTCTCTCTCTATAAATCCATCCTCTTCTATACATGTTTCTATATCCCAGTTATCTCCTCTCTCTTTCAACCAAACTCTCTCCTCATATATATGTATTTTTCTCTCACTACCTCTTCCTCCTTCCTCTCACTCTCCATCCTCCCTCTCTCTCCTCTTTAGCTTTATCTATGTCCCTCTCTATCCTCCTCCTCTCTCTCTCTTCATATTTATCTATCTTGAGTCTCATTTCCTCTTCCTATTTTCCACTCACTCTCCATCCTCTCCCTCTATCTCCCCTTCCTCTATTTATTTAGCCCTCCTTCCCTCACTCAACTCATGCTTCACAACAACCCCCCCACCCACTCTCTCTCTCTCTCTCTCTCTCTCTCTCTCTCTCTCTCTCTCTCTCTCTCTCTTCACCCCCCACACCATGCATCCCTCTCTCTCTCTCCCTTCTGCCCCCACCCCCCTTCCTCTTTTTCTATATCCCCCCTCCCCCACTTAGTATGTTCTTTAGAAAAACCATTGTTTATCTCTCTCTTTCTCTCTACCCTTCATCTCTATATTTATCTCCCTCCATTAATCCTTCTATATATCTCCCTTTCTCAAACTCTCTCCCTCACTCCCTTCCCACTCTACCCCACATAATCTCTCTATTTCTCACTCTTCCTCTCTCTTACATCTCCTCTCTCTCTCTCTCTCTCTCTCTCTCTCTTACATCTCCAGTCTCTCCCTCTCTCTATTCCTCCCCCTCGATCTCACTCACTTTAATAGTCTCTCTCTCTCAATTACTGCTTCCCAAAACCCCCCTCCAACTTTGTCTCTCTCTTCCTTACCTTGTTAACCACAAATATCTCCCTCCCTCTCCATTCACCACCCTCTTTCCTTATCTCCCTCACTTTTTGAATCTCTCTCACCAACTCATTCTTCATCATTATATATTTCTATATTTATTCCCCTTGGCCCCTCTATCCCTCCCTCTCTGGCTCTCCCCACTTCCCCAAACCCACATAAACCATTTCCCATAAACTTCTTCTTCCCCACCCCTCACTTTCTCTTTATCTCTCTCCTTCTTTCTATTGTTATCTCACTTGGTCCCTATATCCGTCCCTCTCACCCTTTCAATCCCCCTAAAATGACCTCAACCATTTCCCATGTGCTAAAGTCACTAGTTGGAGGAATGCTTTCACTTTCCTAGCACTAGAAATGTGCACATATTTTTGGTAATATGAAAGCACATGTGTTGTTGATATTAAAATTGTGCACACACTTGGAACATGCATGCATTATTTCAAATTAAATTTGTCCTAAAAGGAACCTTAGGTGCATAGTGACTTGGTTGCTTCAGGTATAGGTTTGGTATAGCAAACCTAGTGGTTTGGTTTGAAAATACATGAAAACATAATTTTTTGAGAAAAATACATATATATCTCTATATTTGACATCATTTCTCTATAAGCTTGAGAAATTTGTTGTCCATGAAACTACATATCGTATAGATTCAACTATACATATTATAAATATGTAGTTTTTATAAAAAATATTAGTTTTTACTACTTTTAATTCATTTTTCTCTTGACATATCAAAATCTTAAAATATTACCCTTGTTTATTTCCCCTATAACTTTATGGGGCCTTAACTGTTTGGAAAAAACAATTATATTGTGCAGTACAGGATATTAAGACCCACAATATAAAAGAAAAAATGGATGTTTGATAACGGTAAGACCCTTTTAGGTTGCACCAACATAGACATATGCATTATAATTTCCATGAAAAATAACGTACCAATGTAAGGAAAACTCAAGATTCACATAGTTAGACACAATTTCTACAATATATATATATATATATATATATATATATATATATATATATATATATATATATATATATATATATATATATATATAGATATATATATATATATATATATATTAAAAAATCCAAATCATTTTCCTACATTTCATGTTTTTACACCATCTTCAAATTATTCTGTAAGTGTCTCTAATTATTCCTCCAAGTTAACATACGGTTGTTTTTCCAAGTTTGCATTGCCACCAACATGTCATAAGAAAACATCATACATGTCAATCCATTCTTGCTACTCCTACTCTTCTTCTTGTCATCTTCTCTTATTTAGATATAATCATATTTAATCATATATATAATTGAAAATAATTTATTTTCCCAAACAATATTTACTTAGGTAGAAAATGCACCAAAATTAACATTATTATCCCTGTTGTAACTAATTATCAATTTCACCTAGAGAGTGGTTCCCTTTATTCTAAATAAAGAACTATCATTTAATGATACTCTATTCAAACTAGTGCACCAAACGAGTTATCATTCTTCTCATCTTATGTTGTAGTTATATCGTCACAATGTTACATCATAATATACACCTTTATGTGCTAACTTATATATATATATATAGCATTGATGTGATGATGTTTAAATTTTTAGTTTGATCTTATATTTTTCCAAGGTGTTCCATAACACTATAAATAGTTCACCAATATTCATATAACACACTAACATAGCCTGTAAAATGGCTCATCGTAGAGTTATGGTGCTTCATGAGCAGTGGTGCACAAGCATCAAAATGATTCTCCCTTTTTATTGACTCCCTGGTGTAGTAATCTACATTAATATATCTAGTGTGATACTATTTAAATATAAAAGAATTCAATCTGATCACTTAATTTTTAATTTGTCGTTAATGTTCCATGGCATCAAAATTGATGCTCCATTACACTAAGAGCACTACTGCACTGGTATACATGTAATGCACTAACAAGGTATATGAATGGTATCATTGATAGATTTATGATGCTACTCGAACCATGGTGCCCCAACATCACCACAATGCATAACCAAAAGGAGCACCCTAGTGTGCCAGTATACATATACTGCACTGATGTGATATTTTTAAATTTGAAAATCAATTTAATTTTTTTTGATTTGGTGCATTTATTTTTGTTAAAATGTATCATTAGTGATACTCCATCTTATGTGGATCACATATGCACCTTTAATCTTAGCCACACCTTCTAAAAAATTATAATGTTTGAATATTAATCAATATACTTTATTCATTGCACTGTATTGAAATTCCTTCCATTACATAAAAGGAGGCATCACATTGACACTCACTTTATTCTTTGAGGGAAAAATCGTAATTTTATTTAACTTGAATCAAGTAAGTTGAAAGTATTCGGTCATGCAAGCCTTTCGGCTAATGAGAAATAAAATGAAACTTACAAAAATTACATAACATATGAAAATTTAAATGTGATAAAATTCACTTAACTTATCCTTTTTAACTTACCTTTTCTTAATCTTTTTCCAGAACCCATGTTTGGGACCAATTGTTACCATCTCTAGTTCATTTCGAGTTGTCTACACAGGTGCTTATTTTTCCGCATCTAAGCTCTCAGAGACATGAGTTCTCTTTATACCCACCATACCCTTTTTGTTTAGAGTTTCCTATTCTTGATGCTCTGATGCTTATATCTCTACTAACTCAGTTCCCTTTTAAGAGTTGGTTGCAAATCTACACTCATCCACAACACCCCCATATGCTTGGTTACCATGTTGGTCCTGTGTATCCATATTTGGATGGATCTCAATGTTATCTTCTTCATATTCTTCATAAAGGTGAGGTTGGATACATGCCATCCATTTATATTTTGGGTCTACCTAATTTTTTTTGGTATCCTTTTTTCCTATCGACATGTGTTCTACAAGTGTCCTTGAAAACAAATTTGACATCTAAATGTTGTGTTAACATAATATAATATGTGGCTCCACTGAAATTTTGTGTGTTTCAGTTGGATGTTTTCAAGTAGACCTTTGTTGAGTTCCATCTCTACACAAATTCTGGAAAAATAAAGATACATTTTTCTTTTCTGTCAAGGTCCATCTTTTTGAAATTTCCAAGGGTATTTATAATATCCTCTAAGACCTAATGGTGCCAGAAATGAAGAGGGAGGTTGGGTAGTGTCGCCCATACTAGAATTTTTGAAACCACCATGTTTTCAGCGTCAAAATATGGGAAACATGGGGTAATGAAGAGCCAACCTCTGCCCCAAAACCATGACCTCTTATTTAGGACATACTCCAGATCGTTCTATGTATGGAATTGAACAATGAACAAACCATTGGAACTTTAGTAGATGTCATAATTGGGTGTCCAAGTATAGAAAACCCATTGGTGTAATGCATCATATATAGGCAAGAAACCATTAAATATTCATATAACGAATTTGGATTGGAGATCAGAAAAATCATAATTGACCCCTGAATGAGTAACTTCAATGGTTGGTGTTTGTTCCATTTTCTCTATGATGTAAGGTTCGACTGTTTTGGACCTGATCTCATTGGATGGGGGCCTTCCCTTGCACCACATCCTTGAAGGAGACAGATCCATTGGGTGTTTTGATGCAAGCATATTCCTTGTAAGAAACTGAGACGTATGGCTTCCTGGTAACCATAGCTCCACCACATAGTCGTGCAAGCATAACAATGGTGGAGTTTCTTGAGATACCATCATGTTGGTGATCACTATTAAAATGGAGAACATTATTAATTATTTTTATGTGATCCAAATGATACAATCATACCATGCATTGTTTTTAAATCCAAATTCAGGATAAATTTTTAATTTTAAACTAGTGAACGTTAGAATATGAAGGTAATAGACAATTTTCCTAATCTCTTACCTTAGTAGGAGGTATGGTTTCCAAGTAAAATAAAAATGGTGAGGTACATTGTTCTTTGAAATTGAGTGGGAAAACTATGGGATATGGTGGAATCACTATAAAGCAATGAAAATGGGATGATCATCCAACTGGAGCCAACACTATTTCTTATCAGAGTTATTGAAAGCATGGGAGGAAATGATTTTAATAATGAAATTTGGTTACACACACACACGCATATATTACCCTATTCTAGTCCACTTAACACCCCTATGCATTGATGTATATAGCTAAGATTTATCCACCAAAACATTGTGGAGGAAGTGCCCAATTACGTTATACAAAATTATATATTAAAAACTATATTTTCATAATTTTTTAATAAATATGAAATGTGTGATTTTGTTTTTCAATGCAATAGGGAATACACATTTTTCTAAATGAATGACATATTTTATAGAAATATATGAATTAAAAATAATATTTAATCTTCTTTATTTTAATATATCCATGCTTCAAACTAGGACACCCTGAGGTGTTTATTATATGGAATGCACCAAGCCATTCATCATGAACCACCTTCACAAAATTATATAAAAACAAATATTGAAAAATTGTATTGTCATATTTTTGGTGCTACTATGTCTAAATGCCTTAGTGCCCCAACTACTTGCAATGAACTAGAATGTCAAGTACTAGTAACACAACAAGGTGTTCTTTTTGTGATGAGGTGGTAATGGATATAGAATTTTTAAAACCATTTTTTATTATTGTATAATAAAAAAGCATATACTATGTTTGGTGTTATGTTATTATGCGCCCTAGTGCACTCCAGGTTTTTGAAAGAACCATAATATTTTATAGAAATATATGTTAAAAACTGTATATATATATATATATATATATATATATATATATATATATATATATATATATATATATGATATCAGGGTAATCAGGGTAACCATTTAATGAGCCACTAGTGCATTATGTAACTTAGCACACCAATGTGTTTTTCAAATTTGTGGTACGCTATAAAAAAGAATGCTAAAATCTCAAGTTTCCCACATCTGCTACCAATCTTCTCTATAAATAGAGAATGGATTTTGTTTGGGTATGTTCCATCAAAATGTTACACACTATTTTGTTTCATTCATGGTAATTGATGTTTTACCCCTATCCTTCATCATTCGAAGCACAATTTCCATTAATCCATGAAGAAGATGGAAGAAAACCCTTGCTATTGAAGATAATGATATTGTAAAAATACCTTAAAAGACCCTAATTTCAATGGTTGTCATAGGTTGGACTGTGATAAGTGTGATGCTACTAGCTTATCATAGGTTGTATACTTGTTGAGTTGTGGCATTGTTGTATGTTTCCTATTTAAAAGGTGTGACAATATTTGAACTAAGTTAAAATTGAAAAAGGAATGAGGAGCTTCTATTCTGGAAGCCTCGTGAATGACATCATCTTAGTGTAATGTGGATCTAACTCACATCCCTACCTTCTTGGATATGCATCTCCATCTTTATCCTCCTCCTATTCTTTCAAAAGCCTATAAGTATAACCATATCCCATTGATATGGCTAGTTAGCAAATATTAAGAAAGCTCATGGCTTGGTCAAACTCTCCTAAAATACCAACCTTTTGATCATAAGACTTTTGAAGGGAAGGCATTGGAACACAAAACAACTAGAAAGGGACCTTCAACATAAAGGTGACTTCAGGTTGTAACCTTTTCTACATTATAATACAATTACATTTTTCTTTCCCTCATATAATAGTCTATTTGTTAGTAATCTTTGCTATATTCTTCCTTGATCGGATATACAGGTTTTGCCAAATTATCCTTGAATTGTTTATATTTTGATTTTTTTTTGTTTATATCATTTGCAAGTCTTTGCTTCGAAGCATAGAGGATGAGACTAGAATCTACAAATAACCAGGGAGGATAAAGATCTTAAAAAAGGTATGGGTCCATCCCTCTTTTCTTTTCATTGTTTATTTCATGATAGTTAAACCTAGGGAACATTTCTTGTTACTGTCAGTTTTTTTCTAGATTTGGATGCTAGATATAAGGAGATCGCTCTTGTCTGCAAGAGGGATTTTTCCATCAACACAAAACCTTTGTTAGTATTCTCTTTCTAATATTTTATCTTCACATCAAAATATTACAAATGGATGATGCTATCTTTATTTATACCCCTAAATGTGTGCTTAATATTTTACAAAATTCAAAATAGATGATTATAGACCTTGCATTACACCTAATCACTTCAAAGTAAAGTTAACCAAGGAATGTGACTGTCTTAAATTCAATGATACACTATCAAGAAGTAGCCTTATCTTTTTAATTAATATTTAACCTAATATTTCCTTGCTATTAGTGTGGTTTCTTAATTTATTTCAGATCCACAGAAAAAGCACTTTAAAGTCACAAAGTTTTTTTTTTTTTAAAGATTACCATCTTAGTATTATGTTAGTATAAGAAAATACTATGGACCTTAGTATTATGTTAGTATAAGAAAATACTATGGATCTTGTTTATTGTAAGATAATTGATTAGTTTCTTAATTTCTTTATCAAGCCTCTCTTTAAAGATTTGGTCTTTGCTTCGGCTTCACAGAATTACAATAATGAAATTTTTATAAGATTAATTTTACCTCTTTAGGAATCAAAACCTATAAAAATACTTTTGATTATATAAATATTGGGAATTTTCATGCCAGAATTCTAGTCCAATCCCTTAATAACTTCAAATAACTTTGTGTCGAAAAGAGGAAGCCTATGAAAGATCGATATTCTTTTTTACTTATGTAATTGAGTAGTTCTCTTCTAATATAACATTATTGAATTCTTCGACATATGCTTTGAAAATGTTAGATGCATATATGAACACTATGGACATATTTGCAATTAATTCTAGTAATGCTACAACTAGTGTAGCATTATGGACATATTTCCAATTGTATTATGTTTCCTAAATACCTCCAACAAAATTACAATCACCCAAATGAGTTTTATTTCCAATTGTATTATGTTTCCTAAATACCTCCAACAAAATTATTAGTGGTCTCCAAAATTTTAACCATCCTTATCCCTGAATTTTTCGTAATACATCTAACTTGTGTAACTTTATCAAACATAACCATGTTTTATTCAAACTATTTTTTAATAATTTTGTTGCATTGTAACCGATTATTAGTAAGTTTGGCTAACGTAACTTGAAGGTCCATTATGCAACTTTCATTCACATTATCACATCTAGGATTTCTACGTTTTGCACTAGTTATATGAGAGAGGAAGGTGGACCTAAATTTAAGAGCACATGCGTATGATATTTTATAAATTCACTAAGAGATCATACCACCTCATTCACCTGGCTGTTAATATTTGGTGTGTGTTAGATGTGCTATTGGTACATATGATGAAAATATTATTGTTTGAAAACATCAAATAACATAGTATCCTCGTCATTAGAGGTGAGGGTTGTAGAAAATATCCATGTCTCCTTTCCCCTTTTTATACTTGGTGTCTCCCAAAATTTACAAGTATTTTTTAACCATAACACATTTTGTTGATGGAATATTGGTTGGAGGTTGAATTGATGCTAGAATTAGAATTCCCACCATAAGACACATACACATTCTTGTGGTAATGAAGAAGAGATCACTGTGAAATCCCATTATGTAAAGGATTTAGGTATCAATTGATAGATGTCTATATCTTGCCATGTCCAACTTTGCATTTCTCTTACTTCATCAAAAATTTTAAAATGTTGTTCCTACCTTTTGGAACTTCTTACTCAATTATTTATGTTTCCCATATTCACAAAGATCAATAACAATAACAATAATATATTGATCAAAATTGTTTTCCTTATCACAATAAATAGTATAAAGGTTGAAACAATCTTATATTTGGGAGAATTTTTGCTTGTGTAGAGATGACCTTGTTTTTTAAGATAACAGTGTTGTTTTTCGATCCCTTTTTAATTAATTCCATCAAACGTGCACACACATCATTAACATGCGTGAACTAATCATGTGTGCACATTTATAATATGAACATGTTGTTATAATGGTTAATAAATTGACCTTGAAACCATTAAAAAAAGCTTCATATGCAATACATCATTAAAATATGGGATTTGGGACTTATTGAAGGGATATGAATGATAATAATGGGTTAATATGGGATTTGGGACTTATTGAAGGGATATGAATGATAATAATGGGTCCTTTAGCCCATTACATTTTTTTTTGGTATAAAACTAGTGGCTTTTGATCCACTATAAAAAAATTCTTAGGTCAACACTGGGAATCATTTTTAAGATATTATTAAGGATAAATTCTTCTTAGGTTAACACTAGAATCATTTGTGAAGATATGATTAAGGATTTTTATATTTCGATTGTGGTACGGGCATTGCGAGGGAATAAAAAGCTTGAGGCACTAAAGATATCCTCTTAGTATTAGCCACAATCAATATGTTTTCTAATAAACAGAAAATACCATCGATGGGTCACGGGTTCTTAACCATCACCAAAGTATAAAATAAATGCCTTTTGATCCTATAAAACCTTTTTGAGCTTAACAATCTTAAATATCTACTACAATTAACAAATAGGAGTGTTAGAGGGGATCTTTGGCCTCTAAGTGGGATAAGAGTTCCATAAGTATGTTTTCTCCATTAAAAATGGCTATCAAGGAATATACATGTGTATGCGACACAAAATCCTTAATTTGTAATTAAAGGTTCTTAAGCTCAACCACCATGAACAACACCTACAAACCATGATATGAGACCTCTCTAAGTAGTGTTTGACATTCAAAGTGAATATGGGTACTATTATGAGGTCTTAGCCAATATCAATGGACCTCTATCCTTGATCATTTTTAAGGGATGGAAACAAGAGTTTCTAAACCTAAACTTGTCTTCTCACGCCCAAACAACATGAATGAGTCCCCAAAAAAATTGTTGAGGGCATTATCACTCAGAACTTTTACCCAGAAGTTTTTAGAAGAAGGAAATAACTGAGGTAACCACATACCAACTTTTAAGCATAGGCTCTAGCTAACCTATGGCTCAGAGAGGGTTCTCTTTATATGATTTAGCTTTGTTCACTTGGATTTTATGCTAGTTTTGAAGGTTCAAGGGGTTTTGATTTGTATTGAAGGTTGGATGGTGGAATCCTTAAAAAAGATGGATAGAATGATGTTTTTGGACCATTGGGCTATGGAGTCAAATAAAGGTAGCAAAACTGGAATTAACTCAATAATGGGAGTGTTCAAAGGGCAAGCTAGCAGAGTAAAGTGCAGGTCTATGGGCCCAATGGGTTAAATGATCTTAACCAGAGTGAGAGAGCACTTGCGAATTCTCAAACCAGGATTAAAATGAGGAACAGAGGATAATCATGAACAAAGGGCAATTAAGAATCCTTTGCTATAGATTGCAGGGAGACCACCTAAACTAAGGAGAGATCAAGAATTCCTTAACTTAGATAATTAGCGGAAAACATTAAAATGCATAATAGTTAAAACAAAGTGCAATGAAGCAAATTCTGAGATATCATTCCATATTATAGTATTCAAATTTCAGATATACAATAAAGATGGTGGGAAAACCTTAAGAAAAATAACAACACAAGACAAAATACTTGTCTGCACTTCGCTCTACACATGAATCCTATGAAATGTCTTGTCTTTATTCATTAATCCAGCATGCTGGTCCAAACAATGATACAATAGCTTAGAGTCTTTTGATCAAAAGGCCTATAGAAATGTCTAAGAATACACCTACATACTTCGAATTGTGAAGTATTTACACAAAAATTATTACAAAATATCTCAAACTAACTTGAGATATAATCTAGGAGATACAAATATCTTCTTACAAGAAGATATATATAGTTATTGAATTGTTTCACGATGTTCCTTTTATTGTGGTAATGCTGGCTTTTATGGTTGGATTTGTAGCCCTTTATGTTAGCTTACTGTTGTGATATTTTACACTAGAATCTTCATTGACTTTTATCTTTCACCTGATACTCTTTGACACTGATACACTTTGGCATGCTGACCTGTTTCCATCTATTTACCTGGTTGTTTACTTTTACTCTAGAGTGATTTTTTTACTGTTAATTTGTTATAGTAAATCAGTCATATTTTCCCACCATTCAGCTTAAGGTAACTTGACCTTCATCATTCACCTATATATCTTGTCAGCCTCAGTAAACCTGGGAAAATTGGGCTTAGTGATGAACAAGTGTTTTATCTCATGCTGGAGAAAAACAATTTCTCAACCCCCCAAATGCTGAACAATTCGATCATTTCGAATCTTTCGGATTTCATAGAGATATCTATGAGAGACCCTAAAGAGGGATTCCCGAATGATCCACTTAGGTATGGGTACCATATCTCTTATCTTTGGCAGGAATTGGAACACGAAAGCTTTCCACTACCCTGGGAGCCCTTACCTACATATACTATTCGTTCGCTTGTCCCGATCACTATATCCTCTAATCCCGGAACTCCTCAACTCAAATATGCTTTAAATAGATTTAGATTGAAAATTTTCTCTGATCTGATCCAATATATTATACAAAACTTTGCCTGTTGGCAGGGCTTTTATTCCTGAAGTGCTAACTTGTTCTTTACCCAACTCCCTGAGTCTTCTATCATAGTCCTCTTGTGTTATAAGTTTGTCGTTAATGGCTAATGGACTGGGCAATCCTTTCTCCCTCAAAATTTGGAATTTAGCCATGAATCTGTCAATGGCTATCTGCATGATTTGCCACTTTTCCTCCAGGTTTAGCATCAGGATCCTCTTGGAAAGGAACTTATCTCCAAAATGGTTTCAGTTCTATCTTCTATATCCAGCTCATGAATCTCATACCTGTTTTTGTTGTTGAGAAAGTGGATGAGTCTATTGGAATCCTCAGGCATGTCTCCTAATTCCTTTGTGACCTTCTGAATAGTTGTTTTAGCTATCTTTATTAATTCAGTCTATTCAAAAATAACTTGAATGGATGGCGAAATATCATTGACAGAGTCAATGATATTGGCCCATAATAGCTCCTTAGCTTGTCCAAGGGGTTTCTCCAATGTTAGATCTTTCTCCGTGGCTTTGACCCTCTCACTCATTCTATTGGCATTTGTTGCTTCTTCCTTTTGCATAATTTGGGCAAGTTTGTAGTCAGTTTCTAAACTTGCCACCTTTTCTTTTAGTCTAGATAGACATTTCTTCCATGGCTTTGACTAATTATGCTACTTTTTCTCCTGATGCACTTGCTGTTGTAGATTCTGCTATAACCAGCAATGCTGTGGCATGTGGGGCCGTAGGTGCCAGTGAAGCTGGCAGTGTGGAAGGGACTGCAGTGGATACCATAGGGATGACATTTGTAGAAGTTGTGGTAATGTCATTTTGTTTTAATTGGATCGGGCTATCCAATTCTTTCTCTGTCTCTCTTAGTTGATCATTAAGTCTTAGGACTAAGTCCATCAACTCCTCATGCTTTTGCTGGGTTTCCAAAACTTCCATTGTTTGAGGATGTTGCAGCTGGGGCATCTTTAATTGCTTCTTAAGTGCATCAATATCATAATTCTTCTTCTTTATCATCTGCTCAGTAGCCTTTATATCTTTGGGATCATGTCCCTACTATATAACCAAGTCTTCCAACGACTTAATCCTTGTATCCTTGGCCTGTGAGGAGGCCTTCTCCAACTGAAACTGTGTTGAGATGTTATTTAATGATTTTTGTAGCTGATGGGTAGCTATGGCTTTACCTATTAGGGTGGAGTATATCATCTATCCAGCCTGTTTACGCTGTTCTATCTGGTCTATGGGATGAATATCCCTTGCCAATACTTCAAACTCAGCCCTCTTGAAATCTAAAGATGTCTTGAGCTGCTATGTTGTAGGTTTGATGAATGACATTTGAAGTTTTCCTTCCTTGATGTCAAAAACTGACATCAGTCTTGTTTGATTTGTGGGAGTGAGTTTAAGATATTGTGCATAAGTCTGAGCTTTGAGTTTCTCATTCATCATTTTGATTTCTTTATACCTATCCTTTATGTCTTGGTCTTTCTTAGCAGGCCTACTGAATGAAGACACCCCCACACTTAGCTGCCTTTCCAACATCTGAGTATGTGAAGTGGATGGCTCTTGTATGTCTCCAGATGGAGTTGTGGGCCTGCTTCTGTTTACATCTGTGTTGGTTACCTGTGCTGACCCTTCTGTATATTCCTATTAAGAGGCAGGATTGAGTCTTTGCCTCTTGTTGTGATTTGTTTCCTACTGCAAATTAGAGGTGTCCATTCCTGAACTGGAAGCTCCCTCTCTATTTATTTTTGGATTTTTCTCCTGATTCTAAGGAGTCTGCATGATAAGAGGGGTACTCATCGTGGCTTCTTGCTATCCTGGCACCTGCCAAAATGAGCTCTCATCAAATTGCCTCTCTAAATCATTCAAGGTATTCTCAATGTGTACCTTTGTACTATCTCTATCTATAAGAGTGTTCTTCACCCACTCAGATTGATTGGTGTAGGCTTCTATTTCAGGTATGGGGTGATGAATGTAAGGCCCCAATTTGGCCTTTTTCCTAATTTTGATCATGAATCCCTGAGTGTCATATCTCCACATGAAACTTTGTTGGAATTTCATTTGCTGCAAAATTTGGTCTGCGTCCTTCCCTACCTCTCTAG
The DNA here is from genome assembly GCA_031772625.1 of Pinus tabuliformis. Classification (NCBI taxonomy): domain Eukaryota; kingdom Viridiplantae; phylum Streptophyta; class Pinopsida; order Pinales; family Pinaceae; genus Pinus; species Pinus tabuliformis. Next base: position 588,158,968 of record CM062810.1, read on the forward strand.
AATTGCAGATGAAGGGGCTCAATTGATCTTTGACTCTGAACTGGGTTTTCTTCTTAGCTGAAACGAAATTTACTTCATCTGAGTTCATTATCTTCCTATAATATTCCAAAGCAAATAACCTCATGGGGAGGTATTTGGGGAGTTTATATGGTGCAAGTTGACACCCATAGATCCTTATCTCTGTGTGGTTTTGGTATAGGTACCAATCTCCCACTTTGGTTTGTTTGGATAACTGGAGGAACCTTTTTATCTCTAGAATTATCCTAGGTGGAGGATTTCTCGTAAGCATAGTCATGACTAGATGTACAAAAGGGTCTATAAAATCTAAATAAGTGTATGGAGATCCATATTTGTGGAACAATGGGGTCCAAAAAATGACAGACCTGGGCTGGCCTTTGGTATCAAGCTTCTGGAGAGTGAAAGGAAATATGTCTGGTTGGTAGTACAAGAACATATGATAAAGGATAGATGAGTACTTAAACACTCTTTCACTGCTCATGCATCCTATCAATTATAAACTCAGCAAAATTGTACAAAACAATAGGAGGTTGTCCTGGGGTATAAATGGACATGAAGGAAAGTATAAGCTTATCAATGAATTCACTGGTAGTATAGCCCAAAATGCAGGATATCATGGTCACAATCTACTTGCCCCTTGTAGAGAAGATGGCTGACACATATGGATGGGGATCTTTGGGCATATGTTTTTCTTCCACAATGAAAGTTTTGAGTAATTGGGCCAATATAGATGGGTTTAAATTGGTGTACTAGTCTATCAGATCCCCAATTGAGAGTGGGGTTAGATTGGGCCCTAGTTCAAAATATAACATTTCATTTATGCATTCGATTGTGATGGTGAACAAAACCTTCTAGTCATGAGACATGATAATTCTATGGCTAGGGACGTAGCATGCATGGCACATGTGGACAGTTTCTGGGAAGATATGCACTTGGGGGAACTGATATCTGGGCAAATTGGACTCCCAGAGGCCAATGTCATCTAAACAGTTCAAGTAGTTGTCTTTGCTTAAACAATGAACTTTTAGGAGGAGCTTTGGTGTAGTGGTATCGTTTATTTGGAAGTCCTTGTTAGCTAGGGGAAGGTGGTCTAGGTCCAAATGTGGGGTCATCATAGGTCGGACATCCATGGCAACAGGGGCAGCCATTGTTCAGTTCTTGTGGATTTGAACTAGGCGCTAGTGGTTCACTTTGGGGTTTTAGATAGAAATTGGAAAGTTCAAAGGGTTCTGGCCAGAGGCATTTGTGATTTTATGTAATTTTCAATTAATTGGACTTAACGAGAATATTGGACAGGCTAAATGTTTTTCAATTTTACATAGGGAATGGTATTCTATGGTGAAATACCAAGAAATTGGGCGAATTGGCTTCAAATTGATAGTTCTCCGTGGTTGCAGAGGTTTGTACGATTCTGGTACAGATTGGGAGTCCCGTTGGGTTGTCTGTATTGCCTTATGGAGTGAATTTGGAAGTGTGCTAGTCAATTTGGTGTTTGCATCGGCACAAAGGTTTTTCTCAGTTTTGCAACGAAAGTAAGTGAAAACAATGAAAAGAGAGATTTTTGACCTTTAATAGAGAAACGGTTATTTTTGGCGAGTTCATTTTACAAATGAACAGTTGGTGATTTGTTCGATTAATCGAGAAGGTGGTATTGGAGGGCCGTCGCATTGCTTTTGTGGTGCGGGTGGTATTCAGGAGGGGTCACCCGATGTGCTTTAGAGCATGACACGTAGCATTCAGGGGGTCGGGAAAAACCACCTTATCGCGCAGGTAAAGGGAGGTGATCGGGTTCGGCCGATATAGATGTAGGCCGTCAGATGAAAAGGATGTTGATGGAATGGCGGATGGGCAAGGGAAACACACGGGTGATAAAGCGCGGGTTTAGGGGAGGGGCCCAACGTTTAAAACCTAGCGGTATGGGTTTAATTAGGATTTTAATTATTGGATTGAAAGTTTAATGGAGTTTAATTCTGTGGGTAAAGGTCGGCGGTTGGGTGAGCCCGATATGACTGTGGATTGTAGGATCTGGGCACGACTGATCGGACAATGGTTGGGCGAGGGAATAGCTCAAAAGAAGTGTACGAAGGGTTTATGGGGGGCCGACTCTTTAATCACAAGTGATTTGTGATTTATTTAGGTTTAATGGGGGGATTTACATGTATTGCAGGGATAAGGGGTAAATGTATAGTTTTTAGTAAAACTAAGGGTCAGGGGTATTTACATAAGGGAATTAATTTAATATGGGATAATGGGTTTTCAGGGAATTTATATAATAAAATTAGATATTAATATGAACTATAAAGGGAGGAGTGGATTTTTTCTAAGTAAAAAGTGGAATGTAACATTTTGGTGCACTTCACTTTATACTTAGGATAAATTGTTTTTTGTGGGTTTTTGAGTGAAAAAGGATTTACATGGGGGTTTCCACTTTTCCTAGGTAAATGGTGTCAACCATAGGAAAGTGGGGTTTTATTAGGGAGATGATGGGAAATGAAGGGAGATGAATTCTTTTATGAAGGGGATCCTAGCACTTGTGCCTGTAAGTCATTAAGCCGAGGGTCTGGTACCTCTAGAAGTAAGAGAAATCTTCTGAGCCTCTTTGACTTGTAGGATTTAAAGTACCAGAACTTATTTATGGGAAATTAGTAAGTAGAGGGGTGAAATGACTAAGGGGATGTTAAATATACCAAGTTGTAAACCATTGTAGCCCCTAGTTTGTTGTTGATGTTACCTTGCAAAGTGTTCCTCCATGCATCTGCATTATGGATACCTATGATAGTAGACCTATAAAGCTTAGGGCCTTCTCTTTGGGCTTCAACTTCAAAAATCACCATCCAATCCAAACTAGACTTTTGAAAATAGAATATGTACCAATGGGAAATGAAAATTAGTAACTAGGTTCAAAGTAGTGTTTAAGAATTTGACCATTCACTGGCCCACATTTTGCTTCTGTACCACCAATTTCTCTCAAGAAGAAAGCATTATTTCCTCTATAAGCATAGATTACATAGGGACCTTTCCATAGGAAATCGAATTTCCCATGTTTGCCTTTGTCTTATCTTCTTGAATCCCACTTGAGCACCTTGTCACCAAGGTAGAAATCTTCGGCCTTGGTTCTCTTATCAAAAAAAATTTTAACCCTTTCCTGCACAACTTGAGACATGATTTAGACCTCTTCTCTGGTTTGCTGAAGATGAATAGTTTGATTGATTCTTCTTTGGATACTATTTGGTTCAACCTTCAATTCTTGAAGTATTTTCATTACTGGCACTCCCAAAGAGGATGGAAAGACAACTTCCATCCCATACACTGGTTGATAGGGAGAAGTACCAATTGATTTCTTAGTAGTCAATCTATCTGCCCATAAGGCATTGACTAGCTTTTTATTTCAATTTTTCTTATTGTCCTCCAGTAACTTCTTGATGATGTTTACCAGGCTTTTGTTTGAGGATTCTGCCAGTCCATTTCCTTGAGGGTAATAGGCTGTAGAATGGCCCAAGGTGATGTAATACTTATTGCGGAAATCTATCATTCTTTTGGATTTAAAGGTTGTTGCATTATCAGTAATGAGCTTAGTTGGACATCCAAATTTTGATAGAATATTGGTTTCAAGGAAGGTTATGATAACAATATACGTGGCTTGCCTTGAAGGTGTGGCCTCTATCCATTTTGTGAATTAGTTTGTGGCTATGAGGATCCATTTGTATTAGGCAGAGGCGGGTGGGTGGATTTCACCAATGAAGTCTAAACCCCATTGTTGAAAAGGTATTTTAGTAGAGATTGGCTTGAGGGGTAAAGGTAAAAGCTTTTTCTTTCCCTAAAAAATTTGACATTTGTGACAGGAGGTCACATATTTCTTGACATCAGAAACCAACTCTAAGGATTTTATCTGCAATGGTTTTCTAGTAAAGGTGTCCTCCACAGTCACCTGCATGAAACTCTTGTAACACTCTGTCAAATTCATCTTTTAACAAGAAATTAAGAAGAATACCTTTATGATCTCTCCAAAATAGAGCATTGTATAATATACAAAATTTCAAGGATTTCATCTTTAAAATCCTGCTTTTAGTCCTAAATAATTCAGGAGGAGCTTGTAAGTTTTGTAAAACATAGATAATATTAGCATACCATGGTGATTAAATAAAGGCCTTACTGATTAGTGGAGTTGCCATCTCCTCTCCATCATCTATTGCTGCAATAAATTTTATATCCAAGGCCTGACAGTTCAATTCAACCATGAGCTTGGCTAAACCTTGGCCCTTGATTAACTTAGTAGGTTTGATCTCTATATCATACTCTAAAATGGTAGCAATCCACTTTCCCCTCTTTCCATCTGGACCTTCCTGAGTTAGGATGTCTTTGACTATTGAATTTGGAACGTAGGCTATTATATGAGAATATAAGATGTACACCCTGAAATCCTTAATGGCTTTGACTAAAGCCAATGCTTGCTTTTCCATTATATTTTATTTTAAGGGGGCATCTCTCAGGGCTTTGCTAAAGAAAGCAATAGGTTGTTCATAGCCCTGGTCATTTTTCTACAATAAAGCTAAAATTATTTTGTGCTCAGAAGCAAAGGAAAACAAGATGAAATATCTCTCAAATTTAGGACTGATTGACACATGTGTTTTAGTTAAGGCTAGTTTAATGTCTTCAAATGATTTTTTAGCCTCAACAGTCCATTTTATGGTCCAATCTTGTTTCAGCATATTGTTGAGTGATCTAATTAATTCTGCTAGATTAGATATGAATCTACTAAGAAAGTTAGTTTTTCCTAAAAAAGCTTGTAACTCTCTAATGTTCCTCAGGTGTTGTATCTACAAAATGGCTTCTATTTTCGTAGGGTCTATTCATATACTATCTTTTGAATTTTTGTGACCTAACAACTTTCCTTCTTCTAACCCAAACAAAGACTTCTTAGGGTTCAAGGAGATTCCAAATTTCCTGCATTTAATAAAAACTTGTCTTAGATGATCCAAATGTTGATTATCAGATTTTGAAAATATAGTAATGTCATCTAAATATATCGCAAGGAAGTCATGGATTTCTTTTGTAAAGGCTATATCCATATCCCTCTGGAAAGTGGCTCCTACATTCATTAGTACAAAAGGCATTTTCACATACATAAATGTGCCCCAAGGAGTAGTAAAAGCAGTTTTGCGTTGGTCGTTAGGATGAACCAAGATTTGATTATAACTAGAGAACCCATCCAACAATGAGATTCTGGTTGATCCAACTACCCTTTGTAAAATGTGATCCATTTTGGGGAGAGGTGTTGGGTAGCAAATCCCCCCATGGCATTTTTTTTGGGCTTAAAGCCCCAGTTTTTGTCATTATAGTGTAAAGACCCCGCAAAATGTGGTCGCGGAGTGTGAGAGTCTAGGATGAGTCATAGGGTTGTCCGCGCTAAAATAGTGTAATTTAATGTAAAGTTGTGTCGATCTACCCATGGTCCGCCAACCATGGGATTGTATAAATAGAGCAAGGCTCTAAGTGCAAAGATAGTTTTTGGAAAGTAATAGATAGATGCACAGGAATGGTTAGAAGATAGAAGTGAATCTGAAGGTATTGGGTTGTAGTAGTAGGTAGAGGTTGTGCAGTTGAGTGAGTAGAGGCCTAGTAGAGTCCGCAGTTGAGTGCGTGGACCCCTACAGTTGAGTGCGTAGGGCGGAGTCAGGTTTGTATTGAACTGAACTTGAAAAGGATCATTAATAACGCTAAGTTGATTCAGCATATTGTGCATCTGTTTCGGATATCTATATTTTTATGTTCGGCATTAATGATATCTATTTATCTATATGCACGCACTTGTATGTATGTTTATGTATGAAAACTTTCTAAGTAATTAATGAACATAACCTATCTAAGGAAGACTTTAGTAATTAATACTGGTCGCACTGCGACTAGATCTACGCGAGGGCAGCCCCACAAGACGTAAGAATCCCGCTGGTGCGCATAAGCTAGTAAGCGCGAAGGTTGAATAGTGTACCTATCGCCCATATCAGACATCCCCAAGGTGCGATAACCTAGTTCCAACATGCTCCCATACTACTTCAGTCCATGCTCCACGGATTGTTGCCAAAAGGGCCAATAGAACCAGGATTTTCTTGGCTAAAACTCACTACTAAACCTAGATCAAGCCCCACGTAGCCAACAAATGGTTCCGTTGTTGGGACTAGGATCTACCTAAGGGTTTTCTGATGTCATGCCACTGGAACCCAACAAAGAAGGACATTGAAGAGTGGTTGGACAAGAATATTCACGAGTTCGTGACACAGGAAAATAGAACTCCACAAGTGTCTGAGAAAAGGTGGCTGGATTGCTACGTGTATACGGAAATCCACGAGATTTTCTTCACATCCTTTCCTTCTGAACTATATGAGTGGATCGCAAGATTAGCCTACAGTTAGGGAAGGTGTAAGCTTGACCAACCGATAGTGTCGACCCCAGAATTAGTGCACAGACTAGAGGCATCAGAAGACAAGATCGCGAGCTGTGGACCATTGGCTCAACCAGATAATAGGGGGATTTATCACTGAGCTTGCGATCGACACAACTGTAAGCTACAGCGAAGCAGAATGATGTTTTCTCAAGGGACCGCGAGGTAAGTATATTAAATCTTTGAATACCTGGATTAAGATGTTGTTATGTGAAAAGCGGGTTATGCAAATACATTAATGTTTGGGATGACGCAGAGTGGAAAGATCTACAAAGGTAGTGGGGAATTAGGAAACAGTCCCTTAATTTCACCTTCACGAGAAAGTGAGGAAGAGCTCGCTCGGGTCTCTCCGAGAAGTGTGGTCAGTTTGATAAGGCAGCGCATTCCACAGTTACCACCTCCACCCATGCCACCACCTGCTTCACCTCCCTCACCTCCATCGCCACCCACCTCCACCACCCCGACAGTTCATCATGGTGAGCGCGATCAAGCTACCCATATTCAGAGGAGTAGGGAATGAGGATCTGGACCAGTTTTGGTTCGTGGTAAGAACAGTGTGGGAAGCACAAGTGGTCACAAACAAAAACATTAAGAAGGCTACATGGGTGAGCACGCTGCAGGATCATCGTTGACATGGTATATCAAGCACTCTAATGACCACCTAAATTCAGGGATAGTGGAGATCTAGAATGCGTTGAACAGAGAATTTAGCCGACCAAAAACAGAGACACAGTCAATCATCGGGTTCAAAGAGATCATGATGCTTCTAGGTGAAACCCCTTGGGATATGGATCAATGGCTAAAGAGTATGATCTACAAGGCTAATATGACGCTCACGGATGCACAACATCGCGCATGGTTTGTGGCATCCTTAACAACACACTTGAGGACAGCACTGTCACAACAGAAACTTTTCACCCAAGTCAAAGTGTTGGAAATGGTGATGAGGTTGCATGACACCGTAATACAAGACCCTGGGCGGTGAATTCAACAAATCCACGCGCAACTACAAAACCTATGCTTGGAAATGCATAGTTTGAAGCAGGATATGGCACCACGGCCAGAGGCGCGCGAGGAAGTATGGTGCATAAAATGCAAAGCCCAGGGCCATGACAAGGAACTACTTGGCAAGAGGAGGCCAATGTCATTGAGACCAGAGGCATAGGCAAGGCCGAGTGCGATACCCGCGTTATGGTGTGTGATCTATCAGAGAGGACGAAAACACACGACAAACAATTGTCATTTGTTGTAGAAGTATACGTAGACTCCTTAGCAGCTATTTTGTAATTTTTGCAGGTCGGTAAGCCATGACGAGCACACTTGTCGTAGCTACAAGCTAATGATGGATCGGACCCTAGCCTATAGGATGCAGATAGAAGCGCGAGCCCTCGACCCAACTATGGGGATGGCGTGTGCTAGATTTCAGGGGCGAGGTCGAGGACAAGGAGGAATGGGACTAGAAAGGGGTTGCAGATAGTTAATTTGTTACAATTGCAGAGGACCAAGGCACTATGCCCCTGATTGCACCAACCCGACGAGGATATCCTATTCGTACTGTGCTCAGTTTGATCATGAAATAGTAGATTTTCCTACGTTGATCACACAGATGAGTGAAAAAGGGGTATTGCAGCCTCCTTCAACTAAGAATATCCAAATGATGAGGTCTGAATCGCACGAAGAAGACCCAAATGTGAACATGATGCTCAAAAGCGATGTGACCACAGGGGAAGATAAGGGGAAGCAGCCTAAGGAAGATACATGGGTCCATAAGGCTCCCACAAAGGAACTTGGGTTTGACTTAGAATGCACAAAGGAGATGTTCATGGAAGCTAAGAAGAGTTTCATGGAGGCCTCCACTTCAGGTAGTAAGGATCAACCAGAGACAGGAATGGATCCTTCCATGCTCACTACCTTTTTGGATACATACATGAAACTGTTGCGCGACAATAAGGCAGTTAAGGGACTACAGGAGTTGATCACTAGGTGTGCAGGGTCAGGGGAATCGCGCGTAGTCTGGAAACTGGGAAAGCATGCATTGCGCACTAGGAGGGAAATGAGATTGACGGCGTAGATTGGTGAGTGCCAAATGGATCAAGTCATCCTAGATTTGGGATCGGACGTGAATGTGTTACCGAAGAAAACATGGGAATGCATGGGTAGGCCCGCGTTGTAGTGGTCCCCTATTCAATTACGAATGGCGAACCAATAGAAGATTTTTCCCATGGAAACGTTGGATGGGGTAATAGTTGATATCGAAGGCAGGAGCACACAGATGGACTTTGAAGTAATAGAGATTGTTGATGACAACAATCCCTATCCTGTGTTGCTAGGAATAGATTGGGTCGTTGATATGAATGGAGTCATCAACTTGAAGAAGCGGAAGATGATATTCGAGAAAAAGTCCCTACGCGTAGTAGTCCCGATAGACCCAGCCAAAGGAGTGTGCTACACTGAACCTGTGCGCAACGATGAGCTGGATTATATTTACAAGATAAATGTGCGAGATTAGGAGTTGGTGAATCTAACTGCAGATGGAAGGATATCGTGGGACCGTGCAAGTTCCTACACCTCGGATTTAGACGAAGAAGTCAAGTGCTGGCACAATCGGTTTAACGAAGTGACAACGGTGAATTGCAGCATGATGATTAGATCACTGCGTTGTGTAACAACATAGGCCCGCGATCTGCGAACATATGATGGATTGACAGCAGTGGATGAATTCTTCAGCAAGTTTGAAAGCGCAGTACCAGAACAACAGCAGTTTGATGCATTGAAGTGGGCACTGCGCACAACACCTGCACGCTGGTGGGGAACACATCAAGGAAATTTTGAGAACTAGTGCGGATGTAGAGGGATGATGCGCCTATGATTTGGGAAACTACAACTATGGATAGAAGATAAATACGATGGATGAGATGACCCACACATGCACCTCGCGCAATGGACCAAGGCCTATGGGGAAGAACCACAGCCTGAATCGGTACATTTATTCTACCATACCCTGGATGTCATACCCATGAATTGGCATACTAAGACATAAATCCGACATGGTACGGACAAATGGGATGTCTTTCGCGACGGATTTTTGTTAACATTCACATTTGAAGACCGATGGTTGCATACTGTTGACGATGCGTTGCAAGAAGTAAAAGCCATCATCTTCAAAACACCACAGGAACCATTGGAAGTACTTCAACTATCATGGTAAACCCAGTTAAGCAGTGCCCTAGAATGTTATAATGTGCAAGTAGAGGAGGATGATGATGACCCCCGAAATATTAATATTCCAAAAACTGAAGGTTGTCGCGAGGTTCAATGACCATCAATTGAGGATCCCGACATCACTGCACAACTAAAAACAAAGCAGGTAAACATTGGCACATACACGAAGCTGAAGTACGCAACGCTTGGGGTCTATTGGGACGATGCTATGGTAGATAAGGCCACCGAGTTACTCTGCGAATATCAAGATTTGTTCCCGACCAAAATCACGGACTTAAAGGGGATCATTGGCGACTTAGGGATGATGAAGATCACTCTAAAATTGGACACGAAGCTAGTTAAGCAATGAACTTACTGTTTGAATCCAAAGTATAAAGAAAAGGTCCGCGATGAATTAGACAAAATGCTTGTAGTAGGAATTATTGAACCAGTGGAAGAATCTGACTGGGTGAGTCCTATGGTAGTACAGCACAAAAAACAAAAGGGTGAAATTAGAATATGTGTGGACCTTAAGAAGCTTAACGATGCCTGTGTTCACAATCCATTCCTGACACTATTCATAGATGAAGTATTGGAGAATGTTGGTGGTCAAGAAGCTTACTCATTCACAGATGGCTTCTCAGGGTACCATTAGATCAAGATCGCACCGTAAGATAGGAGCAAGACAACCTTCGCAACCGAATGGGGTTGCTTTTAATACACCATTATGCCCTTTGGACTAAAGAATGTTCCAATGATATTTTCACGCATAGTGGTAGCCGCATTCAAGGAATACATCCACAATTTCTTGGAGGTATATCTGGACAATTGGACTGTATTTGGGTTAGTTAAACACCATATAGCGAGATTACGTTTGATGCTGGATACTTGCTAACGACACCAGATTGCACTGAATCTTAAAAAGTGCACCTTCCTTGTTCCCTTGGGAAACCTGCTTGGCCATGTGGTCTACAAACAAGGCCTCATGGTGGACCCTACGAAGATTGTTGTTATTCTCAATTGGGAAGTGCCGTGAAGTGTCAAACAGCTACGCGCTACTTTGGGGCACACTATTTACTATAGAAAGTTTATCAAGAGCTATGCACAAGTAACAATGCCAATGGAGAAATTATTGAAAAGGGACGCTACATATTGTTGGAATGATGACTGTATGAAAAGTTTGGATGTTCTCAAGGAGAAACTGACATCCACTCCCATCCTGGTCTTCAAAAAATGGGACGTACAATTTGATGTACATGTTGATGCATTGTGTATTGCGCTGGGAGCTGTAATTACACAGGAAGGCGTGGAAGGCGTGTATCACCTGATCGCATTCATGAGTCAGTGGCTATCCAAAGCTGAAACGAACTACTCTACTACTGAACGCGAAGGGCTGGCAATGGTGTACATGCTCTAGAAATATCGACACTAATTACTTGGCGAGCACTTCAAGATGTATAACGATCATTCCGCGTTGAAATGTCTGGTGAACAAGCCTGTGTTGGGGGGACACATATGCAGATGGCTGTTAGTGTTTCAAGAATATGACTTTGAGGTCATCGTAAAGCTGGGATGCCTAAATGCAGGACGAGATCACTCATCACAAATTGAGACAGGTGAGGAGCCAACAAATTTGGAGGAGGGACTACCAGAAGCACATCTCTTTGCAGTGCGCGTCGTGGATGACCACTTTGAAGAGATAATACATTTTTTAACCACAGGGACTGCACTGAAGGAATATTTAGTCGAGCAGAAGAAGGAATTGGTGGTGCGTGCGATCGAATTTTCTGTCATTGCGGGCCACCTCTACAAAATGGGAAATGATGAGATATTGAGAAGATATCTACCTAAATTTGAACGAGGACAAATCCCCATGGAAGCACATGGGGGCGCTGCAGAAGGACATTATGTAGGATGTGCAACTTCACAGAAGGTTCTTCATGCTAGGCTATGGTGGCCAACCCTGCATCAAGATTCGAAAGCACATTGTCAGGCCTGCGACATATGTCAAAGGACTGGAAAACCATCACGAAGTGATGAGATGCCACTCAATCCATAGATGATGTTGTAGCCATTCGAAAAATGGGAAATCAACTTTGTGGGACTGATCAAATCTCAGGGAAAGACGGGTGCACACTACATCATCACCACGATAGAGTACCTAACTCGATGGGCAGAAGCACAATTGGTTAACGACCACATGACCACTATAGCTACGAAATTTTTGTTCTACAACGTATTGACACGATTTGGTTGCCTGGAAATCTTAATGAGTGACCGCGGAATGCACTTCCTGAATGAAACCATTAGCACACTCACTAAGGAGTTCCAGGTGTTTCATCAGCAAAGTACACCATATCATATGCAAGCTAATGGGACAGTAGAAGCATGCAACAAAATTCTAGAGACTGCGCTGATTAAAGTATGTAACGTGCAATGAAATGACTAGGACCTGTGCATACCCGTAGTATTATGGGCATACAAAACCACGTGAAAACATTAACAGGTCAGACACCTTTCAGGTTAGTCTATCGCACGAAAGTTGTCATGCTAATGGAATATATTGTCCCCAATTTGCGAATCACAACACTTACAAGCATGTCGGACTGTGAAGCCTTGGAAGAGAGGCTCGCGCACTTAGAAGAACTCGAGGAAGAATGGTTTTTGGTGGGATTCCATCAGTAGGTACAAAAACATTGGGAGAAAGCCTAGCACGACTGCCATATTAGGTTGCACACCTTCAAGGTAAACGATTTAGTGCTGCTATATGACAGCAAGTTCAAAAAATTTCTCGAAAAATTTAGAATGCACTGGTTGGGACCATATGTGGTAAAAGAAGTCATAGACGAAGGCGCGGTCTAGACCATATAATATAAAGACCACGCGAAATGCTGCCGCAGAGCGTGAGAGTCTAGGATTAGTCATAGGGTTGTCCGCCCTAAAATAATGTAATTTAATGTAAAGTTGTGTCGGCCTACCCATGGTCCGCGGACCATGGGATTGTATAAATAGAGTGAGGCTCTAAGTGTAAAGATAGCTTTTGGCCAGTAATAGATAGATGCACAGGCATGGTTAGAAGATAGAAGTGGTTTTGAAGGTATTGGGTCGTAGTAGTAGGTAAAGTCCCTGCAGTTGAGTGCGCAAAGGCCTAGTAGAGTCTGCAGCTGAGTGCGCAGACCCCTACAGCTGAGTGCACAGGGTGGAGTCAGGTCTATATTGAACTGAACTTGAAAAGGATCATTAATAAAGCTAAGTTGATTTGGCATATTGTGCATCTATTTCGTAGATCTATATTTTGATGTTCGACATTAATGATATTTGTTTATCTATATGTGTGCACTTGTATGTATGTTTATGTATGAAAAATTTCTAAGTAATTAACGAACATAACCTATCTAAGGAATACTTGGGTAATTAATAATAGTCGCACTACAGCTGGATCTGCGCAAAGGCACTCCCACAGGACGTAAGAAGCCCATTGGTTCGCGTAAGCTAGTAAGTGCGAAGGTTGAATCGCGTACCTATCGCCCATATCAGACATCCCCAGGGTGCAGAAAGATGGTCCCAACAGCCTCCCATACTACTTCAGGTGAGACCTCAGTCCGCGCTTTGCGAATTGTTGTCGAAAGGGCCAATAGTACCAGGATTTTCTCGGCTAAAACTCACTGCTTAACCTGGGTCAAGCTCCACGTATCCAACAAGAGGGTAATTGTCTTTTAGTGACACTTTTTTTAGGTTTCTAAGATCCACACAGAGTTTGATCTCACCAGTTTTTTTCCTAGTTGACATCAAGTTTGAGACCCAATCAGAAAATCTAATTGGTGCAATTATTTTGGAATCATACATTCTCTGAATTTCTTTTTCAATTGAACATAATAATACAGGATTGATCCTCCTAAGTTTTTGTTTGAAAGGATTTTGATTTTCTTTGATAGGAATTGTGTGCTAGATGATGTTGGTGTCATAGGATTTGAGGTCCTCGTAACTCCAAGCATAAACATCCTGAAATTCTTTCAACAACTCAATGTATTTTACTTTTTCAGTGGGAGGTAATGATCTTGAGAGTTTTATCAATTTAGGATTTTCACTGGTGCCTATATTACATTCCCCTATATCAAACCTTAATGGTTCCATTCTAAGTTTCCTAGGAACATTATTTGAATCAAATAAATCTTCCAGAGGGGTTAATCCCTTTGGCAAGAAATTATCCTTGAGATTAATTATTTTGGTTTCTTCACTGATTATTTCATCAATCTCAATTTGTGCTAAGTTATCTACATCTAATTTATTAAATTTAGCTGGGTTGAATCTATCTATTTCTTCACCTTCTGTTTGATTTATCTCTAACTCATCCTTAGTGTTAGGATCTATGCATGTATTAGTATCTACGTTGTTATTTACAAACTCCTCTTCTGAAATTAAAAAGTTATTTATATTTTTATCATTAGAAAATATTTTCCAAGTCTTCAAATTATCTGGAATTGCAGGTCTATGCCTAACTTCAACAGTGTATTGATGGTTAGGTTGGAAGGGTAATTTGCAAGCGCTGGTAAACATTGCTAAGCTATGGGCTTGCGTATTGTGCTTTCTAGGGATTACTGCAAGCTTTGTTTCTAGGAAAGTTTTTAGTATTTCTACAATAGTTCCTCTATAAAAACTTAATTTAGGGTCCTTTATCATATATACAACATATATTTGTTTTATAATTAGTTCAGAGTCTCCCATGACAAAAACTCTTTTAGCTCCTAGATTCCTAACTAACTTAAGACCTAAAATTAAAGCTTCATACTTGGCCATATTATTGGTACATTTAAAATTTAATCTATATGCATGGCCTTCTGAGTGATTATTTTCTAAATTATATATCCAAACTCCTGCTCCTGCTCCAAACTTATTGACTAACCCTTCAAATTCAAGATGCCATAAAATCTCATGCTCGTAATTTTCACTATCTGGTGAAACAAACTTTTCATCATTTATAGCAGTTTGACCATCTTGTTTATTGAAAAATTCTAAAGTTTGGTTAGTTTCATTTTGTGTAGAAACTGCAATTTCTTTTGGTTATGTATTAATACTGACTAAAACTTCTTCTTGTGTTTGATCAACATTATACAAGATAAAACAATCAATATCTGATTGTATGGAGTAGATGGGAAAGTTTTGAGGTCGATCCTAGCTACTTACCATATATTTCATTAAAGTTTCTTGGTATAGTTTCTTAGGTTGTCCAAAAACAGAAATTGTTGCATATGACATGCCTAGTTGTAATGATCCTTGAAGTTTGGCTCCCCATGATCTAGATAACAACATGCCATACTTTGGTGGGATGCCAGCAACTACAATATCCATAAGGATGCTTTTGGCAGGATGTTGGTCTATAGTAACACACAAATATTTAATCAATCCTAGACACTTTACTTGACTGGAGTCGAATGAGAATAAGTATTTATAAGGCCTTGTAATGTCTAGGTTTAACTTCTCCATCACTGATTTAGGCATTAAGTTGTGAGAGGCCCCAGAATCCAACATTGCATTGTGTATAATTTTATCATGGATACTAAGGCTGATGTAAAAAGGTGGAACCCCTCCTTCTACTGGTTTGCAATTAACATCTGGTCCAAATGTGAGTTATGGTTGGTCATCA
The DNA here is from genome assembly GCA_031772625.1 of Pinus tabuliformis. NCBI lineage: Eukaryota > Viridiplantae > Streptophyta > Pinopsida > Pinales > Pinaceae > Pinus > Pinus tabuliformis. The sequence goes on from CM062810.1 coordinate 588,174,270, forward strand.
AACAAGTTAACAGAATCCTCATTTTCGGTAATGTTTAGCGTCTCGTTTATCTATGACTTGTAAGTTTCATTCTTGATTGGTTCTGTTAAAGGGACTGAAATTTTAAGCTTTGCTATCTCTGTTCCTAGATTGAATAGTGAAGAAAGTTTGAAGATTTTGGATTTTTGAAGCAAGAACCTGAGTAGATTTGTCTTCCTTTCCTTTGTTGGGGATCTCCTTAGGTGGATTTTCAGACCCAGTGTTTTGAGTTTTGTCCACTGGTTCCTCAGGTGGAATTTAGGTGGATGGTTGATCAACAGAAGGTTGGTCAAAGGTTATATCTACAACGATGGGGCCAGAAGGATTCAGGTGCCTAGGGAGAATTTGGAGGATCTTTGACACATGGGCTTCTTTTATTTTCTTAGGTTGATTTTGCATTGTTTTCTTGGTTTGGTCAGGGATATCAAGATTCTTTCTGCTCCTTGTATTATACTGTTTATGTACTTCAAAAATGGCAGAATCATATCCCTGTTTGTAATCAAATGACTCTCCAGAATGGATCTGTAGTTGTTGCAGCATATGTTGTTCCTACTCATCTTGGGTAAGAAAAACAATGTCCTCATCATTTATTCCCATTAAGTTGATTTGTGTACCTAGTTCTGGATATTCAGGTTGGGATGCTTCTGCATAATTTTCTTGAAAAGGAGGCCTAATGTTCAGATCCGGTCCATTTTTCCCAATGTTTTGATTTTGGTTTTTTCTAAAATTTGGGTTTCTAACTGGAGGTATTTGTTGGTTATCCCATTGGGGTTTCCTTTCTATGTTATCGATTATATCCATTATTCTTTCCATACTTTTGGCTAAACTATCTATTTTAATGTGAGAGGGTGAAGCTTCATCCTTAGCAGTTCCTCTTTTTTCATTTCTAACTCTAGCTGTTTTAGCTAACAAATTAGCTTTAACACTAACAGCTACACTTTGCATATCTTCTAATGTTGGGGGTTTTTTTTCCCTATGTTGGTATGCCATATCTGTGTCAAAACCATCAGGGAACTCTATTAATGCTAAGTTAGGTGGGGGTCTAAGATTAAGTGAGATGGTGTTATATATACCATTGAATCTAATGCAGTAATCTTGAATAGTTTCATTAGGTCCTCTTCTAATGTTCTCATATTCTGAAGGGATTTGTAGGGGATTCTTTTTCTTTTCCCATCTTTTCAAAAATTTCTGGTGAAATTCTTCTACACTATCAATACTATTAACCAGAAATTCTCTAAACCATTTCCTAACATCACCAGCTAAAGTCTAGGCAAAGAGTCTCATTTGAACATTATTTGTGTCAATTTGTGCAACTCAAAAAAATATGTTATCTTGTTGACATTTTGCTGAGCAGTGTAATGTCCTGTGCCATCAAATTGAACAATTTAACTTTGGTAGTCTGCTAGAATAGCACCAAGTTGGGCAGGTAAAACAAGAGGAGCATATCTATTTGTGATGGTTGTAAACTGGGAGGGGTTAAGATGTGGATGAAGAGTGGATGAATAACCAGGACTAGTGGGTGATGAATGGGAGATGACAGGTTGGTGAGGAAGAGTAGGTAAAAATGGTGGTGAAGAATGAACTTCAGAAGGTATTATTGATGAAGTTGAAGGGAATAATGGTCAACTTAAAGTAATGGAAGATTGTTCAGAAAGCTCAAGGGCTGTGGAAGTATTAATGGATGATTGTGGAGATTTCAGAATGTATTCATCTATGGATATGTTGGCTTTTTGAACTTCATGGTCTGCAATGAATATAGGATCTAGAATAGTTTCACTGAGTGCACTTTCAGATCTTGTTCTAAACAATGAAAGATCAAATGATTCATCAAAGGGAAGTTCTTCTAGAAATAACCACTCATCAAGACATGACTTAGCTTAACTAATGGCATATGACTAGCTTTAATGAGTTTTGTAGCTGATGGGCAGATATGGCTTTACCTGTTAGGGTGGAGTATGTCATCTCTCTAGCCTGTTTATGTTGTTCTATCTGGTCTATGGGATGAATATCCCTTCCGAATACTTCAAAGTCAACCCTCTTGAAATTTGAAGATGTCTTGGGTTGCTGTGATGTAGGTTTGATGAAGGACATTTGAAGTTTTCCTTCCTTGATGTCAAAAGCTGACATCAGTCTTGTTTGATTTATGGGAGTGAGTTTTAGATATTGTGCATAAGTCTAAGCTTTGAGTTTCTCATTCCTCATTTTGATTTCCTTATACCTGTCCTTTATGTCTTGCTCTTTGTCAACAGGCCTACTAAATGAAGACACCTCCACACTTAGTTGCCTTTCCAACATCTGAGTCTGTGATGTGGATGGCTTTTGTATGTCTTTAGATGGAGTTGTGGGCCTGCTTCTGTTTACCTCTGTGTTGGTTACCTGCACTGAACCTTCTTTATATTCTTGTTCAGAGGCAAGATTAAGTCTTTGCCTCTCGCGGTGACTTGTTTCCTGTTGCAAATTAGAGGTGTCCATTCCTGAAGTGAAAGCTCCCTCTCTGTTTCTTTTGGATTTTTCTCCTCATTCTGAGGAGTCTGCATGATAAGAGGGGTACTCATGGTGGCTTCTTTCTATCTTGGCACCTATAAAAATGAGCTCTCATCAAGTTACCTCTCTAAATAAATCAAGTTATTCTCAATCTCTACCTTTGTACTATCTCTATCTATAAGTGTTCTCCACCCACTCAGAATGATTGGCATAGGCTTCTATTTCAGGTATGGGGTGATGAATGTAAGGCCCCAATTTGGCCTTTTTCCTAAGTTTGGTCATGAATCCATGAGGGTCATGTCTCCACATGATGCTTTGTTGGAATTTCATTTGTTGCAAAATTTGGTCTGCTTCCTTCCCTCCCTCTCTAGAATTGTAGATGAAGGGGCCCAATTGATCTTTGACTCTGAACTAGGTTTTCTTCTTGGCTAAAACAAAATTTACTTCATCTGAGTTCATTATCTTCCTATAATATTCCAAAGAAAACAACCTCATGGGGAGGTATTTGGGGACTTTATATGGTGCAAGCTAACACCCATAGATCCTTATATTTGTGTGGTTTTGGTATAGGTACCAATCTCCCACTTTGGTTTGTTTGGATAGCTGGAGGAGCCTTTTTATCTCTAGACTTATCCTAGGTGGAGTATTTCCCGTAAGCATAGTCATGACTGGATGTACAAAAGAGTCTATGAATTCTGAATAAGTGTATGGTGATCCATATTTGTGGAACAATGGGGTCCCAAAAATGACAGGCCTAGGGTGGCCTTTGGTATCAAGCTTCTGAAGAGTGAAAGGAAATCTCTCTGGTTTGTAGTATAGGAACATATGAGAGAGGAAAATGAGTACTTAAACACTCTTTCATTGCTCATTCTAGTAAACTGCTCATGCATCCTATCAGCTATAAACTCAGCAAAATTGTACAAAATAGCAAGAGGTTGTCCTGGGGTATAAATGGACATGAAAACAAGTATAAGCTCATCAATGAATTCACTGGTAGTGTAGCCCAAAATGTAAGATATCATGGTCACAATCTTCTTTCCCCTTGTAGAGAAGATGGTTGACACATATGGAGGGGGATCTTTGGGCATATGTTTTTCTTCCACAATGAAAGTTTGGAGTAACTAGGCCAATCTAGATGGGTTTAACTTGGTGTTTGTTCTATCATATCCCCAATTGAGAGTGGGATTAGATTGGGTCCTAGTTCAAAATGTAACATTTCATTTATGGATTCGTTTGTGATGGTGAAAAAAACCCTCTGGTCATGAGACATGATAGTTCTATGGCTAGGGACGTAGCATGCATGGCACATGTGGACAATTTCTAGGAAGATATTCACTTGGGGGAACTGATATCTGGGAAAATTGGACTCCCAGAGTCCAATATCATCTCAATGGTTTAGGTAGTTGTCTCTGCTTAAACAATGAACTTTGAGCAGGAGCTCTGGTGTAGTGGTATCTTTTATTAGAAGTCCTGATCACCCAAGGGAAGATGATCTACATTGAAATGTGGGGTCGCCATAGGTTGGACATCCATGGCAACAGGGGCAGCCATTGTTTAGTTCTTCTGGATTTGAACTAGGTGCTAGGGGTTCACTTTGGGGTTTTGGACAGAAATTGGAAACTTCGAAGGGTTCTGGCCAGAGGCGTTTGTGATTTTAAGTAATTTTTGATTAATTGGACTTAACGAGAATATTGAACAGGCTGAATGTTTTCAATTTTGCACATGGAATGGTATTCTATGGTGAAATACCTAGAAATTGGGCAAATTGGCTTCAAATTGATAGTTCTCAGTGGCTATAGAGGTTTGTACGGTTTTGGTATGGCCTGGGAGTCCCATTGGGTTGTCTGTCGCGCCTTCTGGAGTGAATTTGGAAGTGTGCTGGTCAATTCGTCGTTTGCATGGGCGCAAAGGTTTTTCTCAATTTTGCGGTGAAAGTAAGTGAAAAGAGCGAAAAGAGGGATTTTCGGCCTTCTATAGAAAAATGATTATTTTTGGCGGGTTGATTTTAAAAATGAACAGTTGGCGGTTTCTTCAGTTAATTGGGAAGGTGGTATTGGAGGGTCGTCACACCGCTTTTGTAGCACGGGCAGTGTTTGGGAGGTGTCACCCAATGTGCTTTAGAGCGTGACACATAGCATTCAGGTGGTCGGGAAAACCACCTTATTGAATAGGTAAAGGTAGGTGATTGGGTTCAGCCGATATGGATGTAGGTCGTCGGATGAAAAGGATGTTGATCGAATGGTGGTCGAGCAAGGGAAATGTGTGGGTGACAAAGCACAGGTTTAGGGGAGGGGCCCAACATTTAATCCTTGGCAGTATGGGTTTAATTAGGATTTTAATTATTAGATTTGAAATTTTAATGAAGAAGTTTAATTCTATGGGTAAAGGTCAGCGATTGGGAGAGCTCGATATGATTACGGACCGTAGGATCTGGGCGCGAGTGATCGGATGATGGTTGGGTGAGGGAATAGCTCAGATGAAGTGTACGAAGGGTTTTGGTGGGGGGGGGGGGGCGACTCTTTAATCACAAGTGATTTTTGATTTATTTAGGGTTAATGGGGGGATTTACATGTTTTGCAGGGATTAGGGGTAAATGTATAGTTTTAGTAAAACTAAGGGTCAGGGGTATTTACATAAGGGAATTAATTTAATATGGGATAATGGGTTTTCGAGGAATTTATATAATAAAATTAGAAATTAATATGAAGTATAAAGGGTGGAATGTATTTTTTCTAAGTAAAAAGGTGGAATGTATCATTTTGGTGTACTTTGCTTTATACTTAGGATAAAGTGTTTTTTGTGGGTTTTTTAGTGAAAAGGGATTTACATGGGGGTTTCCACTTTTCCTAGGTAAATTATGTCAACCATAGGAAAATGGGGTTTTATTAGGGAGATGAGGGGAAATGAAGGGAGATGAATTTTTTGATGAAGGGGATCCTAGCACTTGTGCCCATAAGTCATTAAGCCAAGGGTTTGGTCCCTCTAGAAGTCATAAAAATTCTCTGAGCATCTTTGACTTGTAGGATTTAAAGTACCAGAACTTATTTATGGGAAATTAGTAAGTAGAGGGGTGAAATGACTGAGGGGATGTTAAATAAACCAAGTTGTAAACCATTGTCCTTGCTTCGTTTACTGCTTATGCATATTAGAAGGATGCATTTAAAACATGACATAAGTGCTCTTGTGTAATCACATGATATTTCTACAACCTTTCTTCTACTTACCCATATACTCACTCTACCATTTTCTCTTCATTTTATTTGGGTTCATTTAGGCTAGCAAACCCTTATCAATTCTTTTTCTTTTTACAAAGAAAACTATCTAATTCTAACCTTATATCATCCAGGGGCTCAGATTAAACTGATGAGCTCCTTTTACTTACTCTACCTATCTAATGATCTGCCAACATTAAACTGTTTGGTCAGATTTTATTCTCTAACTATAAACATAAAATTCAAAACATGGTATAATCATTATTAAACAGTTCAATTACCATGGATTGTGGCATGAATAAAAAACTACACACGATCATTATTGTGCATAAAAAGTAAATAGTAGTGGCATTTTGAATTGCACACTTTCATGGTCTCTTTTGTTTTTCGGGTTCATATATTTTATTTTTTTGGACCTTTTCTTATTCTTTTTGTCCTTTCATTATTATTTTAGGACATACCCTCTTTACATTTTTTAATTTCTAATATGGAAAACATTTGCAGAATGAAAAGGTATGTACAATATTACAAGGCTTAACCTTAGTCATTCAAAATTATGACTCCTATTGGTATAGGAACCTAATAGAGGGTATCATTTACCTCCAAAAGTGGTATGGGAATTATTATTAGGTAAGTTGTAAACAAAGAATGGGTCTTTTAGCGTAACCAAGGCCAAGAGATGAAAATGATGGCCTTGTGCCCTAAATTAAACTTTTCAATCTCAAGAACCATAAATAAAACTTTCAACCCATAATACTTCTTAGGTTATAATGTTGAATGTTTCATTGAACAATCACACGAGATCCTTATAAGATATCTATCTCTACTAGAGTGATATATTGTCCATGATTAAACCAAAAAGGACTTAAATAGGAATGCTTATGAGGACCACATGTAGAAACAATATTGGGTACATGCTTAGGGTTCCATAGCATTTGAGTTAGATACAAGCATAGTAAGTAGTTTTGGTGTAATGGAAATGGATCTCAAGTCCTGGACATGGTTAGAGAGGATACACAAGACTTAATCTTGCAAGGAATATTCTAGAGCTCAAGGTGCATGGTTAGGCGAGGAAAATACTTGGGACTTAGGCACTAAATATCACTTATCAGGGTCAATTATCATAGATAACATCTACAAACCACAAAAAAATCCCTTTCTAGGGTGGTCATATAATCCATATTTATGAAGGAACAAAATGACATACAGATTTAAAATAGAAACAAAAAGATACATTGAATCTGAACTTCAATTAATAAATAGAAAATGTTGAAAATTGTTTACACGTAGAATGAAAGCAAACTTTCTCGGGCAATTGTAGCTTATCTCTGAGAAGAGATGACATGACTACATGCCTTCTGAACTATGTTACAATGAGGCTCGATCGCCTTTTTATCATGAATAAATAATGAGAAACCCTAAACACGTAAAAAACTAACTCTAGGAGACAAAGTTCCAAAAGGCATGGGCCCTGATGGGGTTAGCTAGAACGCCAACTTCTTGGGGTTGTAGCCATGGCATATGATCTTCGTTTGGTGCACATAATATCCTGTTAGAAATTTCTATCCAAGAAAAATAATTTTTTACTACAGACATCATATGTTTTCCCATTTAAAAAAAAAATGTTGTTTAGATCCTCAAAACAACTTCGAAATTTTAGGACCCAAAAAATTGAAAAAAATAGAAAACTGTCAAAATAGGAAATTGTGCTGAAAAATAGGAAACTAATAGAAAATAGTGTTGGGGGTCCAAGTGGAATAGGCGGGTGGCCACCAGTATCCACCTGAATCAGTCCTCCACACTTAGGAATCTTTGGTCCCAATTGCATTGAGTGCCTCCATGAGGTGAGAAAAATTTTGTTGAACTTGGTCCATAGTAAGCCACTTGCCTTGGTGTAGGATCTGACTAAATTTGACAACCCGATACAGTTGAATTCTGTAGTAGCATGCGCTATTAATTTTTGTGTCCATAATGTGATTAATTGTGTCCTATTCAATGCAATTTTGGTTGAGTTATGTTGGTGTCAGCTACTCAGAAATGTTTGGTGTGTCCAACAAGGGTGGAAAATATTATCGAAGGTGATCCAGATTGAATATTGAGTGAAAGCCAAGGAATGGGGGGATAATTATCTCGAAAGTGTTGTCACCCACAACCTTGGTGATGGTGTAAGGCCCATATCAGAGTGGTTGAAGCTTCTAATGGGCTCTAGCAAAGTGTTCCTTCTGCAAATGCAACCAAACCTTATCACCCACTTGAAACTTATGTGGCACCAAATGTTTATCTTAACGTTGTTTGTACTTCATATTTTCTTTATCCGGGATATTGTGAAACTACTGGATGATGTGTTGAATCCATTAAATAAACTTGATGCTCTTATCAGCTTTGGATTAAACATATGCATATTTTGTCTGTGTAGTTGCAAGAGGCATTGCAATGTCAATGGGACACAATGGTTGAAATCACGGGCCCACCTGAAAGGGATTGTTCCCAGTTGAGATATGGAGAGATTTATTATCACTATGTTGCATATAGGGAAGACTATCATCCCATTTTCGTAGATGCTTAGTGTTGTACATGCGTAATATGTGCACTATCATCTTGTTGATGACATCTATCTGGCCATTAGTATGGGGGTGGAATAAAGTCGACTTAGTCAGCTTGGTGTCCAACAATAGCCAAAGGCTCAACTAGAATTTTCTTAGTAACCTACTATCCTAATATGATATAATGGTTTTCGGGATCCCAAAATTTACCGATACGCATTTGAAGAAGAGTTTGGTCGTGGCTTCTCTTGTGATAATCGTTTTGCAGGAAACTAGAATGGTCATCTTAGAAAATATATCAATAACTACAAACATACATTCATTACCATGATTGGTAGAAGGAAGGCCAAACATATAGTCCATGTATATGGATTCCCAAGATCATCTAGGAGTAGGAATAGGTCTGTAGAGGCCTTGATTCTTAATGGTTGGCTTGCTGATAGCATAGGCGATGCAAGATATAATATATTTTCCAACATCATGTCAAAGTTCTGGCCAATAAAAATACTTTTACAGTACCACCAATATCTTCTCCGCACAAAACTATTATGAAACCCAACTAGAATGCACCTCCCAAACTATATTGGCATGCTCACTTGAAGGAACACAAAGATGTCCCAGATAGCACAATAGTCCATCCTAAAAGTGGAAGTATTGAGCTAGCTTTCTAGTCATCAAAATATTATAGGTCCCAGTGAATCTCGAGTAATTTCATATAGTTGTGGCCATCCATAGGTCTCGTGCCCACAAAAATTGATAAATGTGATCAGTTCCATAATCAGGGGTTAGTTGAGGTAGTTTGTGGCGTGATTGGTGCTACCCTTCTTGTATTTAATGTTCAAATAGAATTTTTGCAGGTATGTGGAACATTTTTTATCATAATAATTCTGCAATTTCCCCTATGTATGCATAAATTGAAGAGGCTTGTGATCCAGATCCATGTGGATGATCATCTCCTTCCCCAAAATATAATGTTTCCATTGTCGATAGACCTGCATGATAGAATATGTTTCCTTATCATAAGTGGTGTACCTTTGAATAATATCAAAGATCATATCATCGTGATAAGCCATCGGATGCCCTTACTAAGTGAGGATTGCACCAATAACATACTCGAAGGCATCTATCTCAATCTAAAATAATAGTTTCACGTCTAGCAAGGCGAAGACTGGTTTAGAGAAAAGGCGGTATTTCATTTCAATGAATGCCTTTTGTTGTGACTTAGACTCGAAATAAATTATTTTGCTCCACCCTTGGTAACTTAGCTCAAGGTCCAAGTGATATAAGAGAACCCCAACATGAATATCCAATAGAAATTAACATGGCCCAAGAAACTGTGAAGCTCTATTAGAGCCATGGATGCTGGCCAATCCCAAATTACTTGGATCTTCGCTGGATCCAAATGCATTCCTTCTGTTGCCAAAGGGTTTGAAGAACTTGCTAAATATGTTGTAAGAGATATTCTCAGTCTTGCTAAAGATGATGATATCATCTAGATATACACCCATGAATAATTTGGTGAAGGGTCACAATATGTCATCCATTAACCTCATAAAATTTGCTGGGGAAATTTTCAACCCGAAGGGCATGCCCAACCACTCAAAGAGACCCTCCTTGAACTTGAAAGTGATCTTCCATACATTTGTGGGTTCTATTGGAACTTTGTGATAGCCAGAATTTAAATCTATATTGCTAAAGTACTTAGCCCCATTGTGTCGGTCAAGAAGATCATCAATCTAGGGGATCAAGCATGTATTCCTCACTGTGATTTTTTTTGGTGCTCAATAATCAATGTGGTGTCTTGGGGTCCCATATTTCTTTTTTGTGAGTACAATTAGGCTCCCATAAGGTGATGAAATTCATTGGATGTTCCCTTTTCCTAGAAACTCTAAGATCTACCACTTGATTTCTTTATTTTCCAAAAGAGAGTAGTGGTAAATTAGCCCATTAGGTAGAGGTTCACCAAGGGTCAAAGCTATCAAATTCTTCACCTGACAGTGAAAATGTACCCCTGTGGGTGAGGAGAAAATTTCCATGTACTCTTCAATGACCTTATCCATTTGCTTCTACTACAAACTAGAGCCATTTCTAGAATCCATGGATGTAGCCACGATCTTCCCCTTACTTTGAGAGAGAAACAATAAGAAAAAAAATTCCTAGTTTGGGAGATGATCTTACTACATTTCTTAGTAGAGATCAAAGAAATGGAGGTCAATGATGCTACCTTCGGTATCTTTTATTGTTTTCTACCCAAAGCAATAATAACAGTATGAGGAATGGACTCCTACACAACATGATGATTCCACAAGTATGGTTCACTTAATAAAACACCACAAAATTCAAGGGGAACAACATCACATAATACCTTGTATATGAAAGGCTTAATGTTGTATGAAAGGTGGAAATGGTGGCTAACACAAAGATCTCTCCCTTGGTGGAGCCAACTAATGGTGTATGGTTGTGGGTGTTGTGTTATCAAAAAGCCCAACTTCTTAATGAACTCTATTGAGATGAGGTTATTTTGAATACCACTATCGATAATGAACTGTAGCACATTACCCTTCACCCACATCTATGAGTGGAAGAGACACTCACCCTCCTCTAGATCTTCAAGATCACTTTTCTTAACCTTGGTGGTGGTAAAAATGGTGCTAGGTTATACATCAATGATAGTTTTGGATTAGAGTTAGAACATGCATCTAGCTTTGAAGCTATCAGCGTAGCCACTAGTGACTTCGCTGTGTGACACTCATTTGTTTTGTGATTGGGGATCTTGTGGAACTCACACCACTTTCTTATGTCTTTATTCATCTTCCCATTTCTATTCTTTACTTAGGCCTTTAACGGGTTTTCCTTCATCATTCCAACTTGGCTTTATCCTATGTTTTGTAGCTTGGGGATGCCCTTGTCCTACTTTGGGTTCGCAAATCTAAAGTCTTGCTTCTTCTATTTAAATTTATGCTTGATGTACTTGCTTCGATGTACTTGTGCATACAACCATGGTACCTAAGCACTAGATATCTATTAGATTCCTTGATACCCAACTTCGTGCGTAGGGTATGAATGATATTCGTGAACTCTAACACTTCTTGGTCCCATTCCTTCAATAGTGTGGTCCATTTCATAAACTTGCCTTCATAACTTGATAGGGTAATATTGTTCCTTCAAAACATCTTGGAAAGAGCCCCAAGGGGGTGCGGCTAAAAATAGCAAGGAGTTCTCATTGAATCTTTGCTCACAGTAATTTTCCCACCAATTCATGACACAGGGGGCGGCCTTAAGGAGAGAAAAAGTAACCTTTTCTCTATTAGAAAAATTGTGGATCGAAAAATATCCTTTCAGTAGATTTAACCATTTATGTAGAGCTTTTGCACCTATGTGGCCTTCAAATATGGGAATGTCAAAATTAAGTCATACCTTAAAAGGGGTGGTGCTCCGAAGTGACTGTTGGATGAAGATGCTTTCCCCATTAGTATATGCTAAAGGATATGAGAAAAATTATCCATCATCTCATTCCTTTATCGCTCGAGGGCTTCCTTGAGCAACAATTTTAAAGGATATCTTTCTCCCTCTTAATTCTTGTCTTCTACCATGGGAGGTCATCGGGGTCAGTGAGGATAATATTTGGGTTCAAGCAATTTGAGTCCCAAATCCTTATACCCTAACCTTGTTGGGGACATGCATAGAAAAATACCGAAAGACAAAACCACTCTGATACCAATAATCCAGATATATGAAGGAATGAAATGAAATATAGATTTAAAATATAAACACAGAGATATAGTGAAACTCAACTTCAACTAATAAATAACAAATGCTAAAAATTATTTACATGCATAGAATGAAATCAAACTAGTGGGACCAATGGTTGCTTATCTTTGAGGAGAGCTATGACAACTACATGCCTTCTAAAATTTGTTACAATGAGGCTTACTAACATTTTTATCATGATTAAATAATGAGAAACCCTAAAGATCCTAAAACCCAACCCTAGGAGATGAAGTGCCAAAAGGTATTGGCCCCGATGGGATTAGTTGGAACGTTGACTTCCCGGGGTTGTAACTTTGGCATACAATCTTTGTTTGGCATGCACAATAACATGTTAGAAAGGTTTATCCAATGAAAACAACTTCAATTGAAAACATTAAACATTCACCATTTCTGCAAAAAAAATTCCATGTCATACCTCAAAATGGCTCCAGAAGTTCAAGACTTGAAAACTGCCAAAAATAAAAAATATCAAAATAGGAAAATGTGCTGAAAAATAGGAAACTAATAGAAAAAATTGTTTGGGGTCCAAGTGAAATAGGCATGTGATCACCAATATCCACCTGGATCATCATAGGTAGGAAATTTGGATATTGATGTCATTAGCAAGTTTAGTATGTCAAGGGAAAGTTATAAGGCCTTGATGATAGTTGAGCAAAAAAAATTATTTCCTTGAGATATTGTTGAATCTTTTTGGGCTCACATCCTTGACTAAGTCCTTTGAAAAGAATACCATTCCTTTCTATGGGTTATTTCTAGGTCATTTAGTGAGATACAGGTTCCATGAGTAGGTTTTATGCACTAGAAATAAGTCTTGACACCTAAATATGGAAGAGTTATGAAAGTAAGCATCTTAATCTTGGATTGATCCTTCTCAATGTTATGTGCCCCAAGAAACACATAGAAGCCATAGGTATTTGAATTAAGAGTTTAATATGTTTTCCATTAAGATATTTTACACACCATATATAGATATTTGGGCCTTAATGATGGTATTGTATAGGAGAACTAACATCATTACTTTAATCAAAGTCAAGCGAGGGAGAGAAAACCTCAAACCCTAAACATAGCTTCTCAAGATTAAATTCCATGAGCCCATCTTGAAATCACCAAATGGGACCATGGATGGGTCATGGGACCTTTCCCATCATCAAGTTATGAAAACAAATTCCTCTTGATCTTATTGAAGAATATTTATAGTAACAACCTTCAACAAGACATCAAACCAATATAAAGGAACTATATAGGTGGGCTTTGAGCTCTGACTAGGATATAAGCATAAATAGTAAGTTTTGTGTATTGGAAATATTTATTGGGGCATAAACATGGCCAAGTTGAGGTAATGGCTTGAGTCCTACTTTAACCTTCTTGAGCATAATAATCTAGAAAATTACCTAAAATCCATTATAGGAGTCCTCTATATAGAATTTTTAGTATCTATTTGAAATGGGTTCCATTACAAGGTTTTAGGCATCATGGATAGGCCTTGGGTCCTCTACCATAATCATGATAATGAAGGCATATATTTTAGCCATAAACCTTGTTTCTTAGCTTTAAGCGTCATGGATGTGTCCCCGAACCGCTACATCTAACCTATGTTGATTATCACTCACCTACAAAGGTGTTGTGGGTGTTGTAACCCCTCTTTGTTTCTTAAAATTGTCGTAATACAGAAGGTTTTGGTCATGAGCTCAAAGCATATTCGGGACTATATCTCTAGATAAAAAAGGACAAGAAAGAAAAATAAGGTGAAGCACAGGAGGCAATGGAATGGGCCTTTCCCCCACTTTTAATTTCAAATGGTTAAAAATTGATTACTTACTAGGCAGGTCCCTGTCCATCCTAGAGTGGTGATCCGGACTTATGCAATAACACAAAAAAATACAAATATAAACATAAACATAGAGATGCAGCCAAAATAAAAATTAATTTCATTAATATCAAAGAACTGAAATATGCTTACATGCAGAATGGAAATAAGCTAGCTCATGTGATGGTAGTTTATCTTTGAGAAGAGATGTGGCAGATACATGTATTTTAACTGTGTTAAAATTAGGCCCAAGGGTCTTTTTATTATTTAACAACAAAGGAAAAACCCCAAACAACTAAAACCCTATCCCAGGAGATGAAAAACCAAGAGTTTGTGGGCCCCGTTGGGGTTAGTTGGGTAGCCAACTTCCCAGGGTCGTAACTTGGTCATATTATCTCTGTTTGGTGCATACAATACCTCGTTGGAAAGATATAACCAATTCCTATAGATATGAGCATACTATAGACCTGAAAAAACAAAAAAATAAATAAATAAAAATAAATAAATAAAAAAAATAAAAATAAAAATAAAAATAAAAAATAAATAAATAAATAAATAAAATAAAATAAATAAAAATAAAAAATAAAATAAAATAAAATAAATAAATAAATAAAATAAAATAAAATAAAATAAATAAATAAATAAACAAAATAAAATAAAATAAAAAAATGAAATAAAATAACATAAAATAAAATAAAATAAATAAATAAAATAAAAAATAAATAAATAAATAAAATAAATAAATAAAATAAAATAAAATAAAATAAATAAATAAAATAAAATAAAAAGTAAAAAATAGCTCCAGAATGTTAAGACTTCAAAAAGTGATAAAAATAGTAAATGATACTATAATCAATCAAATGGATGAAATCAACTGGAGGTCTAGGTGGAATAGGTAGGTGGCCACCAATATCCACATGAATCAATCCTCCCCCCTTAGAATAAATGGTCCCCATTTCCTACAGAGCCTCCATGACATAAGAAAATTTATGTTGAACCACTTACCCTGGTGGAGGTGTTGGCATGCTTTGACAACTCGACATAGCTTGATCCTCTGCTGGTGAGTGTTCTTGATCTGTGTGTATATGATCCTATCATTCGTGACCTGCTCGATGTAGATTGGGTTTAGCTATGTTGGTGTCAATTGCTCAACAACATCATATGTGTCCAACAATGGAGGAAAGTATGGTCATAGCCAGTCTACATTGAATATTGGGTGCAGACCAAGGAATGGTAGAATGTTGAGCTCAGAGGAATTGTCCCCTACAACCTTGGTGATGGCATATCACCCATATTGAAGAAGGTGAATCTTGCGGTGGAACCCTATGAGGCGCTCCTTCTGCAAATGTAACCAAACTTTTTCTACTACCTAGAACTTGTGTGGCACTCGATGCTGATCATGGCACTGCTTGTACTTAGCATTGGCTTTGTCCAATATGTCATGGACTTAATGGAATATGTGCTCAATGAATTTTTTAGCCCAGTAAGCTTTAGACTGGACATGAGCTGAATATACTTGAGTAGTTACAAATGGTATGGCCACATAAATAGGACATAGTGGTTGAAATGCCAACCCCACCTGAAAGGGGTTGTGGCCAGTTGAGGTATGGAGATCACTATTGTAGTTTTGTTGGACATAGGGGACGCTTTCATCCCATGTGCGTCGATGCTTCAAGTTGTACATGCATAAAATGTGCATGATCATTCAATTGACGACCTTTGTTTGCCATCAGTTTGGGGGTGGAAGGTCGTGGAATTAGTGATCTTGGTATCCAACATTGACTAGATTCTTGAAAAAATGTACTCAGGAACTTGTTATCCCAATCTAAGATAATGGACCGTGGGATCCATAAATGTACCGACACAAGTTCAAAGAAGAGATTTGCAATGTCTTTTTCTATGATACTCTTCTTGTAGAACTCCATAATGGCCATCTTAGAGAATTTGTTGATGATCACGAACATGCAGTCATTGCCATGCTTAGTAGAAGATAGGTCCGATATGTAATCCATGGAGATGGATTCAAAAGTTTGGCTAGGAGTAGGCAAAGAAGTATATAGGCCTTTATTTTTTATTATTGGTTTGGAAATTGCGCAAGCAGTGCAGGATCTAGTGTAGGTCCCAACATCATGTTGAAGGTTTGACACAATAAAATATTTATGTAGCACTGCCACTGTTTTCTCTACTTTGAAATGTCCACCGACCTAACTATAGTGCACCTCCCAAATCACCTTGGTACTCTTGCTTGTAGGAACACAAAGGCATCCCATGTGGCATAAAATTGCACCCTAGAGGTCAAAATATGGAAATTTCTTAACTTCTATTAGCATCTGGTATGTGTTACCAAATTCTAGATCGCTCTTGATGCAGCCACCCCGCAGTCTCTTGTCCAGAGGAGTCGAGCACATTAGTTAGGGCCATAACTGGTAATCGGATGAGATATTCTACAACATTAATTGTGATACCCTTCTTATACTTGATGTTCAAATGGAATTATTATAGATATGTGGATGATTTCTGATGGTGATCGTTCTGCAACTTCCCTTGTGTGTGTATAAACTGTAGGAGTTGGTGGTCTGTGTGGATGACCATTTCCTTCCCCATAATATAATGCTTCCATTTGGCCTGCATAATATAATACATTTCTTTTCATAAGTGGGATACTTTCAGACTGTCTCTAAAAGTGTCTCACTGTGATATGCTACCGGATGCTCCTGCCGGGTAAGAATTGCACCAATAGCATAGTCGGAGGCATATGTCTCAATTTCAAATGGTTGTTGGAGGTCTAGAAATGTGAGCCCTAGTGGTGAGAATAGGTGATTCTTCAGCTTGACAAACGTATTTTGTTTGGATTTATACGAAAAGGACTATTTTTTTGCTCTGCCCTTAGTGACTTGACTCAAAGGCCAAGTGATATGAGAGAATCCCAGCATGAACCTGCAATAGAAATTGACAAGACCCAGAAAGTTGTGGAGCTCTATTAGAGTGGTTGGGGTTGGCCAATCTCAAATAAATTGTATCTTGGTTGGGTCCACATGCACACCCCATTCATTAATGATGTGCCCCATATATTGAACCTAGGTCATACCAAAAGGGAATTTCTCCATATTCGCACACAATTTGTGTTGTTGTAGGGTTATGAGGACCTATCAGATATGGTGTATGTGCTCTTCCCAACTCCTTTTTAAGATCAGAATGTCGTCCAGGTACACTACCATAAAGGGCTGTAATATGTTGTCCATCAGCTACATGAAGGTTATGGGGGTGTTCGTCAACCTGAAAGACATGAATAGCCATTCGAGAAAGCCCTCCTTGGATTTGAAGGCAATATTCCACACATCAAAGGGTTCAATTGGTACCTGGTAATACCGGACTTCAAGTCAATCTTGTTGAAATATTTTTCCCCCTTGATTTGGCCCAGAAGGTCATCAATCTGTGGGATCAGATGCCTATTTTGGAAAGTGATCTTAATCAGTGCCCAATACTCAATACATAGGGGTACCCTTTCTAGAAACTGCCTCTTAATTTCATCATTCTCCCTTTCTGATAGTCAATGCCTAGTCAATAGATCGATGGAGTGCATGACTTAACAGTGTAGGGGTACCCCTATGGGTGAAGTGAAGGTGTCCTTGTATTCTTCCACAACCTTGTCCATCTATTGTTGTCATATAGAGGAGCCTTGTCTTGAGGCTGTGGAAGTGGCCATAGGCTTCTTCTTGACTTGAGGGTGAATCATAAGGAAGAAAAATTTCCCGATCTGGGAAATGGTTACACTGCATTACATTGCAGAGATCAAAGATATGGAAGTAGGAATTGCTAACTCCGGTATCCTATATAGCTTATTTCCCAAAGAAATAATGATAGTGTGAGGCATAGACTCATGCATAGCATGATGCTTCCACAAGTATGGTTCGCCTAATAATAAATCACAACCTTCAAGACAAGCAACATCACATAGTACCTCATCTATGAAGGGCTTCATGTTGTAGGGAAGGCAACATTATTTGCTAATGCGAAGATTTTGCCCTTGGTTAAGCCACCCAATGGTGTATGGCTGTAGGTGTGGTGTGTTTTGTACACCCAACCCCTTCACGACCTCTACTGAAATGAGGTTCTTTTGGCTTCTATTGTTGATAATGAACTACAGCGGAGAACCCTTCACCCACATATATGAGTGGAAGAGTTGCACCCCTTCATCTGGATCTTCGAGCCCAATCTTTTGGATCTTAGTGGTGGTAATGGTGCCAGTAGGCTCTGTATCAATAATCCAATTCCCTTTGTCATTCCCCTTGTTGGTTTCTGACTCAGAGTTAGGACATGCATCTAATTCGAAATCCTTCAGGTTGGCCATGAGTGACTGCATGTCTCAACGCTTACTTCTTTTTTGGGTGGGGATCTTATGGAAGTCACACCACTTTCCCGTGTCCTTCTTTGTATTCACAGTGTTGTTCTTTGCTTGCAGCTTAGGCAGGTTTTATTGGGTTTCTCTACCTTGGATTTGTCCTTTGTTTTGCTATTTGGGGGCACCTTTCCCTTGCTTTGGATTCACAGATCCAGAGTCTCTCTTATTCTGTTTAAATTTCTACTTGATCTTGACATCATATTGATAGGCAGCGCTAAGCGAGGTGATGTCCGAGAACTCCATCTCTTCCTTTATGTACTTCTGTAGACTGTCCTAGTACTTGAGTACCAAATGTCACTCAACATCCTTGATTACCAGCTTCATGTGAAGGGTATAAAAAATATTTGTGAACTCTGGCACATCTTGGTCCCTGTCGCAGGGTGGTCCACTTTATGTATTTTATCTTCAGAGCTCCCGACAGGGTAATATTGTTTCTTGATTGTGTCTTAGAAATAATTCCAAGTGGATGCAGATAAAAGTAGTGAGGATTCCCTCTCGTCCTTTTCTTCATAGTAGGTTTCCCACAACTTGACATGGCAGGTGGCTTTGAGGAGTGAAAAAGTAATATTTTCCCGATTGGAAAATCCATGCACCAAAACATATATTTCCAACAGACCTAAATATCTATCTATGGAATATGGATCTATCTAGATTTCAAATATGGGAATGTCAAAGTTAAATTGTACCTTGAAAGGAGTGCCGCCTCTAGAGTGGTTGTTGGATGAAGATTCATTGAATATGGCCATTCATCGAAGGATCTGAGGAAAGCTATCCATCATCATATTCCTCTGTTGCTCGAGAGCTTCCTCGAGCAATATTTTGAAAGGATCTCCTGTTGCCTTGTGTTTCTTTTCTTCTGCCATGGGAAGCCATCATGGTTTGAGAGGCTTGTCATGTAACGGTTCAACCAGTTCGAGCCCTAAATCCTTATACCTTGATCTCGTTGGGGACATGTAAAGAAAAACAGAGAAAGAGAAGACCGCTTTGAAACCATTGATCCAGAGTTATGTAGGAATGTAACAATATATAGATATGAACATAAACAGAGAGATGCGGCAGAAATACAACTTCATTTAATTAATATTAAAGAACTAAAATATGATTCCATACAGAATAGAAATAAACTAGCTTGAGAAATGGTATCTTATCTTTGAGAAGAGATGTGGCAACTACATGCCTTTGAACTATGTTACAATGAGGCTCAAGGGCCTTTTATTATTGAACAACAAAGGAAAAACAACATAAGGAGTTTGTGGGCCCCATTGGGGTTAGTTGGGCATCCAACTTCCCGGGGTCTTAACTTGGTCATAGGATCTTCATTTGTCACATACAATGTTGTTTTGGGGGTCAAAACATCTCCAAAAGTTAGGACTCGAAAAACAGTTAAAAATCTCAAATGCTTCTATAATCAAGGAAACGAACGAAACTAATTGGATTTCTAGGTGGAATGGGTTTGTGGCCACCAATATCAAGTTGGATAAATCCTCCCCCATTAGGAAGAAATATCCCCATTGTGTGTAGAGCCTCCATGAGGTGAGGAAATTTTTATTGAACCAGGTTCATGCTGAACCACTTGCCCCAGTGAAGGAGTTGGTCTGCTTTGACAATTCGACATACCTAGAACTTCTGCTGGAGAGTTTTCTTGATCTATGTGTCCATGATCCTCTCAATCATGGCTTGCTTGATGCATCTTGGGTTGAGCTCTATTAGTGTCATCTACTCAGCAACAACGGATGTGTCTAACAATGGAGCAAAGTATGGTTGCAACTGATCCACGTTGAATACTTGGTGCAAACCAAGGAATGGTGGAATGTTGAGCTTGAAGTAATTATGTCCTATAACCTTGGTGATGGTGCCTGATGCATATTGGAGTAGGCAAAGCTTGTGGAGGGGCCCAGTGAGGCGCTCCTTCTACAAATGTAACCAAGCTATGTCACCCACCTTGAACTTCTGTGGCACTCAATGTTGATTATGACGCTACTTTTACTTGGCATTGGATTTGTCCAATAAGTCATGGAACTACTGGTAGATGTACTGAATGTGCTCAATGAAGTTGTTAGTCCAGTAAGCTTCTAACAAGACATGAGTTCAATCTTCTTAAGTAGCTAAAAATGGTATGGCCACATCAATGGGACATAGTGGTTGGAATCCCAACCCCACCTGAAAGGGGTTGTGTCCAGTTGAGTTATGGAGAGCTCTTTTGTAGTTGTGTTGGAAATAGGGGAGGATTTCATCCCATGTGCATGGATTTTTTGAGTTGTACATGTGAAAAATGTGCACGATCATCCTGTTGATGACCTTTGTTTGCCCATCGGTTTGGGGATGGAAGGTCATGGACTTAGTGAGATGGGTATCAAATATCGACTAGAGGCTTGAAAAAAATGTACTCAAGAACCTATTGTCCCGATCTAATATAATGGACTATGGGAACCCAAAATTTACTCACATTCATTCAAAGAAAAAATCAGTGGTGGATTTTGCTATGATACTCTTCTTGTCGGAAGCTAGAATGACCATCTAAAAGAATCCGTTGACGACCATGAACACGGATTTGTTACCATGCTTAGTGGAAGGAAGGCCCCACATGTAATCCATGGAGATGGATTCCCAAGGCCAAAACTAATAGTAGGTAGAGGATTATATGGGATTTTCTTCTTGATTGTTGGTTTGGTAATGGTGTAGGTAGTGTAGGATCTGATGTACTTCTGAACATTGTGTCAAAGGTTCGGCCAGCAAAATACTTCTGCAATACAACCATTGTTTTCTCTACTCCGAAATTTCTAGTGACCTGACTGTAGTGTGCCTCCCAAATCATCTTGGCACGCTCCCTTGTAGCAACACATAGGTGTCCTAGCTGCCATAATTGTGCACCCTAGAGGTGAAAATATGAAACTTTCTTTCATTCTAGGAGCATTTGGTATGTGTTACAGAATTCTGGATCGTTCTTGTAAGGGTGTGGCCAACCCGAAGTCTCGTGTCCACAGGAGTCGAGCATAGTGGTCACTGCTATAACCGATGGTTGACCAAGACAATCTGCAACATTATTGGTGTTTCCCTTCTTGTAGTTGATGTTTAAATGGAACTGTTGCAGATATGTGGATCATTTCTGGTGGCAATCATTCTCAAACTTCCCTTGTGTCTATATGAACTACAGGGTCGATGGTTTGTGTGGATGACCATATCCTTCCCCATAATGTATGCTTCCATTGTGAGCAGGGTTTCATAATATAATACGTCTATTTTTCATAAGTGGAATACTTTTGGATTGTATCTGAATGTGTATCACTGTGATATGCCATCGGATGCCCTTGCTAAGTAAGAACTGCACAATAGCATAGTCAGAGGTTTTTATCTCAATTTCAAATGGTTGTTGCAAGTCTAGTAATGTGAGAACTTATGCAAAGAAAAGGTGATACTTCAACTCGATAAATGCATTTTGTTGGTATTCAGACCAAAATAACTTTTATTTTTCTCCTCCCTTGGTGACTTGACTCAAAGGCCAAGTGATATGAGAGAATCCAAACACGAACTTGTGAAAGAAATTAACAAGACCCAAAAAGTTACAGAGCTCTGTTAGAGTGGTTGGGGTCTAGCCAATCTCGAGTAACTTGTATCTTGGCTGGTTCCACATGCACATTGCACTCATTAAGGATGTACAAACCTGGGTCATACCAAAAGTGCATTTCTCCAAATTGGCACACAATTTGTTTTGTCGCATGGTTTGGAGATCCTATCGAATATGGTGTATTTGCTCTTCCCAACTCTAGATGAAGATCAAGATGTCATCTAGGTACACTACCATGAATGAATTGGTAAAGGCATGAAAGATGTTATCCATCAGTTGCATGAAGGTTGTAGGGGCATTCGTTAACCCGAAAGGCACGACTAGCCATTTGAAAATTCCCTCCGTGGATTTAAAGGCAGTCTTCCACACATTGAAGGGTTTAATTGGTACCTGGTGATACCCAAACTTCAAGTCAAACTTGATGAAATATTTGTCCCATATGAGCTAGTCTAGAAGGTCATCAATCAATGGGATTGGATACCTATTGAGGAGAGTGAATTTTCTCAGCACTTGATAGACAATACAGAGTCTCTAGGTGCCATATTTCTTTTGTACCAACACGATCAAGATCCCATAGGGTGATGGACTTGGCCTGATGTTCCCTTTCTTCAAAAACATCTGAATCTTCCTCTTAATTTCATTATTCTCCATAACAATATATTGGTTCGTTGGGTAGCGGCATGCACAATGTCATATTGATGTAGTTCTTGACCTCACAGTGTATAGGTACCCCTGTGGGTGAGGTGAAGATGTCCCTGTATTCTTACATGACCTTGTCCATCTATTTCTTTTGTGTGGAGGAGCCCTGTCTAGAGGATATGGATGTGGCCATAGTCTTCTTCTTACCCTGATAGAGAATCATCAGGAAGAAAAATTTCTATGTCTGGGAAATAATCTTACTGCATTGCTTCGCAAAGATAAAAGAGATGGAAATAGGTGGTGCTACCTCTGTTATCATGTATAACTTATTTCCCAAAGAAATAATAATAGTTCGAGGCCTAGCATCATACATAGCATGAGACTTCCAGAAGTATGGTTGGCCTAATAATAAATCACAAACTTCAAGAGGAGAAACATCACACAGTACCTCATTTGTCAAGGGCTTGATTTTGTAGGGAAGGAAACACTATTGGCTGATGTATAGACCTCACCCTTGGTGAAGCCACTCAGTGATGTATGGCAAGGAGTGTGGTGTGGTCGGTAAGCCCAACTGCTTCATGACCTCTCCTGAAATGAGGTTCTTTTGGACTCTGTTGTAAAAATGAACTACAGTGGAGAACCCTTCACCCACATCTGTGAGTGGAAGAACCGCTTCCCCTCCTCTCGATCTTCGGCCCCAATATTCTAGATCTTGGTAGTGTAAATGATGGAACTAGGCTCTACATCAATAATCTACTTCCCTTTTTCATTCCCCTTTGATTTCTAATTTTGAGTCAAGACATGCATCTAATTTAGAATCCTTCAGCTCAGCCACCAATGACTACTTCCTCGACACTCACTTGTGTTGCGAGTGGGGATCCTATGGAAGTCACACCATTTCCATGTGTCCTTCTTTGTCTTCACGAGGTTATTATTTTCTTAAAAATTTGATGGGTTGTCTTGGATCGCCCCACCTTGGCGTTTTCCTTTGTTTTACGATTTTCGGGCACTTTCCCTTGCTTTGTATTCAGAGATCAAAAGTGTTGCTTCTCCAGTTTAAATTCTACTCAATATTTATAGTGTATCAATAGGTGGCACCAAGTGAGGAGATGTCCAGGAAATCCTTATAATCCTAAATGTACATGTGTAGACAGTCATGGTACTTAAGTACCACATTCCTCTCAGAATCCTTGATACCCAGCTTTGTGTGAAGGGTATGAAAAGCATTTGTGAACTCTAACACATCATGATCCCTTCCTTGCCACGATGTGTTCCGATTTATGTATTTATCTTTATAGCACCCTAAAGCGTAATATTATTCCTTGATGGCATCTAAAAATTAATTCCAAGTGGGTGTGACTGAAAAAAGTGAGGATTCCCTCTCGTCCTTTTGTTCACAGTAGGTTTCCCACTAGTCCTTGATGTGAGGTGTGGGTTTGAGGAGTGAAAAAGTAATATTTTCCTGATTGGAAAAGTCATGCACCAAAAAATATCCTTCCAACAGAGTTAACCATCTATCTATGGCGTCTGCATCTATGTGGCCTTTAAATATGGGAATGTCAAAGTTAACTTGTACCTTAAAAGGAGTGGCGCCTCCATAGTGGTTGTTGGATGAAGGTGTGTCGCTTGTGGGTAGCCACTTAAGGATCGAAGAAAATTTATCCATCATCGAGTTCCTTTGTCACTCTAGGGCTTCCTCGAGCAATATTTTGAAAGGATCTCTACTCCCTCACCTTTCTTTTCTTCCGCCATGGGAGGTCATCAAGTTTTGCGAGGCCTGTCTTGCAAAGGTTCAACAATTTCAAGCCCTAACTCCAAATACCTTGACCTTGTTGGAAACATGCAAAGAAAAATATATAAAGAGAAGACCGCTGTGATACTAGTGATCCAGACTTATGCAGGAATGCAACAAAATACAAATATAAACATAAACACAGAGATGTAGCAGAAATAAAACTTCATTTCATTAATATCAAAAAACTGAAATATGCTTACATACAGAATTGAAATAAACTAGTTCAAGCGATGGTAGCTTATCTCCGAGAAGAGATTTGGTGGCTACATGCCTTTGAAATGTTTTACAGTGAGGCTTAAGGGCCTTTTTATTTTTTATAAACAATGGAAAAACTTCTCGAGGTTGTAACTTGGTCATATGATCTTTGTTTGGTGCATATGATACGTCACTGTAAATATCTCTCTGAGTACTACAAAATTTTCCATAGGTCCCTACCCATAGCATTAGGCCTACTACGGACCTCAGAAAAAGTCGTTTAGGGGGTCAAACCAGCTCTAGAAGTTCAGGACCAAAAAACTGCAAAAAATTGTAAATGTTTCTATAATCAAGGAAACAGAGAAAAATAACTTGAGATCTAGGTGGTATAGGTAGGCGGACACCAATATGCACCTTGATCTGTCCTACCCACTTAGGAATAAATGGTACCCATTGCATGTAGAGCCTCCATGAGGTGATTAAATTTTTGTTGAAACTCGTCCCTACAGAACCACTTTCCCTAGTGGACAAGTTGGCCTTCTTTGACAATACGACATAGCTAGATCCTCGACTGGTGAGTATTCTTGATCTGTGTTTCCATGATCCTGTCAGTCGTGACCTGCTCGATGCAGCTTTTGTTGAGCTCTGTTGGTGTCAGCTTCTCAACAATGTCGAATGTGTCCAACAATGGAGGAAAGTATGGTTGCAGCTGATCCACATTGAATATTGGGTTCCGACTAAGGAATGATGGAATGCTGAGCTCAAAGGAATTATCCCCTATGTCCTTGGTGATGGTACACAACCGATATCATAGTGGGCGAAGCTTGCAGTGGGGCCCAGTGAGGCACTCCTTTGGAAAATGTAACCAAACTTTGTCACCCACCTGGAACTTGTGTGGCACTCGATGTTGATCAATACACTGCATGTAATTAGCATTGGATCTGTCCAATATGTCATGGATGTGCTCACAAATGTGTTGAATGCACTCAATGAAGTTGTTATCTCGGTCATCCTTAGAGTGGACATGAGCTGAATATGCGTGAGTAGTTGCAAATGGTATGGCCACATCAATGGGACATAGTGGTTGGAATCCCAACCCCACTTGAAAGGGGTTGTGGCTAGTTGGGATACGGAGAGCTATGTTGTAGTTATGTTGGACATAGGAGAGGCTTTCATCCCATGTGCATGGATTCTTCGAGTTGTGCGTGCGCAAAATTTGGACGATCATCCTATTGATAACCTTTGTTTGGCCATTAGTTTGGGGGTGGAAGGTAGTGGATTTAGTGAGCTTAGTATCCAGCATCAACCAGAGGCTTAACCAAAATGTACTCAGGAACCTGTTGTCCCAGTCTTAGATAATGGACTGTGGTATTCCAAAATTTACCCACACTCATCAAAGAAGATCTTAGCAGCGCCTTCTACTATGATACTCTTCTTGTAGGCCAGAATATCCATCTTAGAGAATTTTCCAACAACCAAGAAGTAGAAGGAATGCCCGACATGTAATCCATGGAGATGGATTCCCAACACCGACAAGGTGTAGGCATAGGAGTATATAGGCCTTGATTCTTGATTTTTGGTTTGGAAATGGTGCAAAAAATGCAGGATTTGATTACTTCCCAACATCTTGTTGAAGGTTAAGCCAATAAAAATACTTTTTTAGCATTGCAACTATTTTCTCTACTCCAAAATGTCCAGCGACCCAACTGTAGTGTGTGTCCCAAACCATCTTCGCACACTTTCTTATAGGAACACACAGGTTTCCGAGGTGGCATAATAGTGTGCCTTAGAGGTGAAAATTTAGAACTTGCTTGCCTTCAAGGAGCATTTGGTATGTGTTTTCGAGTTATGGATCAGTCTTGTAAAGATGCGGCCACCCCCAAGTCTCTTGTCCACAGGAGTCAAGCACACTGGTCGGTGCCACAACTGGTGGTCAGCGTAGACAATCTACAACATTATTGGTATTTCCCTTCTCATACACTATGTTCAAATGGAATTGTTATAGATATGTGGATAATTTCTAATGGAAATCATTCTACAACTTCCCTTGTGTCTATATGAACTACATGGGTCTATGGTATGTGTGGATGATTTTTTCTTCCCCCAAAATGTAATGCTTCCATTGTCAGTAGGCCTGCACAATAGAAAAAATCTCTTTTTCATAAGTGGGATATTTTTAAACTGTATCTGAAAGTGTCTCACTTTGATATGCCACCTGATGCCCTTGTTGGGTGAGAACTGCATCAATAGCATAGTTAGAGGTGTATGTCTCAATTTCAAATAGTTGTTGCAATTATGGTAATGTGAGCACCGGTGCAGAGTAGAGGTGATGCTTCTACTCAAAAAAATCCTTCGATTGGGATTCAAACCAAAATAAATTTTCTTTCACTTTTCCCTTGGTGACTTGACTCAAAGGCCAAGTGATATGAAAGAATCCCAACACAAACATACAATATAAATTGGCAAGACCCAAAAAGTTGCAGACCTCTTTTAGAGTGGTTGGGGATGGCCAATATCAAATAAGTTGTATCTTGGTTGGGTCCACATTCACACCCTACTCATTAATGATGTACGCCAAATATTGAACTTAGGTCATACCAAAAGTTCATTTCTCCAAATTTGCACATAATTTGTGTTGTCACGAGGTTTAGAGGACCTATTGGATATGATGTATCTGCTCTTCACAACTCTGGTTGAAGATCGGGATATCATCTAGGTACACTAACATGAAGGAGTTGGTAAAGGGCGGTAATATGTCGTCTATCAACCGCTTGAAGGTTGTAGGGGCATTAGTCAACCCAAAAGGCATGACTAGCCATTCGAAAAAGCCCTCCTTGGATTTGAAGGTAGTCTTCCACACATTGTAGGGTTCAATTGGTACCTGGTGATCCCCGGACTTCAAGTCAATCTTTCTGAAATATTTGGCCCCATTGAGCTGTTCAAGAAGGTCATCAATCCATGGGATATGATACCTATTCTAGAAAGTGATCTTGTTCAATGCCCGATAGGTAATACAGTGTCTCCAAGTGTCATCTTTCTTCTGTACCAATGTGATCAGGCTCCCATAGGGTGATGAACTTGGCCTAATGTGCCCTTTCTGCAACAAATCTTGAATTTTCTCTTAATTTCATCATTCTCCAGAACAAAGCATCGGTATATCTTTCTATTAGGTAGCGGTGTGACCGAGGTTAGATTGATGGAGTGCTTAACCTGACAGTGTATGGGTACCCTTATGGGTGAGGTGAAGATGTCCTTGTATTCTTCCATGACCTTGTCCATTTGTTTTTGCC
Organism: Pinus tabuliformis; assembly: GCA_031772625.1. NCBI lineage: Eukaryota > Viridiplantae > Streptophyta > Pinopsida > Pinales > Pinaceae > Pinus > Pinus tabuliformis. The sequence goes on from CM062810.1 coordinate 588,201,991, forward strand.
ATGCGTATAAGCCTTGTCAGGAGGCTATGGATGTGGCCACAATCTTCTTCTTTCCTTGAGGTAAAATCATAAGGAATACAAATTTCCTAGTATGGGAAACGTTCTCACTACATTTCTTCACAAAGATCAAAGAGATGGTGGTAGGCAGTGCTACCTATGGTATCCTATATAGAATATTTCCAAAAAAAAATAATGACAGTGCAAAGCCTAGACACATACATAGCATGATACTTCCACAAGTATGGTTGGCCTAATAATACATCACATACTTCAAGAGGAGAAACATCACACATTACCTCATATGTCAAGGGTTTCATGTTGTAGGGAAGGCGATGCTGTTGATTGACACAGAGATATCACCCTTGGTGAAGCCACCAAATGGTGTATGACTACATGTGTGGTGTGGTCGGTAGACCCAACCACTTTGTGACCTCTACTGAAATCATGTTCTTTTGGCTTCCATTATCTACAATGAACTACAGAAGAAAACCCTTCACCTACATTTGTGAGTGGAAGAGTTCCCCCCCCCTCCTATCAATCTTTTGACTCAATCATCTCGATCTTGGTGGTGGTAACTATGGCACTAGGATCTGAATCAATAATCTACTTCCCTTTTTCATTTCCCTTATCGATTTCTAACTCAGAGTCAGAACTGCATTTGATTTAGATGCCTTCAACTCAACCACCAATGATTTCTTGGCTCGACACTCACTTATGTTGTGAGTGGGGCTCTTATGGAACTCACACCATTTCCCTGTGTCCATATTTGTCTTCGTGGGATTGTTATTTTCTTGTAGCTCTTATGGGTTGTCCTGGATCATCCCACCTCGGCTTTATCTTTTTTTTTCTACAGTTTTGGGGCTCCTTTCCCTTGCTTCGAATTTGCAGATCAAAAGTCTCCCTTCTTCTGTTTAAATTTATGCTCGATCTTGAAAACATATCGATAGGTGGCGCTAAGCGAGGCAATGTCTAGTAAATCCATCCTCTCATGGATGTACTTGTGTATATAGCCACGGTACTTGAGTACCAAAGGCTTCTCAAAATCCTTGATACCCAACTTCATGTGAAGGGTATGAAAAATATTTGTGAACTGCGGCACATCTTGGTCCCTTTCTGTCGCAACATGGTCCAATTTATGTATTTATCTTCATAGCTCCCGACAAGGTAATATTTTTCCTTAATGGCATCTCATAAAGAATTCCAAGTGTGTGGCTGAAAACAATGAGGATTCCTTCTCGTCCTTTTTTCCATAGTATGTTTCCCACCAATTCTTGACATGAGGGGAAAATTTGAGGAGTGCAAAAGTAATCCTTTCCTTATTGGAACGTCCATGCACCGAAAAACATCCTTCCAATAAACTTAACAATCTATCTATAGTGTATGAATATTTTTGGCCTTCAAATATGAGAATGTCAAAGTTAAGTTGTACTTTAAAAGGAGTGGCACCTCTTGAGTCGCTACTAGATGAAAATACGTTGCATGTAGGTAGTTGCCCAAGGATCTGAGCAAAGTTATCCATCATCGGGTTCCTCTGTTTCTCAAGGGCTTCCTCGAATAATATTTTGAAAGGATCTCCTACTCCCTCATATTTTTTTTCTTCCTCCATGGGAGGCCATTGGGGTTTATGAGGTTGGTCTTGCAAAGGTTCAACCATTTCGAGCCCTAACTCCTTATACCCTGACCTTGTTGGGGAGATGAAAAGAAAATAGAGAAAGAGAAAACATCTTTCATACCACTGATCTAGACTTATGCAAGAACACCATATAAAAATAAACACAAAGATGTAGCATAAATAAAACTTCATTTCATTAATATCGAAAAACTAAAATATGCTTACATACAAAATGGAATTAAACTAGCTTAGGTGATGGTAGCTTATCTCTGAGAAGAGATGTCGTGGCTACATGGCTATGACCTATGCTACAATGAGGCTTAAGGGAAATTTATTATTGAAAAACATAGAAGAAACCATAAACAACCAAAACCCTAACCTAAGGAGATGAAATGCCAAGAATTTGTGGGCCTCGTTAGGGTTAGCTGGGTAGCCAACTTCCCAAGGTCGCAACTTGGTCATATAATCTTTGTTTGGTGCATAAGACACCTCTTTGGAAGGATATCTCGTTGTACTATAGGATTTTCCATGTGCCCTTTCTTATGGTGATGGTGTTGTTGTGGACCTATAAAAATGTCAATGAGGGGTTCAAAACAACACTAGAATTTTAGGACCTAAAAGCCTGCTAAAAATAGTAGATGTTTCTATAATCAAGGAAACATAAGAAAACGACTAGAGGTCTAGGTGGAATAGGCAAGTGGCCACCAATATCCACCTAGATCAGTCCCCCCCCCCAGGGAGCCATGGTTTTGATTGCGTGCAAAGGGTCCATGAGGTGAGGAAACTTTTATTGAACCTGGTCCTTGTTGAAACACTTTCCCTAGTGGAGGAGTTTGCTTTCTTTGAAAACTCGACATAGTTGGATCCTCTACCAGCGAGTGGTTTTGATCTGTTTCCATGATCCTATTAGTCATGGCCTACTCGATCCACCTTGGGTTGAAATATGTTGGTGTCAGCTTCTCAACAATGTCGGATGTTTCGAGTAATGGAGGAAAGTATGCTAGCATCCTATCCACATTAAATACTAGGTGTAGATGACGAAACAATGGAATGCTAAGCTTGAAGGCATTGTTCCCTACAACCTTGGTGAAGGTGTATGACCCACATCAGAGTGGGTGAAGCTTGCGGTGTGGCCTAGTGAAACTCTCCTTCTGCAAATGTAACAAAACTTTGTCCCCCACATAGAACTTGTGTGGCAATCAATGTTAATCATGACGTTGCTTGTACTTATCATTGGCTCTTTCCAATATATCATGGACCTATTGGTGGATGTGTTGAATGTGCTCAATGAAGTTGTTAGGTTGGTCAGCTTCGGAATGGCCATGAGGAAAATATTCTTGATCACCTCTAAATGGTATGACCACATCAATGGGATGTAGTGAATGAAATCCCAACCCAACCTGAAAAGGATTGTGGCCAGTTGAGCTATGCAGAGCTCTGTTGTAGCTATGTTGGACATTAGTGAGGCTTTCATCCCATGTACATGGATGCTTCAAGTTGTACATGCGAAAAATGTGCATGATCATCCTGTTGACAACCTTTTTTTAGCCATCAGTTTGTGGGTGAAAGGTCGTGACTTAGTGAGCTTGGTATCTAGCATTGACTAGAGGCTTGACCAAAACGTACTCAGGAACCTGCTATCATGATTTGAGATAATTGACTATGGGATCCCAAAATGTACCCAAACTCATCCAAAGAATAGCTTTGTAATGGCTTTTGTTGTGATACTCTTCTTGTATGCCACCAGAATGGCCATCTTAGAGAATATGTCGACGACCACGAACACACAATGGTTTCCATGCTTAGTAAAAGGAAGGTCCGACATGTAATCCATGGAGATGGATTCTGAAGGCTGACTAGGAGTAGGATAAGGACTATATAGGCCTTTCTTCTTGAATGTTTGATTGGAAATGGTGTAGGCAATGCAGGAACTTATTGAATTCCCAACATTGTGTCAAAGGTTCGGCCAATAAAAATACTTCTGCAACACTGTCATTGTTTTCTCTAGTCCAAAATTTCCAGTGACCTAAATTATAAGAAAACAGAGGTGTCATAGGTGGCATAACAGTGCACCCTAGAGGTGAAAATATGGAACTTGCTTGCCTTCAAGGAGCGTCTGGTATGTGTTGCTGAATTTTGGATTTTTCTTGTAAAGATGTGGCTACATTGAAGTCTCGTGTCCACGGGAGTTGAGAACAATGGTCAACACCATAATTGCTGGTTGTCTGAAATAGTCTGGAACATTATTGATGATAGCCTTCTTGTACTTGATGTTCAACTGGAAATGTTTCAGATATTTGGATCATTTCTAATGGTGATTGTTCTACAACTTCCCTTGTGTCTGTATGAACTGCAGAGATTAGTGGTCTGTGTGGATGACCATTTCCTTCCCCAGAATGGAATGTTTCCATTGTTGGTAGGGCTACATAGTAGAATACATCTCTTTGTTGTAAGTGCGATACTTTCAAACTATATATGAAAGTGTCTCACTGTGATATGTTATTGCATGCCCCTGTTGGGTAAGAACTGCACCAATAGCATAGTCGAAGGCGTCTCACTCAATTTCAAATGGTTGTTGCAGGTCTAGTAATCTGAGAACTAGTGAAGAGCCGAGACAATGCTTCAACTTGAAAAACATCTTCTCTTGGGATTCATACCAAAATAAATTTTCTTTCACTCCATCCTCAGTGACTTGACTCAAAGGCCAAGTGATATGAAAGAATCCAACACGAACGTAAGATAGAAATTGGAAAGACCTAGAAAGTTGTGGAGCTTTGGTAGAGTGGTTGGGATCTCAAATAACTTGTATCTTGGCTAGGTCCACATACACACCCCACTCATTAATTATGTACCCCAGATATTGAACCTGGCTCATACCAAAATTTCATTTCTCCAAATTGGCACACAAATTGTGTTTTCGTAGGGTTTGGAGGACCTGTTGGATATGGTGTATGTGTTCTTCCCAATTCCAGCTGAAGATCAAGATGTCATCGAGATAAACTACCATGAATGACTTGGTAAAGGGCTGTAAGATGTCATCCATCAGCCACATGAAGGTTGTGTGGGCATTTGTCAACCTGAAAGGCATGACTAGCCATTTGAAAAGGACCTCATTGGATTTGAAAGCAGTCTTCAACACATCAAAGGGTTCAATTGGTTCCTGGTGATACCCGGACTTCAAGTCAATCTTGCTGAAATATTGGGCCCCATGAGCTATTCGAGAAGGTCATTAATCTGTGGGATTGGATACCTATTCTAGATAGTGATCTTGTTTAGCACCTGATAGTTAATATAGAGTCTCCAAGTGTTGTCTTTCTTCTATACCAACACGATCAGGCTCCCATAGGGTGACAAACTTGGCCTTATGTTCCATTTCCACAACAACTATTGAATATGCCTCTTAATTTCATCGTTCTCCAGAACCTAGCATCGGTATATCTGTCTGTTTGGTAGTGGCATGCCCAGGGTTAGATCAATGGAGTGCCTGACTTGATAGTGTAGGGGTAGCCCTGTGGATGAGGTGAAGAAGTCCCTGTGTTCTTCTATGACCTTTTCCATCTACTGCTGGTGTGCCGAGGAGCCTTATTCTAAGGCTACAGATGTGGCCACAATATTCTTCTTTTTCCGAGGGTGAATCATAAGGAATACAAATTTCTTGGTCTTGGAAATTATCTTACTGCATTGCTTCATAGAGATCAAAGAGATGGAAGTAGGTGGTGCTACCTCTGGTATCTTCTATGACTTATTGCCTAAAGAAGTAAGGAAAGTGTGAGTCCTAGACTCATACGTAGCATGACGCTTCCACAAGTATGGTTGGCATAATAATACATCACAAACTTCAATAGGAGAAACATCATACAATACCTCATTTGCGAAGGGCTTTATATTGTAGGGAAGGTGACACTATTGGATGACGTTGAGATCACGCCCTTAGGGAAGCCACCCAATGGTGTATGGCTATAGGTTTGGTGTGGTTGGTAGAACCAACCACTTCACAACCTCTACTGAAATAAGGTTCTTTTGGCTTCCGCTATCGACAATGAATTGTAGTGGACAACCCTTCACTTACATCTATAAGTGGAAGATCCACTCCCCATCTCTGGATCTTCGAGTTCAATATTTTGGATCTTGGTGGTGGAAACGATGGCTTCGCATAAATAATATTCTTCCCTTTTTCATTCCCTTTGCTAGTTTCTGACTCAGAGTTGGAACATGCATTTGATTCGGAAGCCTTCAACCTAGCCACTAGTGACTTCTTGGATCGACACTCACTTGTGTTGTTAGTGGGGCTCTTATGGAACTCACACCATTTCTTTATGTCCTTCTTTATCTTTTTGGTGTTTCTCTTTTCTTGTGGCTTTAGTGGGTTGTCCTCGGTCACCACGCCTTGGATTATTCCTTTGTTCTTTGGTCGGGGGGTGCCTTTCCCTTGCTTTGGATTCATAGATCCTAAGTCTCACTTCTTCTGTTTAAATTTATGCTCGATCTTGACATTTTATTGATAGGCAACATCAAGTGAGGAGATGTCCAGGAACTCCATATTGTCCTAGATGCACTTGTGTAGATAGTCATTGTACTTAAGTACCAAATGCCACTTAGAATCCTTGATACCCAACTTTGTGCAAAGAGTATGAAAAATATTTGTGAACTCTGGCACATCTTGGCCCCTTCCCTTTCGCAGCTTGTTCCACTTTATGTATTTATCTTCATAGATCTTTGATTGGCCTCTAAATTAGACATAAATTAAGACCCATGCCTCTAAATTAAACATAAATTAAGGCCTATGACCATCCTTCAGCACATTAAACCCCTCTTTCTGTAATAAATAATGTATTTTTAACTTTAATATATTCATTAGGAAGGTTTATGAATAACTGGATATTTGTGCCTAATATTATTTATTTATGTGGAATATTATGAGAATATTCGGCAGATTATGAATATTTGGAGGAGGAGATAATTTAGGGACTTTTTCCCTACTATAGGAGGATCAATAATAAATAATAAATCAACAAGATATTATGGAATTATGGCACATATTGTGGAACTCCAATGATTGAGAAAATCTAGGAATGTTTTCCATGCCATTTAATGCAGATTCCTAGTATTTGGGACCAGATCCACTAATCAAGGGAGTTTGGTGGGGAAAGATTCTTCCATTCATGGGGAATGATTCCTAATCGTTTTATATAAGTACCAAGTCAAATTTTCCTCTAGGGAGATATTTTCATTAGTGTTCTTGTGGAGAGAACTCATATTTTTGCAGTTCCATTGTATTTTCTTACAGGGATGTAATTTTATTAATGAAAATAATGAAGATTGGTGTCATGTTCAACTTCTAAATCTTGTTGTCCTCCATAGGTCTCTAATTTTCCTTGGGCTTCGCCATCCCAGGAGCCTCAGAGCCCTTTTGTATCATTTTCTTTCCTTCTTTTCACTTCTTATTCACATGAATGTCTTGTTTTTATTTCTTTCTATTTTTTGCATTTAGTATTAATGATTTCTTGTTGTAGGATTGAGTTAAATGGTTGATGTAAGTCCTTTTGCATGATCACAAGAATTATTTCATCCTTGGAAAATCTTTGGTAGTTCATAGTAATCATTGAGTTTCTTGGATTAGTGTTCTTATTCCCAAATCTAGATTTCTGGAACTCCTTTGTGGCAAAGAACAATAAATTTCTACTATTTTTTAGAGCATGTTAATGAACTTCAATCGAGTTGGTTCCACTTGCATTAGATCACAAAAAATTATATTTCAAAACAAAAATTATCCCACTAAATTTTCACTTGATTAGGTTAGGAATTTTTTATATTTACTAACTCACTAGTTCTCGAATTTCTAGATTATCGACTAGTAATGTTTTTCTATTTTTTAGCATGGATTAACATAGGTCTTTTTGAGTGATTCCACTTGAAATGTAGACCAAATACATCCTAGTTAATAAAAAAATTTGTCCCATCCAATTTGGATTTGATTTTCTTGGTCATTCGATGAATTATAATTTTGTATAGTAAATATGTAACATCCTGTACTAAATCAGGGGATCCTGTAGGAAATCACTGTAGCATCCTGTAGGAAATCTGCATCCTATAGGAATGCCTGTTTTGAGCCTCAATTGAGAAAAATAATTATTGAAGTTGGGATTAGGCCTCTACTTGACCTGCATGCCATTAAGACCATTTTAACCCTCTTGCTCCACACTTCTCTCCCCTGCCAAAGATCAAGGAAAGATTAGCATTTGCATTCATAAAGAAAAAAGATTTAAAAAAAATGAGTTCTTTTATATTTAAACATGCACACAACAATTAGTACTCTCTAGATCAGATTTCATGCTCAGTTAGTTTAAATCATCACATGTGATAAATAGGGTTAATCTAGGTTTCTTTTACATTTAGTTCATGATCTTTATGCAATTAGAATAGGTTTCTTTCTTTGTACTTTCTTTCTTGCAATAGGTTAAGGTTCCATTTCGAAAATTTCATTTTCTGCAATTAGTTTAGGATTTGGCTTCAGTACATGCACTCCATTACATCATGACAGCAAAGGAAGGACACATTGTATGTCGCACATATAGTGCCAATACCTCTTAAGTTTGTACGAACCTCGGGTTGATAATTAAAGTCAATAACCTTGGGAGTTGAAGCATTCTTGTTGCAATACCAGGGCTCATCAATATTGACATAGTAATATTATTCCTCAATGGCATGTCAGAAAGAATTCGAAGTGGGTGTGGCTGAAAATTGTGAGGATTCCCTCTCATCCTTTTTTTCAAAGTAGGTTTCCCACAAGTCCTTGACATGGGGGGAAGCTTTGAGGAGTGAAAAAGCAATCTTTTCTTGATTGGAAAATTCATGCACCAAAAAATATCCTTCCAATAGACTTAACCATCTATCTATGGAATTTAAATCTATCTACCCTTCAAATATGGGAATGCCAAATTTAATTTGTACCTTGAAAGGAGTGGTGCCTCCAGAGTGGCTTCTGGATGAAGATGTGTCACCTGTGGGTAGCTACCGAAGGATGTGAAGAAACTTATCCGTCATCATGTTCCTCAATCTCTCGAGGGATTCCTTGAGAAATATTTCTAAAGGATATCCTACTCTCTCATATTTCTTTTCTTATGCCATGGGAATCCATCAAGGTTTGCAAGGCTGATCTTGCAAAAGTTCAACTAGTTCAAGCCCTAACTCCTTATACCCTGACCTCATTGGGGGCATGCAAATAAAAACAGAGAAAGAGCGGGCCACTCTGATATTATTGATCCAGACTTATGCAAGAACAAAACAAAATACAGATATCAACATAAACATAGCGATGCAGAAGAAAAAAAACTTCATTTCATTAATATTAAAGAACTAAAATATGCTTACATACAGAATGGAAATAAACTAGTGCGGACAATGGTATCTTATTTGTGAGAAGATATGTGGCAGATACATGCCTCTAAACTATGTTACAATAAGGCTCAAGGACCTTTTCATTGTTGAAAAACAAAGAAAAAACCATAAACAACCAAAAACGTAACCCCAGGACATGAAACAGCAAGAGTTTGTGGGCCTCATTCGGGTTAGTTGGGTAGTCAATTTCCCAGGGTCATAACTTGGTCATATGATCCCCATTTGGCACGTATGATACCTCATTGGAATATATTTTTTAGTACTACATTATTTTTTTCAGACCTATGTGTACATGTGTATGGGCCTACTGGGACCTCAAAAAAATGTCATTGAGGGGGTCAAAACAACTACTGAAGTTCAAGACCTAAATAACTGCTAAAAATATTAAATGCTACTATAATCAAGGAAACAGATGAAACTAACCATAGGTATAGGTGGAATAGGGAAGTGGCCAATAATATCCACTTAGATCAAGTGGCCTTGTCTTGGAGGAACCCTGATGGGGTAACAAGTGCAATAGTTAAAGCCAACACTTTCCCCTAAAAAGCCAAGCTCAAAGGGGTGCACTTGATAGATCAACAAATATGATGGATTCCGCGTGGATCAAAACTCGTCTCTAAGCTCTCTGAAACACCTCTTAGGAGGAATATACATGGGCCTACCACCTCTCGGTCTAGCATGGTGACTGCGTCCACAGTCAAGACCACCGTCGGGAGAGCGTGAAATGATTTGACACATCACCCTCTTTCCTTTCTTTCCACCCAAGCCCACTCTGCCACATGTCTCCTCCACGTCACCTGTTAACCTAAGTGGAGCCCTATTCACATCCAAAGAATCCAAATTACCTTCAATCATCAGGAGAAACCAAGCTCAGTAGCTATCTATGCCTTCAGCTCCATGAGAGACTTGAATCCAAACAGTGGAATTTTCGAGAGCTCATGGAAGATAGCCATTGATTTTCGATCAATAAAAATCAATGATCCATCAACCATTAAAGGACCATGAGACAAGGATCTCTATATATATGTAGTTGTTGTAGAAGGGCCATAGAGAAAGGGAGATTACATAGTCATTTCAGAAAGAGACAAAGGTTAGAATAGAGTCGAGTGGAGACAAGATCAATTCGCAGTGAAAGTATGAGAAGAGTAGAATTGAAAAATAATTCATGTTTTAAACCTTAGAGGAGAGATCAAAAGAGAGAAGAGAGCCAAAAGGAGTCAGAGTACAGAATTTGGGATTGAACCAATAAATCCTGACACTTAGCCAAATTTTGCATTTTCAAGAAGTTTGTCAATAGATAGAGTTGGGGAAACAAAAGTAGCAGTAGACTCAGTAAGGAGAGAGACTTTATAGTACTGGGAAAAAACCCCATAACCTTGTAACATTTATAAAATGACAATTCCCAAAAGCGTCAGGCACCAGGGATCCATCAATTGTTGGATCAAGGGATATCTATTTATGAAACCTTGTAACAGAAATCCTGGAACACCAAAAGGTCAGATCCCATGAGTTATTTTAAAAAGGAGCCAAGCACCAGGGATCCATTAGTAGACAAAAGGTTTTTCTATTACCTGAGACTAGATGTTAAGATAATCTCGTGAAGGATATGTGACCCAAGAGTTCAAAAACCTAGAAGCTCATAAGATATTTTAAATTGAATTTAAATAGAGTGATGGGATTGCGGGGGGTAGGGAAAAATAGTGGAGAAATCTATAAACACTATAATCTCGTAATTACTTCTAATTGTATTTTAAAAAGACCAGGGGACAAGGGAGCATAAAGAGATGGTGACAGAAGAAACTTTTCATTCTCAGGATCTGTTAAATGATGGACTCTTTTGCGACTGTTTCCTATGAAATTCCTCCACTGTGCTAAGGCCCCTTGGCTACAATTTTTATAGGGATTTTGATCCTAATGGGTGGAAGGAAGAGCCCACAAGAATAGCTAACTCCAAAAAGCGCTCATTTATGGAGTTAGGGAGAAAATTACAGGAAAAATGATAGGCAACCGTGGAGGGAATATAATGGAAATAGTGTGGCCATTTCACCAACTCACCATGAATATGAATAATGGATCTTGTGCCCGCCTCAAAACATCAGCAGAGTTAGAAATGGAGATATTTTTTTTTGGAAATCATGACACATTAGTATAATTTTTATTATGTTGTTAATACTACATTTTCAAGAAATAAATCAAGTCTATCATGTAGTAATTAGGAAAATTAGGCTAGTCGCATGCTCAGATAGTTCAATAGTTCATATAATTGTAGCATTCCAGATATTTTTGTAATTTTTCTTTTCTTGGTTTTCCCTATAAAATCGATGAATATCTCATTCGAAAGGGTTCGATTTTCTATCCCAAAGGTTGTAGTTATTCAATAAAATTTTGAAGTTTTGGATCTTATCAGATGTATGTTGTTCTTGAAGATTAATGAATAAGCTTTTAGTGATTCCAAGCATTGATATGCATAGTATGTAATTCCTTATTTTTTTATTATTCCATATATGTTTCTTTCCTCTCATAAATTGTGTAATTGTAGATGTTGTAATTCAATCTTGTATAGCATATTTACCTATGTTATGCTATGGAAAATGGTACCTATAATGTTTGGGATTGAGTGTCTTAAAATGCACTCCATGGTTTCTAAACCTCATTTTCTTTATCTTGTTCATGATCCTACTAGAATTTGGTGCAAAGGATTCTATCTTTGTCCAGCCCTATGCAATGGGTTTCTCTCCTTGTATTTCATCTTTCACCTATACTACAACGACCAATGAAATTCACTCTGGGTGTGTTATCCACCATACCTGAACATTTTTGGAATGACAGATGGCTTAAGTTTTATTGAATCCGCCTCTGAGTAGGGTGATTGGACCAGATTTCATAAGTGTTTATCTAATTCTTGAGTAGAATGAATAAATCCTTTAGAAACACTAAGATGTCCTATGAATTGACCCTTCTCCTTAACCCGGGGGTTGTCTCTAGGAGCAACAACACCTTCTGGCACCATTTTTGGGGAATGAATCTGAATATATTTCCATAGGTAGAAATTTTTTCATTCCTTTGTTGGTGAGAAAAGGAAGTGTGGGTTGATATCTCTCAACTAAAGGGGATTTCAAAATGGCTCTACCTATATTCCTAGCTAACAAATTCCCCCCTTATATTTTTCTTCAGTGGTTGGTTAACCTTGTCATGTACCTCCATTTCAAGAATGGTGTACCTATTTTCCTACATTCAGTGGAAGTGCAGATGGAAGCCCAACTCAACACTTTGAGGAATTCCATGAATGCATGGAGAAATATGGTATTGTTCATTACTATGTTTAAATGAATTTGTTCATGTATTCTTTGGATAAAGACGCTATGTTTTGGTACAAAACCCTACCCCATTACAACATATCTTCTTTGAATAGCTTCCACATATCATATAATTATTTTTGCAAACATTTATATCCAACAGATTCTCTGTTTGATGTTTTTTGTGAAAATTTTAAAGTTGAAAATCTTTCTAAGGCTGATGATGTTGTTGAATATTCTTTTGGAGCTCAACACCAAGAAAACATATACATACATCAAGAAGCACTTCCCAACAATCAAGAAAAGGAAGGATACATTGTTAAGCTGGAGACAAACCCTCATAGATCTTATTCTGTTGAATTTGATGGTTCTAATTTCTATGACTTGTATGACTAAGATGGGGAGTTGGGTGCTCCAGAATAACAACAGTCCCAGTCATGGGAAGTTGTACAAATAGAGGAAGTTGTAAATGGGGCTAACAAAGAGGCTCTAGTTTATGACTTACATCCTTCATAGGGAGAACATGGTATAACCCTAGGCCAAAGACAACCACAAGTAGAAAATGATTCCAAAAAAATAAAGATAATTTCTTCATGTGGGCATATATCAACAATTGCTGATTATTTTTACTTGCCCATGTTCATACCTATCTCTATTTTTGAAGTTAAAGAAGCTGGTAATAAATTTGATTAAGATTCTCTAATTTATGATTCATATGATTCAAAGAGGACTAGATTACTGGAAATTTTCAAAATGATTTGCTTACAATCAAGTGGGAATAAGATTACTACCAACAACTTCTTCAAGAAGAGGTCAAAGTTAAAAAGCTAAGCAATAATTGTGGCCTCCCTATGCAAAAATATTCATGTTATAAAATTATTCAAGAAAATGAATCAATTGTTCTCATCAATTTTATGATCCCATAGTTGACTACATGATGAGCAAGCAGGAAATGAAACTTGACTGTGTTAGGAAAAAATATTTTGACGGGGCCTACTTTGAGCAAGGAAATGGAGTAGGTGTGTTGTTGATATCTCCAGAAGATTGGAAAAAGGACCTGCTTATAAGAAAGTGGGAATAATATAACCTAAAACAATCTTTTCAACAAAAGCCCAAAGTTGAAGAGCCAAGAAATGACTGTGGCTCTATTATACAAAAAGATTCGCGTCAGGGAATTGTGCAAGAAAATGAAGTAGCCATTTTTTTCTCCCATCCATTTTATGACCCAATAATTGACTACATGGAATATTTCTTTGGTCAACAACATACATCAGTTTTGAGGTATGTGCCAAAGTTTTTGTCTAAAGTTTCCATGTGGTACTTTCATGTTTTAGTTACTGACTTTCAAGAACATAAAGGCATAAGGTCTAATACTCAGATGTTGGGTTTGTATCATAAGAAGGATAAATTTACTCAAGTGAATTAAGCCATGTATAAAAGTAGGAGAAGTAGGACTTACACATAAATAATCTCACTATGTGAGCATTAAATTTCCATCTTTTAGAAGTTATAGTTCTGTATTTTAGTTTTTATAAGGAGAAGACTTCCAGAAAAAAAGGTTTCAAGGAGATTTTATGGTACAATATATATTTGACTCCATGCCCAACAAGGCTATTGGTCTGCAAGTTCTTAGCGCCTTTCTAGCAAGACACTAACCCCAATAGGAGCCAATGTTGTAAATACTATGTATTTCCTAAAATTGTTGTACTGTAGAGAGTTTTGGTTCATTATCTCAAAGAGTATTTGGGACTCTATATCTAGATAAAAATTGAGGAGAAAGTAAAACCAGGAAAAGCACAAAGAGAAAATGGAATGTGGTCCTTTCACCGCTTTTAATTTCAAATGGTTAAATATTGATTACTTATCAAGTGGGTCCCTATCCATCTGGAAGTTGCCTCAACCTAGAGCAACCCTGATGGGGTAACAAGCTTTGTAGTTAAAGCCAACACTTTGCCCTGAAAAGCTAAGTTCAAAAGGGCATACTTGATAGATCAACGATTATGATGGATTTGGAGGTTGGGCGGGGGGGGGGTGTTGAGCCTCATCTCTAAGCCTCCGCAAGAACCCTGTCAGAGGAAGATACATGGGCCTACCACCTGTCAAGATAGCATGGTGACAACATCATAGTTGGGACCATAGCTGGGTGAGCCTGAAAGGCAATCATGAAACCATTTGACACATCACCCTCCTCCCTTTCTTTCCACCCAAATCGACTTTGCCACGTGTCTCCTCCATGTCACCTGTCAACCTACATGGAGCGATCTTCACATCCACAACGTCCAACTTACCTTCAGTCATTAGAATAAATCAAGCTTAGGAGGTATCTATGCCCTTAGCTCCACAAGAGACTTGAATCTGAACTGTGGCAGATTCGGGAGCTTAGGGAAGATAAGTACTGATTGTCAATCAACAATGATCAATGATCCATTTACTAGTGAAGGATTGTGAGAGGAGGCTCCATATATATGTGTAGAAGTCATAAAAGGGCTACAAATAAAGGGATATTGTAGAATCATTTTAGAAAGAGATATAGGTCAGAACAAATTTGAGTGCAGGTGAGATCAACTCGCTGCAAAAGCATTCTTGGAGAAGAGTAGACTGGAAAAATACTTCATGTTTTAATCCTTGGACAAGATATTTGAAAAGAGAAGAGAGCCAAAAGGATTTGAAGTGTTGGCTTGAGGGGGCCTAACCCAGGTTCAGCTTTAATTAGCCAAACAAATCCCTACACTACCGGCCCTTTCGGCATCAGCCCGCGGAGCGTGAACTGAAGTCTCATCTGAAGCAGTATGGGGGGATGCTGGAACCAAATTTCTGCACCCTTAAGATGGTTGTCATGTCGGTTTATTCCAACTATACCTGCCTTCGACAGGTGGCTTCACTCTCTGCTCTACCCTTTAGTACCTTCACGAAATATTACAATCGGCTTCCGTGCAACCCTAACCAGGGGTTGAAGTCCTTTCGCACTACTAGCGCAACGACCTGCGATATCTCTTGAACTAGGCTAAGTATCTTACTTATCTTACTAACAGATGTTAGTTAACTTCACGTAAACAAATGTTCTTACTTGCGTGCACTTAACCAATATATTTATACACATTCGTGCATCATATAAGCATTAGAAGTGAAATTCATACCCAATATAACAGATGCATAAACAGGGAATAAATACATAGAATGATAGAAAACTTCTCTTTATTAATTATTCCCGACGGTTACGGACTTGACTCCCCCAGTGCACTCAGTTGCAAGGGTCCGCGCACTCAGTTGTGGATTACTAGGCCTGTTTGCACTCGGTTGTAGAGCCTCTAATGACACTACAACCCAATACTTAAACTTACACTTAAGAGCTATCTCACATACATCTTCATTGCTCTATTTATACAATCCCATGGTCCGTGAACCATCCATAGATTTTCTATAGCCAACATTACATTATAAAAATAAAGGCGGATAACCCTATGACTCTTCAACTACGTGCTCTGTGCCCACAAAATGCGAAGTCTTTACATTGGAATTACAAAATTGGACCAAAATTTGGGCTCTAAGCCCCAAAACTGCCCTAGGGGGATCCTATGCCCAACAAGCCCCCAACACAAACATTGTGACTCGCCCTCAAGTCACTTTGCAGGTGCGGAGATCTTAGCACGAAGACCGCCCAACTTTATTTGGATCGCTGCAACTTCGGCAACGCATTAAGCGGCTACCTGCTGGACTTCCTTGATGTGTTGTTTGGTGACCGTTGTTGTCGAACTGCTGCCCTAAATTCTCTCCTGAGTTGCTTGCAGTTGTGCGAGCTTTGCTTCAATGGAGGTTGTAATTGTATACACCTCATCAATCCGTGGTTGTAGGCATGCTTTTAAAACCGCTTCTTTGTGCCGAGTGGCATCCACCTGTTCGTGCAGTGTCTCGGGTAGTTTCTCAAACAACGAATTTGCTTTCAGAGTCTCGAATAAGTCTCGGTTCAGGAATACTTGAGCACGCAACAACTCAGTTCTGAAATTGCCAAGTGTTGTTTGCTAGACAACCACTTGTAATTTATAGCACATTTTGAATTTGAATTCGACCATTCCCCCCCACATTCGGTCCATTAATGCTAGATTGACGGAAGATTTCCAAGAATCTAACCCATAAAGTTTGCCTTAAATGCCTGTCACCCACTCTATTTGGCCTGAAACCAATCATCAAATCATGAATAGTGACTTTAATGGTCACTTTCCGGCAAACTTGCGTGCCAACACAACTGTCTTCGCACTGTCACAAACCGTGTGACACTTCGCTACTACGTGCAGTCCTGACATCGCATAGTTCTTAAGCAGCGTAGTTTATAGTCCCACACCTCCTTTCAGCTTCCTATAGCACTAAGACTATGAAACTATCAGCTAGTCAGATGGTCAGGCCACCTTTGTATGGCTTCAACTGACTACCATTCACTTTTCCTAGGAAGGGATCTCCATTCAACTTAACCAGATGTACCGTGCCTCCATCAGTAATCTCCTTAATAATATATGGCCCTAACCAGTGCATCGTAAACTTTTCGAAGAATTTATTGAACTTACTATCATACAACAAAACCAAATCATTTACCTTGAATGTGCGCAACTTGATTTGTTGGTCATGTCATGCCTTTTCACGCTGCTTTTGGACCTGCTGGTGAATCTAGCCAAAAATCATTCTTCTTCAAGCTCATCCAACTGCGCAAGCCTCTCCTCGAGGGCTTTGTGATCCGTCATACCTGTGAGTGCTGCTATGCGTAGACTAGGCACGATGTATTCCATAGGCATTACAGCTTCCATTCCATAGACAAGCCTAAAAGGTGTTTGTCCCGTCAGTTTATTGCATGCCATTCGATAAGCCCATAACATTGTAGGTATGCGTAGGTACCAATCACTTCACTGAGTATTTCATACCTTGGTCAGCGCATTTTCAAGCACTTTGTTGAACGCATCCACTCTCCCATTAGCCTGTGGGTGATAAGGTGTGCTCTTTTGATGGTACACCTGAAATTCCTCCATTAATGCATTGATCGTTTTGTTCATGAAGTGTGTACCGTGGTTGCTCATCAATATCTTTAGACATCCAAATCACGTCAATACGTGTTCAAATAAAAACTTCACGACAATCGCGCCCATGCAATCCTTCACCTACTGTGCTTCTGCCCAATGAGTCAAATACCGTCACAGTGATAATATACCTCACGCATGTCTTTCCTTGAGGTTTAATAGGTCCTACAAAATCTATTGCACACTTTTCAAAAGGTTGCAATGTCATTTGTAGATTCAAAGGAATTTCATCCCTCTGTGATGGTCTTCCCATCTACTGACATACATCACATGCCTTGCAATATGCTTTTGAATCCTAATGAAGGGTTGGCCACCAAAACTCGACGCATAGAATCTTATGTGTGGTTTCTCTTCCTGCATAATGTCCTCCCCCATGAGCGTCCGCAAGGATGCTGCTTCATTCAAACTCAGGTACATAACTTCGTAGTATTTCATCATTCCCCATCTTATATAGATGCCCAGCAATGACAAAGAATTTTGTCATGTGTACCACTAATTCCTTCTTCTGCTGGACAAAGTATCCTTCCAACGCAATTCCAGTTGTTAGAAAGTGTATTATATCTTCGAAATGTCCATCTGCAATGCGCACAGCAAAGAGCTACACGTCAGGTAATCCTTCCTCCAAACTAGTCTATCTCGATGTGCGATAGGTGATCTGGTCCTGTGTTTAATCATCCAGGTTTCATGACAACTTCAAAATCGTATCCTTGGAACAATAAAAACCACCTGCAAATTTTCCCCCCCAACACAGGCTTATTGACCAGGTACTTTATCGCAGAGTACAGGTGCACCTGCTCAGGTTGGGGCTTTTCTTCATAGACCTGCATCCAAGTGCACGGATCATTCTGCCTATCATACTTTTCTGTCAGTTGCATCTTAGGCTTCCCAAATCGTACTCGCATCATTCTCGTACATTTGCTCCAATCATCAAAGCTTCCTTTGTGCGTACCCCACCATCATGTGGGCATAGCACGCAGTACCCAATCCAAGGCATGGAAGCATTTCTTTTCTGGCACCTACCGTTTGGATGCATCCAAGAAGGTATCTACCTCATTTAGACCATCATAAGTAGGCATATGTCTTACTTATGTCGACACGCAACACAGCAACCGGGCCATCATGTTGCAATTCAACGTAGTTTCTTCGTGTAACCGATTCTGCCATCATTCTACTTCTTCATCAAAATCCAAAGTGCAAGAACTCTCGTGCTCCCATGTACTCTATCCATCTGCGGTGGGATTCTACCAGTCTTGGTCTCACAATATCAGTTTGTAGAGGCAGTCCAGATCATCATCACTCTCATAGTCGCGGACTGGTTCCATATAGCGCTATCCTTCGGCAGGATCCAGGGGTACTATTACACACAATGACTTCTTCTCAAAGATCATCTTCCACTTCTTCAGATTAATTACCCCATTCATATTAGTGGCCCAGTCAATTCCCAAGAGCGCGGGGTAGGGATTATTGTCATCAACAATATCTGTGACTTCAAAATCTGTCAGCGCACTCACTCCCTCAATATCCATAGTTATTCACTACAATTGCCCCATGGGTGTGATTTTCTGTTGATTCGTCATTCTCAGTTGAATCGGAGACCATTGCAGCGCAGGTCTTCCCATTCACTCACATGTTTGTTTTGGTAGAGCATTCACATCTAATCCCAAATCCAGAATGACTTGATCCATCTCTTATTCTCCGATCTACATGGTGAGTCTCATTTCACACCCCGTCCTTGTTTTATGTTTTCCGATCTTCTAGACTACATGTGGTTCTCTTAGCATGGTCCCAGCACATCTCTTGATGAGTTCCTATAACCCTTTCATAGCCTTACTGTCACGCGATAACTTCATAGAGGTTTCGAGGAAAGTTGTGAGCATGGAGGGATCCATCTCTAACTCAAGCTTATGTTTGCTTCCTGACGTGGAGGCCTTAGTGAAGCTCTTCTTAGCTTCCATGAACGTTTCTCGAGCGTGTTCCAAATCAAGCTCAGCTTCTTTCATCGGGGCTTTGCGAACCCAGGTACTGTCTTTCGGTTGTTTCCCCCTGTCATCTCCCATCGCAATTCCAGTTCGGAGCACTTTTCTTACTTTTGGATCTTCCTTGCGCAGATCAAACCTCATCATCTACAGGTTCTGAGTCGGGGGAGGTGGCAGTTCTCCTTTGTCATGGATCCTAGCTATCAGCGTAGGACAATCATCTATCTCATGATCAAACATCGTGCAATACTTGTACGATGGGTACATTGGATTAGTGAAATCACGGGCATAGTGTCCTGGCCCTCTACAATTGTAGAAAATCAACTATCCGTGACCTCTACCAATTCCTCCTCCGCCTCTGCCTCTTCCACGCCTCTAAAATCATGTCTGTGCCATTACTGCATTCTAGTCAAGGGGTCGTGTTTCGGCTTGAAATCTGTAGGTGGGCGTTCTATCCATCATCAATTCATAGCTCCTGCAAGTACGCTCATCATGTCCCACCGACCTACAAAAGTTACATAACAACTGTTGTGGAGTTTGTGTATACTTTTGTAACAAGTAGCAGTTATCTGTGGCATGCTTTCCGACTACTTGACAGATAGCGCACCACAAAGAAGGCACCACGCTAGGTCCTGCTTGAGCTTCCAGCCTTAGAGGCATCGGTCCTCCTCCTGCAAGGTAATTTGTAAATACTGAGCAGTGGTCTTTGTCATGACCCTAACTCTTTCATTTCACGCACCATACTTCTTAGCGCACTTCTAGTTGAACTGTCCTATCCTGCTTCAAGCTTTGCATCTCAAGGCACAGATTCTTCAATTGTGCGTGAATATGTTGAACTCCCAGATTAGGATCTTGCATTGAGGTCTCATATAGTGTCATGGAAATCTCTAGGGCCTCTGCCTGAGTTTTTATCTTCTGCTACAACAATATTGTTGGGTAGCGAAAGCCCCGCTGCAACATTTAGGGGGCTCGAAGCCCGAAGTTTTGGGTAAAGATAGGGTAAAGAATCCAATGAAAGCGCAGAGCCCGAATTATAATAGGTTGAGTCAAAGGGTATTCCACCAAAAAATAATGTAAAGAAATGTAAATAGAGTCAGCCCACGTAGGGATTGCAGGCCAAGGAAGGGTATAAATAGAGCGAGGCTCTATGGGTAGAGATAGTTAAGTTTTGGTGGTTGATCTTGAATATGAAATGTAATGAGTTTTTGAAGCAAATATTCTGAAAGCGTCTGTAAGTTTGATTCGAGGGTTGGGGTAGTAGATAGAGGCTCTGCAGCTGTGTGCGCAAAGGCCTGGAAAGTCCGCAGCTGTGTGCACGAACCCCTGCAGCTGAGTGCGTAGGGCGGATCTAGATGTATTGAGGATAAGTGGAAATAAAGATAAGTTTCTCTGAAAATTCTGTGTTCCTTCTGAGCTATCGCGAATCTGAATTTTATAATATCTATTTAATTAATCTGCTTATTGTATGAATGTATGTAAATCTAGGTTCATTTTAAATGCATGAATTGGTTACGTTGGTTAAATTTTTGCTTAAAGACCCTGTTGAACAGATCTAATTTATAACCGCATCCTCCAATAGAATAGCGCACTAATAGAAAGGTATAATCAATCTGGATCTGTGCAAATACTAAGTAGTGTGGAGCCGTAGACCAGTGCGCGAAACCTCCAAACCACATCTAGACATCCCCAATGTTTGGAAACCTGGTTCCATCACCCTCCCCTGCTACCTCGGGTGAGACATCAATTCGCGCTCAGCGGGCTATTGCCAGAAGGGCCGGTAACTATGGGATTTGTTTGGCTAAATAACTCTTCTGAACATAGGTCGAGCCCATATAAGCCAACAAATGGTTCTGTTACCGGGACCAAGATCTGCCTAAGGGGTGTCTAATGTGGGAACACTTGAATCCTACAAAGAAAGAGCTTGAAGAGTGGTGGGATCTGAAGGTTCACGAGTTTGTCGTTCAGGAAAGCAGAAACTCACGGATATTAGAGGAAAATTGGTTGGACCGCTATATATTCACAAACATAAACGAGATCTTCCTCATAACATTTCCGATAGAATTGTATGAGTGGATCGCGAAGTTAGCTGATAGCGTGGGGAGGTGCAGATTAGACCAGCTGATAGTGTGAACTCCAGAACTGGTGTGCAAGCTAGAAGCCACCGAAGATAAACTTGCATGCATGGTAGACAACTGGTTAGATAGGATCATCGGGGGATTTATCACTGAATTTGCAATAGATACAACCGTAAGTTACAGTGAAGCAGAAAGGAAATTTCTCCAAGGACCATGGGGTAAGTACATCAAGTCATTGAATACTTGGATTAAGATGTTGTTTTGCGAAAAAAAAAAATTGCACGTATATTGATGTCTGGAGTAACACGAAGTGGAAGGGGTTATCGAGGAGCATGAGGAGTACAGAATAGCCCTCTGATTTCTATCTCGCGGGAGAGCGAGGAGGATCTCGCTAGGTTCTCACCAGGAAGTGCAGTCCGATTTATTAAAGACCGCTTCCCACTGATATCACCTCTGTCTACACTGCCACCCACTTCACCCATGTAGAGTCCATCCACACAAACACCACCTCCACCCCTTCCACCACCAAAAGCTGGGATGGCGACCGCAGTCAAGTTACTGACATTTCAGGGTGTAGGGAATGAAGATCCAAGTCGATTATGGTTTGTGATAAAATCTATATGTGACACACAAGGCATAACAGATGAAAACATCAAAAAGGCTATGCTGGTCAGTGCACTACAGGACCGCACGCTGACATGGTACATAAAATACTCAACCAACCATCCGAATGAGGGAATAGTGGCAATCCAGGATGCATTAAATAAAGAGTTTGGCTGACCAAAGTCTGAAGCCCAGTCGGTCATTGGGTTCAAGGAGATAGCAATGCTACCTAGCGAAACTCTGTGGGATCTGGACCAAAGGTTAAATAGTACTATTCGCGAAGCTAACAAGACTTTGATAGATGGGCAGCATTGTGCATGGTTTGTGGCATCAATGACACCCCATCTAAGGATGGCTTTGTCACAACAAAAGATCTCAACCTAAGTCGAGGCACTGGAGACAGCAATGAGGTTACACGCGACCCCAATACTGGACACAGGGTTGGGAGTTTAGCAAATCCACGCGCAACTTCAAAAGTTGAGTTTGGTAATGCAAAGCTTGAAGCAAGGAAGAATGTCCTGACTAGAGGTACGTCCGAAGGTAGGCTGTATTAAATGTAAGAGCCAATCACACAACAAGGACCATTGCCCTATCTTCCGAACTATCTAGTGGGAGGAGGCCCGATGTCGTTAAAAGTGGAGGTACAAGCAGGACTGAGTGCCACGCCTGCGCTCTGGTGCACAATTTTCCAGGTGGGAGGAAAGCATACAATAGATAATTGCCACCTACTACAAAAATATACCCAGACCTCACAACAATTGTATTGCAACTTTTGTCGATCGATGGGACATGATGAGTGAACGTGTCGAAGTTATGACTTAATGATAGAGAGAACCCCAACCTACCAAGTGCAAACTGAAGTGCAGGGAGGATTTCAAGGATGTGGCCAGGGAAGAGGATTGGGGCCTAGACGGGGCGCGGACAGTTAATTTGTTATAATTGTGGTGGACTGGGACACTACGCTCATGACTGCACTAACCTAACTAGGATCTCGTGACCCTACTGTGAGCAGTTTGATCATGAATTGCTAAACTGTCCAGCCTTAATTTCCCAATTGAGCGAAAAGGGAGTACTCCAATCTCCACCAACCCAGAATATCCAGATGATGCGTGCAGACCCTTGCGAAGGGGAACCTAGAATAAATATGGTACTAAGGAGCGGCGCAACTATAGGAGGGAATGAAGGCAGGAAGAGGTGCGACACACCTATGAAGGAACATAACACTGAGCCGGAACAAGGGAGGACGGGGCCAAGAGAAGCTCAGCAGAGCTTCGCGGAAGCTTCTACCCTAGGTAGGAGGGATAAAATGGAGTCAAGAGTGGACCCCCCCATGATTACAACCTTTCTTGAAACATGCATGAAATTGCTACGCGATCGTAAGGTTGTTCAAGGGTTGCAAGAGCTGATCACCAGGTGCGCCAGATCCAGTGAACCCCAGGTCGTCTGGAAGATAGGAAGACATGCTCTACGCACCAGACGGGAGATGAGACTGACAACACAAATTGGTGACTATGAAATGGATCAAGTCATCCTGGATTTAGGCTCGGATGTGAACGTACTACCTAAATGAACCTGGGAGCGTATGGGCAAGCCCGCACTACAATTGTCCACGATTCAATTACGAATGGCCAACCAATAAAATATCTTACCAATAGGCTGATTGCAAGGAGTGACACTGGATATCGATGGTGTAAGTACCCAGACTGATTTAGAAGTCATATAGATTGTTGATGACAGGAATCTTTACCCTACACTGCTCGGAATTGATTGGGCCACAAACATGAAAGGGATCATTAGCTTAAAAAGACGCAAGATGACATTCGAAAAGAAGTCACTACGGGTAGTAGTTCTGTTGGTCCTAGCGGAAGGGGAACACTACACCGAACCTGTACGCGACGAGGAAAGTGAAGACGAACTGGATTGCATTTATCAGATAGCAATGCAAGACCAAGATCGGATGCATTCTGCCGATAATAGAAGAACCTCGTGGGAATGCGATAGCATCTGCACCATGGATTTCGAGGAGAAGGTAGAGCGATGGTAGAATTGATGGCAGGAAGTTACGACACTCAATTGTAATCTGATGACTCGGTCAGTACGGCACGTAACGACAGAAGAAAGACCATGCCCAGAGAAGAGTGGCATGACAGCTAAAGCGCAGCTCATCCCGCTTGGCACATTATGCGTAATACAGGGGCTGCCCAGTGAACCGAAAGACAGGCTGCGCACACCTAGAGAGGAGCCACAGAAGCTGAGATATAGGTGGCAGTTTCAAGTCCGGATTAGAGGATATGCGCGGCGGCCACGATGGCATAAAGCAGTAGTTCGAAAGATGTGGGTGCACATTGGACAACTGACAACTCAACTAGATCTGCGCGGAACACAGGGTCACAAAGCCGGGGGGACCATCTCTCTACGGCCCAACCAACCACTACAGGTGCAGCTCACTCCACCGGTGACGACGTCCATGACAGAGTTCAGTAGCTTTGGGTAACCATTCTACATGGAAAACTACGACTTGATGAGTTAGAAGAAACTGGGGCCCGACTCCGCGCACAAAGTATGAAGCTGGACAAAGTGATTGCGGAGTTGTAGTTAGAAGTTGCCTACCTGGATTATGGAAAGGAATTACCAAAGGAAACTGACATGGCTGGCTCTCCTACCCTGCTACAAGCAGTGACCCCGCTAGCATGGTTGTGATTGCACCCGAGAGAACATGGATGCGCACACCATACTTTAGTAGTAGAATCAAGGGAACATATAGGGTGCTTGCGACCCAGGCTAGTGAAGAAACGGAAGACCTGCACCAGGGGTTCACCCACCTAACTACCCGTAGGAGGCCCAGTCCCAGTGCCCCATGCAGTTCAAAGACGGTGCGGGAGGATAAACCAAGCCGTTGTGAAGTTGTGCGACAAGACCACCGCATCCATACAAAAACTGCATCTACATCCCTAGGGATTCGCTGCCGCGAAGAAAATATGGAAAGAAACCATTGCAGGTACTGTTCATGATATGATGATCCATTTAAAGCACTATAAAGCTGGCAGCGAGAAATTAAGGCAAACAAATAACCGCCAAAATTGCATTTATGAGCTACAGCAAGGGCAAGCAACCAAGTTTTAATGTCGAACCATATATAATCAGAGTCATTGTCACACCAGCGCGTCTTACCACCCTGCAAGAAAACAACCCTACGTCAACATCATGATGAGTGATGAGTAATTCGAAAATAGTTCATGGTTTCAGGAATTGCCCAAGTATTACCAAGACGCAATCCTGAAGGTGCAAAATCCTACCGCAGACAACCTGTAGACAGCCACGTTGTAGACCACCGAGCTCCCCAAATCTCCCCGGACGCTGCAGACCAAGAAGGATCCCTAGAGCCCAGACCCAGTAAGAATGTCACCCCAGCACCTGCAATCTAGAAAATTCACGATGGAGGAGAAGGCTAAAACTATTATAATTGAAAGCGAGGAAGAAGATGAGGGTCCTCCCACATACATCGAAGAATCCCTCCCTGAAGAAGATCCCATACAACCAGTACGGCGACCCAAGTATGTGCCGCCAAGTAAAGGGAAGGCGAAGGTACCTACAAATCTAGATGAAGTCAACCCTGTAATCATTACCCCGTTGCTACTAAAAGTTGTTCTAGTGGAAAACTTGGTGGTTGGCCATGTTGCGACAATGAAGTTTGAAGATTGGGACCTTGCAGATATAGTAAAATTTCCCCACCTGGCAACGAACGCACTAATGGACCGAAAGGTAGAAGGGATGATGACAACCCTACAACCAAAGGAGTGGCTACAGAAGGTGGACAAAGCTGGATTCCTCTGTCTCTTGTCAATTCCTCACCTTCTCCGGCCCCCTATCACCATGTTGGTCATAAAGAAATTGCTCTGTTTAGTTCATGAGGACATATTATGGGTTGGTAAACCCATCAGTATCACAATGGAACTTGTTCATCGAGTTTCGCACCTTCCCTACAACGGAAGAGACCCTCGGGAGATTACTGATAAAGTTAATGATGTCACGATGATAAAGTGACTGAAAAAGAAGTATCAGCTCACCAAGGGACACCAAGGGTACATCATTGATAGTATCTCAGACAACGCAGTCCACGTTGCCACTCAGTTGCTGGCAGGGAAAATAATGAGGAAATGCCATGGCACTGAGGTCCCCGTCGTAGTTATCGCCCTTGCTGAGGAATGCGCAGCTGGCGTACGGTTTAATTGGTCGCAATTCCCTTGTGAAGAGTTTCAGACCAATTGCCACAATGTGTAGGAGGAGGGAAAGACATTCCTTTATGCATGGTTGCTCCTGTCCATCATGCTGGTCACCACTGACTTACCCGAAAAAAGCGAGTTTCCAGTCTTGGACCCAAAATGGCCTGAAGCCACTCGATATGCTTCCCTTTGGGTGACAAGCGATGCGGGACAAATTTGCAATATCAAAATCTTTTGGGTATTTATGGGCGCAACTATGTGTTAGTGGATTAATGGGTTACCCCACTTGATTGACGAGATCTATGAAAGCATGAAGCACATTGCTGAATTTAAAGTAGAGATGCATCATGTCTACATCAGGGCACGAAAGGACCTGGTCCAGGCATGGAACTCACTCTGGTTTATTTCCATTAATGACGTTATTGACGGGATTGTGGATACTTGGCCAGCGGCCTTGCGTGGACCCTTGGTAGTAGAGCGTGATGAGGCAACCATTTGGAAACAAAAGGAGGAAGCCAAGCGCACCGCATAACAAAAGAATAATGAACAGTTTGCCGCGCAAGTTAAAGCAACTCGGGAGGTGGCACTCGCAGCAACAGGCAAGACACAAATAGGCAGGGAGACATCAAAAAAGGACAAAGGAAGTTAGAAGGAAACCACTCAGCTGGCCGCAACAGATCCTCCATCCGCTGCTACGGGTGCCCCTTTAAAGCACTCAGTGACACCAGAGTGGCTGAAGCCATGGAAGAAGGTGAAGGCATTGAAGAAAGACAGCGAAGTGACCACCCTAACTGAGGGTGACCTGAATGACATCGAAAATTCCGTTCGCGATGCCACACGTGATGTAGTTGACGAAGCCATGTCCAAGCAATAGATTGTGTTGGGGAGCTTCGTACGCAGCTACAGACGCTAGGAATCTGCATCGCACCAACAAGTGAAAGAACTACTACAAGGGGTTCTGGTATGTCAACTACAAAGCCATTACTAAAGACTCAAGTTGCCTATTATGTTGCAATTCCAACAGGCGCATTGATCATCAACAACGTAGAGAAAAGAGCTATGCTGGGATGGCTTACAGGACTGTGACTAAACATAGCTGCTTTACCACGCAAAAGCTTGCAACAGCTCAAGGACAACACCACGAAAGAGCTCCACACCCGGGAAGGCCCTACCGAACAAATACTCTAGGAGCAGAAAATAAATCTTTAATAGCTGCGCCTCTAATGGGATGAAGTCGTCACATAGAACCATCAAGAGCAGCAAATTATCGCGGAAGCTTGCTCAAGTGCCCTTGAGCTAGAGATTAGGGTTGATCTCCCTGTTGAGACCCAAATTCAGATCTGGCTACTGGGTTCCGTAATGCTAAGGAGGAGGTTGTGTGGATCCAACAGGAGCTTAGTGTGAAGATCACAAAGCTAAAATTGCAAGCTTAGCCAGTGACGCCCCCTAAGATCATTGAGCAGCACAAAAACATCGTCACCGTCGCCCGCAAAATGCTTACAAGGATAATGAAGGAATGTACGGACCTGTTCACGCAGTTGATTGTCACGCTCACGACCCTTCAAGAGGATCCAACCCTTCATCGACTAGAAACTGAAGCTCAGGAGCTTCAAGAAGCCTATGATACAATCAAAGGAACTGTGTTGACTATTGTCACTACGCAGCACTTGGCTAAGATAAGGGAGGCCCAGGACCTAAAGATCCAAGCTGACGCGGCCGAGCAGATGGTAGCCATAATTAAAGCCCATCTCCAGCCATGGATGGATGAGGCATTTGCAATTTCGAATACCATAGAGTGCAAGGTAGTCCATATGCAAAGCGAGTATGCCACCGTTGAGACAGCAACGCCCGAGACTGAGTTTACGGCCACATGCATGGAAATGATGCAACGGATGATGGAAGAATTTTCTACTGGTACAAGCAAAGCACAGAGGCTGCTAATTGCCCTATGCGAGAAGATTACTGCGGTAGCCGAGTGACTCGGGATGAGTCACAATGATTTTGCTGGGGGACTATTGGGTAGTGGAAGCCCCGCGCAATGGTTAGGGGGCTCAAAGCCCGAAGTTTTGGGTAAAGATAGGGTAAAGACTTTGATGAAAGCATGGAGTGCGAATTATAATAGGTTGAGTCAAAGGGTAGTCCGCCCAAAAATAATGTAAAGAAATGTAAATAAATTCAGCCCACTCAAGGATCGCGAGACAAGGAAGGGTATAAATAGAGTGAGGCTCTATGGGTAGAGATAGTTAAGTTTTGGTGGTTGATCATGAATATTAAATGTAATGGGTTTTTGAAGCAAATAGTGTGAAAGCATATTTAAGTCTGAGTCGAGGGTTGGCGTAGTAGATAGAGGCTCTGCAGCTATGTGCACAGAGGCATGGAGTGTCCACAATTGTGTGCTTGGACCCTCGCAGCTGAGTGCGCAGGACAGATCTAGATGTATTGAGGATAAGTGGAAATAAAGATAAGTTTCTCTAAAAATTTTGTGTTCCTTCTGAGCTATCGCAAATCTGACATTTATAATAGTTGTTTAATTAATCTGCTTATTATATGAATGTATGTAAATCGAGGTTCACTTAAAATGCGCGAATCAGTTACATTAGTTAAATGTTTGTGTAAGGACCTTGTTGAACAGATCTAATTTATAACCGCATCCTCTAATAGAATAGTGCACTAATATAAAGGTATAATCAATGTGGATTTGTGCAAATACCGAGTAGTGAGGAGCTGTAGACCGGTGCGCGAAACCTCCAGACCACATCTAGACATCCCCGAGGTGCGGAAACTTGGTTCCAGCACCCTTCCCTGCTACCTCGGGTGAGATCTCAGTCCGCGCTCTGCGCACTGTTGCCAAAAGGGTCGGTAGCTGTGGGATTTGTTAGGTTAAATAACTCTTTCGAACCTGGGTCAGGCCCATATAAGCCAACAAGTGCACTCCTCAAGTGTGGTAGCAGCGAAGCTACAAAACACTTGTGATGTTCTCCATCCGTCAGATTCATGTTTGCTTCGCGAATCATACATTTCAACCTCTGATATAGTTCCCAAGGCATCTCACCTGGTAGCATCATTATTTCTTTGAATCCAATAGTTGACTGTGGTTCAGATTTAGGCCTACTAAATTTCCTATTCAATGTTGCTTCGATGGCCGCTACTCTCGCATTTGAGTTATCGTTGGAGTACTTAATATACCAGGTCAGCGTGCAATCCTGCAGGGCATTAACCAGTGTTTCTTTCTTTATATGGTCAGCTTTAACACCTTGAGCTTACCATACAGCCTTCACTACAAACTAGAATTGGTCCAGATCCTCATTTCCCAAGCCTTTGAACAATGGCAACTTCATTGTGCTCACCATACTCAATCGCGGTGGTGTTGGAGGTGGTACAGATGAAGTTGGAGGTGATGGAGGTGAAGCCAGTGGTGGTGTGGGTGGAGGTGGTATTCGCGGAGTTCTTTTCTTATCAGATGAATAACACTTCACGGGGAGACCTTTGCAAGCTCTTCCTCGTCCTCTCGTGGAGGTGAAATCAAGGGGATATTTTCTGGACCCTTATTTTCTTTATTCCTATAAACCTTTCTACTTCGCTTAGACCCAAACATCAAGGTAACTGTATAACCTATTTTTTGCACAATAACATTTTAAATCAATTATTCAAAGACTTTATGTACTTGCCTCTCGATCCTTTGAGAAAGCGTCACTCTGCCTCACTCTAGCTAACTGAGGTGTCAACCGCGAACTCAGTAACAAGTCCTCCTATAATGCGATCAAGTCAATGATCGACAACGCACGCGATCTTATCCTCTGATGCTTCCAATCTTTACATTAGCTCTGGGGTCCACACAATAGGACTGTCAAGTTTCCACCTTCCTTGGCTATCTGCTAACTTCGCTATCCACTTGTATAGCTCAGTATGGAAGGACGAGAAAATGATTTCGTGGATCTCCAATACACGTAGCTATCTAACCATTGTTCTTTGACAGTTGTGGGTTTCTATTTTACTGTGTCGCGAACTCGTGAATTCTTCTGTCCATCCATCCTTTGATTTTTCTCTTAGTTGGATTCCAATGATACGACATCACACATCCCATATGCAGATTCTGTTCCCAGCAATGGAACCATTTATTGGCTTGAGGGGGCCTGACCCAGTTTCAGCGTTAGTTAGCCAAACAAATTCCTACACTACTGGCCATTTTGGCATCAGCCCGTGGAGCGCGGACTGAAATCTCACCTGAAGTAGTATGGGAGGATGTTGGAACCAAATTTTTGCACCCTTAAGATGGTTGTGATGTTGGTTTATTCTAGCTATACCTGCCTTCACGTTGGTGGCTTCACTCTCTGCTCTACCCTTCAGTACCTTCGTGAAATGTTACAATCGACTTCCACGCAGCCCTAACTAGGGGTTGAAGTCCTTTCGCAATGCTAGGGCAGTGAACTGCGATATCTCCCGAGATAGGCTAAGTATCCTACTTATCTTATTAATAGATGTTAGTTAGCTTCCCATAAACAGATGTTCTTACGTGCGTTCACTTAACCAATATATTTATACACATTTGTGCATCATATAAGCATTAAAAGTGAAATTCCTACCCAATATAAGAGATGTATAAACATGAAATAAATACACAGAATGATAGAAAACTTCTCTTTATTAATGATTCATGATAGTTGCAAACTTGACTCACCCTGCGCACTCAGTTGTAGGGGTCTGCGCACTCAGCTGCAGACTATTAGGCCTCTATGCACTTAGCTGCAGAGCCTCTACCTACGCCATGACCCAAAACTTAAACTGACACTTCAGAGCTATCTCACATACATCTTCATTGCTTAGACATTTTGTGTCTAACTGGTTAGAGCTTAGCTCTATTTATACAATCCCATGGTCCGTGGACGATGGGTAGATCTTCTATAGCCGACATTACATTATCAAAATAACGGCAGACAATCCTATGACTCTTCAACTATGCACTCCACACCCACAAAATGTGGAGTCTTTACATTGGAATTACAAAATTGGACCAAAATCTGGGCTCTAAGCCCCAAAACTGCCGTTGCGGGATCCCGCACCCAACACAGAGTACAGAGGTCAGGAATAAACCAGTAAAGCTTAACACAACCAAATTCTACTTTTGGAAGAATTTTGTCAAAAGACAAAGTAGAGGAAACAAAACTAGCACTAGGCAGAGTCAGGAGACATAATTTATAGTACTGTATCAAAACCCTGGAACCCCATAAAATTATCAAATGACAATTCCAAAAAGTCTTGGGCACCAGGGATCCATCAATTGTCGGCGTAGGGGTCTTCTGTTAACGAAAATTTGTAACAGAAATCCTGGAACCCTGGAAGGGCAGATCCCATGAGTTATTTTTAAAAGGAGCCATGCACTAAGGATCTGTCAGTAGACAAAAGGTTTTCTATACCGGGAATATTTATTAACATAATCCCATGATGGAGATGTGACACGGTTAGTTGGAAACCTAAAACCTCATATCATATTTTAAATTGAATTTAAATACAGTATCAATATTGTGGGGGGCAGGGAACAATAGTGTAGAAATCCCATAAATCCTCGAATCTCGTAGCTACTTCTAATTGTATTTTAAAAATACCAGGGGACCAAGTAACATCAAGTGATGGTGACGGGAGAAACTTTTCGGTCTTAGGACCTGTTAAATGATGGACTATTTTGCGACGGTTTCCTATGTAATTCCTCCACTGTGCTAAGGAATCTCGACTATGATTTTTAAAGGGATTTTTATCTCGATGGGTACAAGGAAGAAACAATAAGAAGAGATAACTCTAAAAATGTTTGATTTATGGAGTTAGCAGAGAAAATTACAAGAAAAATGATAGACAATTGTAGAGGGAATATAACGGCAGGAGTGTGCCCAGTTCATCAACTCATCGCAAATCTAAACAGTCGATTCTGGTCCTGCCTTAGAAGATAAACAAAGTCGGTAATGGAGATATTGTGTTTGGGAAATCATGACACATTTGTATCATTTCTATAATTTTGTTAATATTTTATTTTCGAAAAAGAATCAAATTTGTTATGTAATAATTAGGAAAATTAAGCTAGTTCCATGCTCAGACAGTTGTGTAGTACAGATAGCTGTAGAATTCCATATATTTTTGTAATTTTTCTTGTCTTGATTCTCCCTATAAAATCGATGAATATCTCACTAGAAAGGGTTCAATTTTCTATCCCAGAGGATGTAGTTTCTCTGAAAATTTTTCAAGCTCTGGAGATTATCATATGTATGTTGTTATTGAATATTAATGAAGACGTTTTTGGTGATTCCAAGCACTGGTATGTGTACTACATAATTCCTTATCTATTTATTATTCCATATATGTTTCTTTCCTCTCATAAATTGTGTAATTTATTATTCCATATATGTTTCTTTCCTCTCATAAATTGTGTAATCGTAGCTATTGGAATTCAATATTGTATAAAAAATTACCTATTTTATGCTATGGAAAATGGTACCTATAATATGTGGGATTGTAGGCCTTAAAATGTGCTCCATGCTTTCTGAACCTCATTTCCTTTATCATTTTCATGATCCTACTAGAATTTGGCACATAGAATTTTGTGACTATCCAATCCTCTCCACTGGTCTTCTCTCATTGTATTTCCTCCTTCATCTATACTACAATGACCAAAGAAATTGCATTCTCCATGTGTCAACCACCATAACTAAACATTAAGTCTTGGAAATTACATATTTTTTAAGTGTATATTGAATTTGCCTCTGAGTTGGGTGATTGGACCATATTTTATAAATTTGTATTGAATTATTGATCAGAACGAATAAATCCTTAAGACACACTAAGATGACCTAGGAACTTACCCTTCTCCTCGACCCCGAGGTTGTATCTAGGAGAAAAACCATCTTCTGGTGTTGTTGTCAGGAAATGAGTCAAAATGTATTTACGTATGTAGAAATTTGTGCACTCCTTTGTTCGGTTAGAAAAGGAAGTGTGGGTTGTGATCTCTCACCTAAAGGGGTTTTCAAAATTGCTCTACCTTCATTCTTGGTCAGCAAATTTGTCCCCCTAGATTTTTCTTTTGTTTCTTGTTATCCTCATCATGTACCACAATTTCAAGAATTGTATACCTATTTTCCTACATTCAGTGGAAGCGTAGATGAAATCCCAACCCGACACCTTAAGGACTTTCATGAATTCATGGAGCAACAAGGTATTATTCATGAATGTTTGAAAATGAAGTTGTTCATGTTCATGATCCTACTAGAATTTGGCGAAAAGGATTCTATCTATGTCCAACCCTCTGTAATGAGTTTCTCTCCTTGTATTTCCTTTGTCACCTATACTTCAACGACTAATGAAATTGCACTCTTGATGTGTTATCCACCATACATGAACATTAAGTCTTGGGAATGACATATGGTTTAAGTGTTATTGAATCTTGCAGTGTATCTTTTTTTATGAGATTCCACATATCATATAATTATTATTGCAAATGTTTATATCCAATATATTCTTTGTTTGAAGTTTGTTGTGAACATTTTAAAGTTGAAAATATTTCTAAGGCTGATGATGTTCTCTAATATGTTTGTGTAGCTTAACACCAAGAAAAGATATACCTACATCAAGAAGCACTTCCCAATAATGAAGAAATGGAAGGATACATTGTTAAGTTGCAAACAAACCATCATAGATCTTATTATGTTGAATTTGATGGTTCTCATTTTTATGACTTGTATGACTCAGATGGGGAGTTGGGTGCTCTAGGACAAGAATATTCCCAATTATTGGAAGTCGTACAAATAGAAGAAGATGAGAATGGGGCTAACAAAGATACTCCAATTATGACTTACATCCTTTAGAGGGAGAACAAGGTATGAGCATATGCCAAAGACAACTACAAGTATAAAATGATTCCCAATAAATTAAAACAATTTCTTATTTTCGGTATATATCAGTAGTTGTCGAATAGTTTTACTAGCCCATGTTCATGTAGAAATTCCTCATAGATTCAAACTTCTTATGAAATTTTATACTACTCTACTGATCAGCAAAAACAGTAATCGATTGAGAAATCACAAAGCATACAAGAGAAATAATTCAATTAGCATATTACACAATAATCTCCTGAGGAAAGCCACACCTAAAAACCCATGTTGTATGTATATTTCATTAGTTAGAAATATGAGAAGATTACAATGCTTTTCTCAAGCCCAAGCAACCTCTGCACTATCTCTATCTATTTCACTGCTTCCTAAACTAACTTTGGCCAAAACTTAGCCAAATTCCTAGCCTTCCAAGCTCCTACTTCCTTGCATTTTTCAATGAGGAATTAAGCCCCTATTTAATAGTAATTTTCCTCCATTGGATTGCACAGTTCCTTTAGCCTCTTCCTCTAACTCCATGCACCATCTATACAATTTGGATAATTATACAACCGATAGTACACTTCCCTTGAACTCCAATATCAACTAGGTAACTCTCAGAACTAACATGCATGAGTTATTTATGATTGAATCATCAGTTAACTGGTTGATCATTGCAGGTAGCACCACACTACTAGACCTCCCACTAGTTCCTCCAACGGTTGGAACTAGTTTAACTTAATTTAACTTGGTTAAACTAAATTAATTATTTACAACTCAAAATAAACTCAACCAAGGCTCCTATAATGTAGGATACACTCTACATGACTCAAGTTAGACCCTCAACTCGAACTAACTAAGCCAAATAAGCCAATTTAACTTATTTAACTCGTACAAATTGTCTTGTGATGTGGAATTACAATTTTATTCCTAATTTAATTCAATGACAATTAAATTAGGATTTTCCTTTTTCATTTTCAATAGTTCATACCCATCTCTTTTTTGGAAGTTCAAGAAGATAGTAATAAATTTGATGAAGATTCTTTGATTTATGATTCATATGATTCAAAGGAGGATGATATTGCTACAAATTTTCAAAAGGATTTGCTTGCAAGCAAGTGGGAAGAAGATTACTAGCAACAATGTTTTCAAGAAGAGGCCAAAGTTGAAAAGCTAAGTAGTAACTGTAGCTTCCCTACGCAAAAGCATTCATGTCAAAAACATTGTTCAAGAAAATGATTCCCTTGCGAATTTTTCTCACCAATTTTATAATCCCGTGGCTTACTACAGGATGACCAAGAAGGAAATGAAACTTGACTGTGTTTGGAAATTATAATTTGATTAGGCCTACTCTAAGGAAGGAAATGGAGTAGATGTGTCATTGATATATCCAGAAGATTTGCAAAAGGACTTGTTTATAGGAAAGTGGGAAGAATATGACCAACAACCATGTTTTTAGCAAGAGCCCAAAGTTGAAGAGCCAAGCAATGATTGTGGCTCTATTATGCAAAAATATTTGCGTCAGGGAACTGTTTAAGAAAATGAAGTAGTCAATTTTTTCTCCTGTCCATTTTATGACCCAATAACTAACAACGTGGCATATTTCTTTGGTCAACAACATACATCAGTTATGAGGTATGTGTCAAAAAAAAATTCTGAAGTTGCCATGTGGTACGTGCCCATTTTAGTTATTAACTTTCAAGAGCATAGTGGTAGAAGGTCTAGTACTCAGATGTTGGGCGGATATCATTGGAAGTCTAATTTCACTCGATTGAATTAAGCCCTGCATACAAGTGGGATGAGTAGGAGTTGTGCATAAATAAGCTCACTATGCGATCATTTAATTTCCATTTTTTAGAAGTTATAGTTCTGCATTCCAATTTTTAATAAGGAGAAGAGTTCCAACAAAACAAAAGTTTCAGGGATATTTTATGGTTCAATATATTTTTGACTCCATGCCCAACAAGGCTACTTCTCTGCAGGTTCTTAGAGCCTTGCCAACAAGACACTATCCCCAGTAGAATCCAATGTTGTAGACATCTATGTTTCCTAAAATTGTTGTACTGTAGAGGGTTTTGGTTTATTACCTCAATGAACATCTCGGATTCTATATCTATATAAAAATGGAGGAGAAAGGAAAAGAAGGCGAAGCACAAAATTCTATGGAATGTGGTATTTTCCACGCTTTTAATTTCAAATGGCTAAAGAGTGATTACTTACCAAGTGGGTCCCCATCCATCTGGAAGTGGCCTCATCCTGGAGGAGCCTCGATGGGGTAACAAGCGTGGTAGTTAAAGCCAACACTTGCCCCCCAAAAATCCAAGTTCAAAAAGGGCACACTTGATATATCAATGACTATGATGGATTCCACGGGGGTCTAGCCTCATATCTAAGCCCGCCCAAGCATCCCATCAGAGGAAGATAGATGAGACCGCCACCTATAAAGCTAGCGTGGTGACTACGCCTACAGTCAAGACCACCGCTGGGCGAGCGTGGGAGGCGAGCATGAAACCATGTGATGTATCACCCTCCTCCCTTTATTTCCACCCAAGACAACTCTGCAACATGTCTCCTACACGGAGCCCTCTTCGTGTCCACAATTTCCAAATTACCTTCGGTCATCAGGAGAAACCAAGCTCAGGGGTGATCTACTTCTTTAGCTACATGAGAGACCTAAATCCAAGCGGTGACATATTCAGGAGCTGAGTGCAGATAATCATTGACTGTCGATCAACAATGATTAATGATCCATTAACCATTGAAGGACAGTGAGAGGAGGATCCATATATATATATATATATTGGTAATATAAGGGCTATAGAAAAAGGGATATTGCAAAATAATTTAAAAAAGAGATAGAGGTCAAAATAGAGTTAAGTGAAAATGAGATCAAGTCACAATGAAAGTGTTCTTGGATAAGAGTAGAATGGACAAATACTTAATATTTAAACCTTGGAGGAGAGGTTCAAAGA
Source organism: Pinus tabuliformis (assembly GCA_031772625.1). Taxonomy (NCBI): domain Eukaryota; kingdom Viridiplantae; phylum Streptophyta; class Pinopsida; order Pinales; family Pinaceae; genus Pinus; species Pinus tabuliformis. The sequence goes on from CM062810.1 coordinate 588,239,059, forward strand.
GAGCAGAGAGTCTAAAGGATTCAAAGTACAAAAGTAGAGATTGAACCAATAAACCCTAACACTTAGCCAAATTATGATTTTGGAAAAAATTTGTCAATTGACAGAGCAAAAGAAACAAAACTAACACTAAATAGAGTCAGGAGACAAACTTTATAGTACAGGGCTAGAAGCCCGAAACCTTGTAACATTTATAAAATGTAAATTCCCAAAAGCATCAGGCACCAAGGATCCATCAATTATTGGAGCAAGGGCCATCTATTGACGAAAACTCATAATAGAAATCCAAGAACCCCGACAAGGTTGATTCCGTGAGTCGTTTTAAAAAGGAATTGGGCACCAAGGGCCCTTCAGTAGACAAATTTTTTTTTATTACCCGTGACTTCTTGTTAACATAATATCATGACAGAGTTGTGACCCGGAAGTTTGGAAACCCAAAACCCCATAACATATTTTAAATTGAATTTAAATAGAGCATCGACATTGCAGGGGGTAGGGAATAGTAGTGGAGAAATCATAGAAATCCCATAATCTTGTAGCTACCTTTAATTGTATTTTCAGAATACCAGGGGACCAGGGAGCATCAAGAGATGGTGATGGGAGAAACTTTTCATCCTTGAGATTAGCTAAATGAAGAATTATTTTACGACCATGTCGTGTTCAATTCCTCCACTGTGCTAAGGCCATTTGGCTAAGATTTTTACGTGAATTTTGATCCTGATGGATGGATGGAAGAACCCACAAGAAGAGATAACTCCAAAATGGGTTGATTTATGCATTTAGAGGAGAAAATTATAGGCAACCACGTAGTGAATATTATGGCAAGAGTGTGGCTAGTTCATCAACTCACCACGAATCTAAACAGTGGAGCCTTGACCTATCTTGGAAGATAAACATTCTCTACAAATGAGATATTTTGTTTGGGAAATCATGACACATTCGTATAATTTCTATAATTTTGTTAATATTTCATTTTCAAGAAAGGAATCAAGTCTCTTATGTAATAATTAGGACAATTAAGCTAGTCAAATTCTCAGATAGTTGTGTAATTCATATAGCTGTAGCATTCCAGATATTTTTGTGGTTGTTCTTGTCTTGGTTCTCCCTATAAAATCGATTAATATATCATTAAAAATGGTTTAATTTTCTATCCTAAAGGCTATATTTTTCTGCAAATTTTTCAAGTTCTTGAGCTATCAGATGTATTTTGTTCTTAAATATTAAGGAAGAAGTTTTTGGGGATTCCAAGCACTAAGATGTGTAGTATGTAATTCCTTCTTTGTTTATTATTGCATATGTGTTTCTTTCCTTTGAGAAATTGTGTAATTGTAGTTGTTGGAATTCAATATTGTATAAAAAAATTACCTATGTTATGCTATGGAAAATGGTGCCTGTAATGTGTGGGATTGCAGTCCTTAAAACGTGCTCCATCATTTATGAACCTCATTTCATTTATCTTGTTCATGATCCTAATGGTATTTGGTTCATAGGATTTTGTGTATGTCTAGCCCTCTGTGTTGGGCTTCTCTCCTTGCATTTCCTCTTTCACTTATACTGCAATGACCAATGAAACTACATTCTATATGTTTCATCCACCATAACTTAATACTAAGTCTTGGGAATGACATATTGCTTAAGTTTATATTGAATCTTCCTCTGAGTAGGGTGATTAGACTAGATTTCATAAGTTTGTATCTAATTCTTGAGAAAAAAAAATAAATCCTTAAGACACGCCAATGTTTCCTAGACATTGACCCTTCTCCTCAACACAAGGGTTGTCTCTAGGAGAAAAAATATCTTTTGGCATTTGGGGAACAAATCAGAATATATTTCCCTAGGTAGAAATTTTTGCATTCCTTTGTTCGGTGAGTAAAGGAAGTGTTGGTTGAGATCTCTCACCTAAAGAGGTTTTCAAAATGACTCTCCCTACATTCTTGGCCAACAAATCCCCCCCCCCCCCCCCCCAAACCATATTTTCTTATGTTGCTGGTTATCCTCATCATGTACCTCCATTTCAAGAATGGTATACCTATTTGCTTACATTCAGTGGAAGTGCAGATGAAATCCCAACCCAACCAACACCTTAACGACTTTCATGAATGCATGGAGTAGCAAGGTATTTTTCATGAAGATGAGAAAATGATGTTGTTCATGTATTCTTTGGATACAGATGCTAGGTATTGTTACAACCCTACCTCATTGCAAAATATCTTGTTTCAAGAGCTTCCACATATCATATAATTCTTTTTTCAAACATTTATATCCAATATATTCTCTGTTTGAGGACTGTTGTGAACATTTTAAACTTGAAAATATTTCTAAGACTGATGATGTTGTTGAAGATGTTTGTGGATATTAACACTAAGAAAGAATATACCTGCATCAAGAAGCACTCCCCAAGAATCAAGAATGATACATTGTTAAGTTACAGACAAACCCTCAGATATCTTATTCTGTTGAATTTGATGGTTCTCCTTTTTATGACTTGTACGACTAAGATGGGGAGTTGGGTGCTCTAGAATAAAAACGGTTTGAGTCATGGGAATTCATACAAATAGAGGAAGCTAACAATGGGGTTAACAAAGAGCCTCTAGTTTATGGATTACATCCTTCAGAGGGAGAACAAGGTATGAGCATATTCCAAAGACAACCACAAGTAGAAAATGATTCCCAACACATGAAGATAGTTTCTTCTTTTGGGTATATATCAACAGTTGTCGACTAGTTTTACTTGCCCATGTTCATACCTATCCTTTTTTTTGAAGTTCAAGAAGATGCTAATAAATTTGATGAAGATTCTCTGATTTATGATTCATATGATTCAAAGGAGGATGATATTGCTACAAAATTTCAAAAGGATTTTCTTACAAACAAGTTGGAAGAAGATTACTAGCAATAAATTTTTCAAGAAGAGCCCAAATTTGAAAAGCTAAGCAGTAACTATGGCTACCCTACACAAAAACATTCATGTTAGAAAAATGTTTAAGAAAATGAAGTAATTGAAAATTTTTCTCGTCAATTTTATGCTCCCGTAATTGACTACATGATGAGCAAGCAAGAAATGAAGCTTGAATATGTTTGTAACTTATATTTTTGTGGGGCTTACTCTAAGGAAGAAAATGGAGCATGCGTGTTTTTGATATCTCCAAAAGATTTGCAGGTATGTGTCATTTTTTTTAGTGAAGTTTCCATGTGGTACGTTCCCATTTTAATCGCTAACATTCAAGAGCATAGTGGAATAAGGTCTACTAGTCAGTTGTTGCGCTCGTATCATTGGAAGCATGACTTCACTCAAGTGAATTAAGACATGTACACAAGTAGGAGTAGTAGGAGATGATACGCATAAATAAGGTCACTATGTGAGCATTTAATTTCCACTTTTAGAAGTTATAGTTTTGCATTTTAGGTTTTATAAGGAGAATACTTCCAGCAAAAAAACGTTTCAGAGAGATTTTTTGGTTCAATATATTTTTAACTCCATGCCCAACAAGGCTACTGGTATTTACGTTCTCGGTGCCTTACTAGCAAGACATTGACCCGAGCAGGAGCCATTGTTTTAACCCCTCTATGTTTCCTAAAATTGTTGTACTACAAAGGGTTTTGGTTCATGAGCTATGTTAATTTGAAAATTCTTAGCAAATGTGCCAAAAATACTTCACTTAAGTCACCGGTGATAAGTGACCCTAATGAAAAGATGTGGTTGTTCAAGATTGAGATCTACAATAATAAAACGAGAAAACCCTGCAACAAAGACACCATATGCAATCCAAAACAGAGAACAAGAAATATTTGTTGTAATAACCCAAATAGACAAAGACTTTTTAAATGGTAATACTTTATTAAAAACAGTTGGTGAAGGAGATCTACAACAAGGGTATGCAAATCCCCCTCTGTGGGATGGGTACTTTGATGTCCTCGCGCTTCTGTAATCCTTTTGTCTCTCTCAATATTTGAAAAACCCAAAACGAAAGAGTAGAACCCAAATGGGAGCGTGAATGTTAAGTGACGATAGTGGTGACAATGATAATGATCACAGCGAATAATGAATGGAGAACCCTCTTATTCATAACAAAGTGTTGGGTAGATCTCGAAAATGGAAAATTATAAAATAATATTGAGTAAATCAAGATCTAACCATTAGGAATGCTTTATTATATTTTTTGGAGAGGGAAATAGTATTCAAAATAGCCGAATATATTTATTTAGAAATAATTAACAAAAAAATTATTTATTAATTATTTCGCGAGGATTAAGAAAGGTGTGAAAATGAAATAATTATTAAATAATGGTTTAACAATTATTCCAAAAATAGAATTAAGGAGTAATAAATAAATAGTGATTTACTTAATTATTCCTAGGTGATTTAGTCAAATGTGACAAGGAATAATTATTTAATAATTATTCCTAGAGAAAATTAAATAAATAATGATTTATTCAATTATTCTCATTGGGTTTTTTAATTTTAATCAAAAATAATTTAATAAAAATGGTTTACTAAATTATTTCCCTTGGTGAAAGTGATTTTACTATGGTAAAATTAATCTTACATGGTATATTTCGATACACCTAGTTAGAAATGGCTAGGTGGTCATTTTTTAGGTGATAACAAGCTCAAAGATAATTTGGGACTCTATATCTAGATAAAAATAGAGGAGAAAAGAAAAGAAAGTGAAGCACAGGAGGCGATGGAAGGTGGGTTTTTCCCCACTTTTATTTTCAAATGGTTAAAGAGTGATTACCTACTGGGCAAGTCCCCATCCATCTAGAAGTGGCATTGTCATGGTGATCCAAGTGGCTCCAAGGACACTCAGAGGTCAAAGAAGACTTAGAATAGCTCAAAATTCAACATGGTTCAATTGCTCTCGAACTAGAACCAGATCGAAGTGCTCGTCACCCTGATTCCAATGGTGTGGACGACACTCCAATCCGAGTTCATATGAAGAAGATAGAGCTGGTCAAATTTTTGGTCAAAGTGGTCATGTGGGCTAGGTTTAATGATTCTACAAATCGACTGAGTCTGAGGCATGCAACTTGTCTCCCGAAAGTGGGTGAAATTGTTGCCTACTTAATTTTATCAATGTCCCTTATTTTTGACAAAATAAAATAACATATATTGTTATTAAAACAAAACAAAAAATTAAAAATAGGGGGTAGACCACAACCCCCACCACCCCATCGGACATAATGTTATTAAATTGGGGTGGCAGGTGGCCAAACCTCACCACCCCCGCCAACCAGCATTCATGTATATATATATATATATATATATATATATATATATATATATATATATATATATATATATATCTTTGGGCGGGCGGCAGAACATGGACCCACCACCAAAACCATATCAACAGACCAACGGCTATATGTCGTGTGCCAAATGGTATAGCACCACTTATCACAGGACCAACGAGGATCAAACCTGCCCGACCATTGGCTGGCCTGCACCGCGGGTGTTTCGTAGCACCATCCAAATAACATATGCTGCTTCAAAACCATGTTATGAAACTGCCGCACTCCAATTGCCAGCATAAAAATTAACGTGGAGGGTTAAAAATAAAAATAAAAAATGAACCACACTAATTTAGGGGTTAGTGGGGTTTGAACCCCGACCACCCCATGCCCAACTTGGTGCTTTGACCAATGAGCCAATGGCCCACTTGGTAAATTTTGCCCGAGAAATCACTTAAGAGCTCATTTTCACCATTCGACGAGGGAAGCCAATGTAGTTGTGAGTGAAGTGGAGGGGGAACGTGGAGCATCCGATGGGTGGTGTGGAGTGGCGAAGTGTGGAACCGTGACAGAGCAGAAGCCTAACCAGGTAGAGAGGGTGGAATCCTGAACTTGATAACCTCCAAAGGTTGAAAGACTCCTTAGTAGGTAAAATTTTATAGTGGCAGAATGTTATCAAGTTTATAGTAATTTTTCTTAGAATTTTGCAGGGGGCGCGATGGTGAAGTCATATTCACTATCTAAGTAGTAGAATTATAGGTGCCTCACAGCAAAGAAGCTCTGAATAATCGGAACCTTTAGATTCCCTTGGACGCTAACTTTTACCCGTGTCAGAATGTAGTCGACTTTATACTCATTCTTCTAAGAATTTCACAAGGATCATGATGGCGAGATCAGATTTGTCATCAGAGTAGCAGATCTCCAGTCAACCAGTCGAGAGGAATCTTTAGGGAATATTCAAGATTTCTGAGTGTCCAGAATTTGAATCTATTAGAATTGGACAAGTTTCCTGTTGATTTTACACCTTTCATCGCCAGGAATTCAATGGTGTAGTCCATTTTAGCAGCCAAGCTTTTCATTTTTCAACCATCTTCAACAGTGAAGGTATATCATACAGTTAAAATTGCTTCCTTTTGTTTTGTTTCAATAATGTATTATTGTTTAGATCCCTGTGCAACACTTTGTTGAGGTATGATTGTTGCCACATTATTGTGATATTTTATTAGCTTGTCATGCTCAAGGAGGACCCATTTGAGTGAGAGTTCCTGTAGGGAGAGTGTCTCGTGGAGAGACACTCCACTCTTGTTGAGGGTATTTTTCTTTGTTATGACAAAGAACATGGCATGTACATCATCATCATTTGCAACAATTAATGAAGCGACCTCCACTCTCTTGACACCAGGATGAAAGACGTAGCCGACACTGCATGAACTTCATTATCAATGTGTTGTGTTATTGGTTTTTTGATCACCATTATGTTTCCTCTTGTTTAATCATTCACATGTGGTTCTTTTATGTTTTGTAAATGAAATTCTATTAACATCATAGAAGTAAAAGATCTTGGATAATTTTGTTAGCTGAAGAGATCTAGGTCACTTGGAGGAGCCTCGACGGGGTAACAAGCGTGACAGTTAAGCCAACACTTGCCCTGGAAAGCCAAGATTAAAATGGTGCACTTGATAGATAAACGACTACGATGGATACAGAGGGGGAGGGGGTCGAGCCTTGTCTTTAAGCCCACCCCATCACGCTGTCAGAGGAATATAGATGGGCTTGCCACCTATCAGGCTAGCATGGTGACTACATTGGCAGTCAGGACCACTGTCGGGAAAGTTTGGCAAGTGATCATGAAACGATTGGACACATGAATGTCCTCCCTTGCTCTCCACCCAAGCCAACTCTGCCACATGTCTCCTCCATGTAACCTGTCAACCTACATGGAGCTCTCTTTGCATCCACAACATCCAAAGTACCTTTGGTCATTAACATAAACCAATCTCAGGAGGGATCTACGCTTTCAACTCCACGAGAGATATGAATCTGAACAGTGGCAAGTTCGGGAGCTCATGGAAGATAAGCACTAATCGTAAATCAACAAGGATCAATGATCCATTAACAAGAGAAGGACCATGAGAGTAGGCTCCATATATATATGTAATGGTCACAGAAGGGTTGCAGAGAAAGGGAGAATAATAACACATTGCAGATAGAGACATAGGTTAGAACAGAGTCAAGTGAAGATGAGATCAAGTCTGTTATAGTACCGGGCCAGAACCTAGGAACCCCAAAACATTTATAAAATAACAATTCCTTAAAACATTGGGCACAAGGGATCTATCAATTTCTGTATTCAAGCTTCTGTGATCCATAATGAATTAAACAAAGCCTTTCGGTAGAAATCACATGAGAGAAAAAATATTTTGGCTGACGCGTTTCAAACCAACAAGTGTGGTTCATCATCTGGTCCTGATGATGAACCACACGTGTTGGTTTGAAACGCGTTGGCCAAAAAATTCTCTCATGTGATTTCTACTGAAAGACTTTTTTTAATGGATCTATCAATTGTCGGAACAAGGGTCATCAATTGACAAAAGCTTGTAACAAAAATTCTGGAACCTTAGATGGGAGAATCCCATGAGCTATTTTAAAAAGGAGCTAGGCACCAAGGATCTGTCAGTAGATAGAAGGTTTTTTCGTTACCCGAGACCAGTTGTTTGACAAAATCCCATGATGGAGATGTGACTTGAGAGGTCGGACACCCGAAACCCCATAACATATTTTAAATTGAATTTAAATAGAATGTCGGGGCTGCGAGGGGCAGAGAACAATAGTAGAGAAATCTCAAAAATCCTGGAATATCATACATACTTCTAATTGTATTTCAAAAATACTAGAGGACTAGGAAGAGTCAAGAGAGAGTGATAGGAGAAACTTTTCATTCTCGAGATCTGTCAAATGACAGAATGTTTTGCAATCTTTTCCTATGTAATTCCTCCACTATGTTAATGCCTCTCCACTTTGATTTTTACAAGGACTTTGATCCTGATGGGTGGAAGGGAGCGCCCACAAGAAGATCCAACTCGAAGAAGGGTTGATTTAAGCAATTAGAAGAGAAAATTATAGGAAACTGTGGAGGAAATATAATGGTAGGAGTGTGGCTAGGTCATCAAGTCACCGTGAATTCGAACTATGGAGCCTAGGCCCACCTTACAATATCAACATAGTCAGCAATGGAGATATTTTGTTTGGGCAGTCATGACACATTCGTGTCATTTCTACAGTTTTGTTAATATTTCATTTTCAATAAAGGAATCAAGTCTATAATGTAATAATTAGAACAACTAGGCTAGTCACATGCTGAGACAGTTGTAGCATTCCAAATATTTTTGAAATTGTTCTTGTCTTGGTTCTCCCTATAAAAAGGATGAATATCTCATTAGAAAGGGTTAAATTTTCTATCCTAGAGGCTGTATTTTTTCTAAAAAAAATTCAAGTTTTGGAGCTTATCATATGTATGTTGTTCTTTAAGATTAATGAAGAAGTCTTTGGTGATTCCAAGCACTGAGATGTGTAGTATGTAATTCCTTATTTGTTTATTATTCCATATTTGTTTCTTTCCTCTCAGAAATTGTGTAATTGTTGTTTGTTGGAATTCAATATTGTATAAAAATTTACCTATGCTATGTTATGGAAAATGGTACATGTAATGTGCTGGATTGAAGGCCTTAAATTGTGCTCCATAGTTTTTAAACTTCATTTCCTTTATCTTGTTCATTATCCTACTGGAATTTGGTGCACAGGATTTTGTGTCTGTATAGCCCTCTGCACTAGGTTTCTCTCCTTCTATTTCCTCTTTCACCTATATTGCAACTAACAATGAAATTGTACTCTCTATGTCTTGGATACCAGAACTGAACATTAAGTCTTGGGAATGACATATTGTTTAAGTGTATATTGAACCTGCCTCTGAGTAGGGTGATTGGATCAGATTTCACAAGTTTGTGTCTAATTCTTGAGCAAAACAAATAAATTCTTAAGACACACTAAGATGTCCTAAGAATTGACCGTTCTCATCAAACCAAGCGTTGTCTCTAGGAGTGAAAATAATGGGCACCATGACAAGGTCAGATATGGATGAAGAAATGGTCTCAAGATTTGATGAGCACAATAAATGTCATGTTCATTAAATGAAACTTACCAAGTTCATTCGCAATGGAAAAAATATATAATCCATGAAATGTCTCTCCTTTGGGAACCGTAAATTGAGTCATCTATGAGGCGACGTTAACATGTTTTCTTTAAAACACAAGGATCTTTAGTGGTTAAGAAAATATATAAATAGTTAGAAGTAATGGAGAAATGGTTATGTGGTTGTAACGTACCTTCTTAGTTTAGGAGTTGTTCCTAGAATTTAGGAGGTTGTTTTCAACTACCTATTTTCCAGTCATGTATTTAATATGTAATATTCATTCATGTAATGTAGGGTGAACGAGAGAGAGAGAGTCTCCTCCTTGTTTGAGTGCAGTCTCCAGGTGATGTACACACCTGTGAGCTGCAACTCCTTCTGTCAATTCAAAGTTTGATTATTTTTATCTTGGTATTAGAGCTTAGGGTAGAGGTAGCCTTAAATTTTTTTTGGGATGTATCATTAGTTGCACATCTGTAGTGGTAGGAGTACATGTAAAGGTATCTATGTGATCAGGTGGAACTGCAGTAACACCTGGAGCGAAAAGGCATCAGATGACTGATCATCTCTGAGCCGAAGGAAGGGTTGGAGCGAATTTTTTTTTTTGGAAGGTGCAGCAATTAGCGTGAGTTTTTAAAGAACAGTCGTGCCCATTAGCGCGGGTTTGAGGCTGATAAGCATGCCAGAGAAATCAACGACCAAATTGGTGTGGATCCGTGGCTGTTAAGCGCGCCAAATTTCCTGCACATCATAAAATTTTATTTTCCGCAATTAGCACGTATTCGGCGCTGTTCAAAGCGCCAACCCTTTCTCTCTGCAAATCTGCAATCTTTGTTGCAGATCGGAGTTGCCCGGTGGAGGCACGTGAAGGTTTCTGCTCGGTGGCAGCAGATTTGATTTGCCCAGTGGTGGTGAATTGAGGATCCTTGATCAGCTCGGAGGTAGCAGATCGGATCTGCCCAGTGGTGGCGAGTTGAGGTTCTGTGATCCACTCGGTGGTAGCAAATTGGACCTGCCCGGTGGTGGCGAATCAGAGCTCTGTGATCTGTTCAATGGAAGCAGATCGATTTTTGCCCGGTGGTGGCACAGTGCAGCTCCTTGGTCTGTCTGGTAGAAGCAGATCGTTTTGCCCGATGGTGGCGTGTTGGAGCTTGTTTGTTGATCTGTTCGGTGGTAGCAGATCGGTTTTGCCCGGTGGTGGCATAGTGAAGTCCCTGATCTGCTTGGTGGCAGCAGATCAGACTTGCCCGGTGGTGGCACAGTGAAGTTCCTGATCTGTTCATTGGTAGCAGATCGGACTTGCCCGGTGGTGGCCGATTAGAGTGTTCAGTTGCGCGAAAATGAACAATAGTTTGGAATCATACCTCCACGAGTCTGGCAAGCTCGATGGAACGAACTTTTCCAACTGGAAGTTCAAAATGCAAACCTTGCTGGAGAGTGCGAACGCATGGTCGATCATCTTGGGAAATGAACAGAGATCCGGAAATACAACCCAAGAACAGGACTGGGATAAGAGAGAAACAAAGGCGAAAGTCATACTGAAGATGTATGTCAAAGACAACATTATGCCCCATATCTGAGATTGCAAGTCGACCGCGGATATTTGGAGCACAATCAAGGGTCTGTACAAGACACAGAACACAAATCGTGCTCTGGCACTCAAGGGAAAATTGTTTGCATTAAAGATGGACGAGAATCAATCTGTTGGTGGATTCATGGCCAGAGTCAAGGATCTGAAAGAAAAATTGGGATCCATTGGAGAAAAGGTATCAGACTCAAATCTGGTTACACTCACACTGAACAAGATGACCGATGAATATCAGACATTCATCTCAGGGTTGTCAGCGAGGGAGAAAGCCCCCTCTTTTGATGAGCTGACAGTGATTCTGCTCCAGGAGGAGGAGCGAAGACAAAATCTAAAGACTCAGAGCAATGACCTTGCTCTGATGGCAAAGAGGCGACAGCACAGAGGGAAGCAGCACCAACACTAGTACCAGCAACCGCAGCACCAGCAGCAGAAAGGAGCCAATTCCTTTCAAAGGAGGCCATCTAGAGGTATGAATGATAACTATGTTAAGAGATGTTTTCACTGTAGAAAGCCTGGTCACCAGATTAAAGAGTGTTATAAGAGGCAAGCAGATGAAAGGAGAAGTAAACAGAAGAAACATCAGGACTGTTTTGCTGAAGAAGAGGAGGACCACAGCTATGATCTTCGGCTATTCACAGTCGACTGTGCACTTTCAGCATCGAAAGGAGATGAGGACGATACATGGTATGTCGATTGTGGCACATCCTCGCATATGACTGGTAAGAGAGAATGTTTTGAGTTTCTTGAAGAATCTCCATGTGGATCAAGAATTTATTTAGGTGATGACAGTGGGTATGAGATCAAAGGTTGTGGGGATATTTCTGTGAAGATACCTTGTGGCGACATCAAGCATCTCAAAAATGTTTTATATGTTCCAGGAATTAAAAAGAATTTGATCTCTGTCTCTATGATAACAAACCAGGACATGCAGGTGCAATTCTTCAAGAATGGATGTGTCATTCAGGATAGCCAATTGGAGACAGTTGCAACAGGAGTACGCATGGGGAATTTGTACAGACTGGATGCAAGGAGCATGCCACGACAAGCGATGGTTGCAGCAACATCAACAGTTGAAAATCTCTGGCATTAGAGATTTGGACATCTCAATCTACAAGATCTCATCTTACTTAAAAAGAAAGGTATGGTCGATGGACTTCCTACTTTACATAATATCAAACTGGAATGTGATGGATGTGCATTAGGGAAGATGCATAGAGATGAATTTCCTGTGCATGTCAACAGAAAAGAAAGAGACATCCTAGAACTAGTACATACAGATATTTGTGGACCTATGCAGACTAGGTCTTTAGGAGGTGCATACTACTTTCTATTGTTTACAGATGATTGCACTAGGTTCTCTTGGGTGTATTTTTTAAGCAAAAAGAGTCAGGCTTTTCGGTATTTTAAAGAATTCAAATCTATGATAGATAACCAAACAGGAAAGAAGATAAAGATTCTCCGCTCGGACCATGGGGGGGAATACAGGTCAGGTGAGTTCATGAACTTCTGCAAGCAACATGGGATTATACAACAATTCACAATGCCACACACTCCACAGCAGAATGGAGTAGAAGAACGCAAGAACAGGACCCTTGTGGAGTGCGCGAGAAGTATGCTTCAAGGTAAGGGTATTTCTAATGGTCTTTGGGCATAAGCCATTAATACTGTTGTTTATTTAAAGAATAGGAGTCCCACCAAATGTCTAGGCTTCAAAACCCCCTTTGAAGCATTGTTTGGACTCAAACCAGTAGTCGGTCATTTAAGAATATTTGGATCTAAAGCTTTTGCTCATATACCGAAAGCAGATAGGAAAAAGCTAGACGCCAAAGCCTTGAAATGTATATTTGTAGGATATGGCACAGAGTATAAGGCATACAAGTTATATAATCTTGTGACTCATAAAGTGTTTGCAAGCAGAGATGTCATTTTTCATGAACAGGCAGAAGATGGAAAGGAAGACTCTAACAATGACAGCCACATTCCATTCCTGATAGAACTGAACAGTGAAGAAGAAGAAGAGCAGGAGTAGGAGCAGGAGCAGAAACAGGAAGAAGTAGCAGTAGATAGTGTAATAAGTGATGATGCAGGCCCGGATAGTGCTGAAATAGATAGAGTTGAGGTAAGTCCTTTACCTAGAAGATCAGGTAGCAAGACTAGACTACCTGCAAGATTGAAAGACTATGCTTTAATGTCCAAAATTTTAAATATTGTAGAACCCTCAAACTATGAAGAAGCAAGTAAATCAGATGAATGGAGGGCTGCAATGCATGAAGAAATGGAATCAATATATAGAAACCATACTTGGGACTTAGTTGAGTTGCCAGAAGGAAAAACCCCTATAGGTTGTAAGTGGCTGTATAAACCTAAGATAAATGCAGATGGGAGTGTAGAAAAATTCAAAGCTAGACTGGTAGCAAAGGGTTATTCACAACAAGAAGGAATTGATTTCGATGACACCTTTGCCCCTGTAGCTAAACTTAATACAATTAGAATGCTAATCTCTTTAGCAACAAAACATAAATGGAAGCTACACCAGTTAGATGTTAAATCTGCATTTCTGAATGGAGAATTAAAGGAAGAAATATATTTGGTACAGCCTCCTGGTTTTGTGAAAAAGGGGCAGGAGCATTTAGTGTGTAAACTGCATAAGGCACTTTATGGATTGAAACAAGCACCCAGGTCATGGTATGACAAAATTGATTCATTTTTTATTCAGCATAGCTTTCATAGGAGCCTCAACGATCCAAACCTATATACCAAGCTAAATAATCAGAGGCAAATCATTTTGATTTCTTTGTATGTGGATGACATGATAATAACAGGGAATGCAAATAATTTGATCAAAGAAATCAAGCAGCAAATGTCACAGGTATTTGAAATGAAAGACCTTGGTGATCTTCATTATTGCCTAGGACTGGAAGTGCGGAAAGATTCTGGTCAAACTTTTCTAACTCAAGGAAAGTATGCCAGAACCCTGTTGGAAAGATTCAGAATGGAACAGTGCAAAACAACAGCAACACCATTGCAGCAGAGTCTCAAGTTAAGCAGTGACGATGGCACAAAACAGGTGGATGCCACTTTGTATAGACAGCTAGTGGGAAGTCTGATATATCTTACAACAACTAGGCCTGATCTGGCATACTCTGTTAGTGTGCTGAGCCAGTTTATGTCCAGACCACTTGACAGTCACTGGAATGCAACAAAATGTGTGTTGAGGTACCTTAGTGGTACTTGTAATTATGGTATTTTATACACTGACATTTTTGATGTTACTTTAGCAGGTTATTCAGATTCTGATTGGGCAGGCAACCTGGATGATCATAGATCCATCACAGGTTATGCATTTAGTATTGGATCCGGGGTTATTTCATGGAGTAGCAAAAAGCAAAGCACTGTAGCATTATCATCATGTGAAGCAGAGTACCAGGCGTTGTGTGCAGCTACATGCGAAGCCATCTGGTTGAGGAGATTGCTCAGTGATGCAGGCGAAGGACAAAAAGAAGCAACCAGCATCAAAACTGACAACCAAAGCACAATAAAGCTCGCATACAATCCAGTTTTCCATAAGAATACTAAACACATAGATACTCAGTTTCACTTTGTACGAGAAAAGATACAGTCTAAGGAAATTTGTGTGGATTATTGTAATACTTGTGATAATTTAGCTGATATTTTTACTAAGCCTCTAGGGCGAGTAAAGTTTGAGTTATTTAGAGGGATGTTAGGTGTGCAAAATAACCCTTTCTCCATTAAGGGGGGGAGTTAGAAGTAATGGAGAAATGGTTATGTGGTTGTAACGTACCTTCTTAGTTTAGGAGTTGTTCCTAGAATTTAGGAGGTTGTTTTCAGCTACCTATTTTCCAGCCATGTATTTAATATGTAATATTCATTCATGTAATGTAGGGTGAACGAGAGAGAGAGAGTCTCCTCCTTGTTTGAGTGCAGTCTCCAGGTGATGTACACACCTGTGAGCTGCAACTCCTTCTGTTAATTCAAAGTTTGATTATTTTTATCTTAAATATCTTTGGGATTTTCTCAAATACTATTTGGCTCAAGCATCATTAAAGATGCATTTGAATACCACATAAGACCTTTGTATGTGATTATTGACCTCTAAGTACACTGTATTTATCATTAATTGGTTTTGTGCAATATTTATGGGTCTAGTGACCTAGACCATGGTAAAAATGGAAGGACAAATACCTAACATAGGAAAATCAACCTTTCAAGTCTCAAATGCTTTGAGTAAGCCCTCCAACCAAAAACATGCCTTATTTAAAGGGTCTTATGCCTTTGCCGATAATCAAGGAACTATAAAGCAATTTTATAAGAAATGGATTGGTTTAGCAGCCTTGATTATGTCCTTGAAAAGAAAATAGGTCCTCCCGCCTTGAAATAATATCTCTTTGAAATATGTCAAAGTGAAGATGTTTGGCATGTTTTTTAATCTTACAAGTTTTGCATGTTTTTTAATCTTACATAATTTTTGTGCATACTTATTATTAAAAAGGGACTTTTTTAATAATATGCATTCTTATTATGAATTATATGCCTTTATATGTAAATTCCATGTATATGTATACATACATATGAGAAAAAAAATATAATAAATATTCATTTATATTTGTGTTTTTATAGAGACATTTTTATTTTATTCATAGTTAAAACAAAAACATAAATAAATGCTTGTATATTAAAAGAAAAAATAACAAATTATGTTATCTCAAACTTTCATATATATATAACTAACCTATTTTACATTAAATTAAAATACCATTATTAAAATAACTTGTTTCCTAAACCAAAAAAATTGTAAAATTAAATACTAATCATTTTTTACGCTGATCTCAATATATTCTAATATATTTAGGATATAATACTAATATATTTTAAAATTATATTATTTCATTATTTATAAGGATTATAAAGTGAGTTTATAATAACGATACATTGTCCTGCTCGTCGCATGGAGAGTAGACTTTACTATTTACTTTAACATAATTCATAAGCAAGATATGCACTATCACATGATTTAACATATTTATTTATTTCATAAACACAGTTTTTAGTCCTCGACTAAACTAATCTAAATCTTCCTTTCCTTTGACAAGTGAGATTATAATGAGACTGGAATAAACAAATCGACCTACTTCAAATCAACTAAGCAATGACAATAAGAAGCAATATTAATACTGAGTGTACTTTCCGAAAAAAAATCCACGTTCACAAAGCAATATAGACTTCAAATAGACAAAGTAAGTATATATAAGCAATATAGACTTCAAACAGACAAAGTATATATATATATATATATGCCATCAGAAGAAAGAGAATTATAAATACCAAACGATGTAAACCTTTTTCTTGTTCCTGGAACTTCGTCACTTCAATCTCTCTTTGGAAATTTTATGTCATGCGGTTCAATGACTTCTCATATACAAACAATTTTTTGCTTAATGCAATACTGACATGACTTTAACTCGTGATCATCCCTGAGAATCTCGTGAACAACCCCACATGCATTTATTTTGGCAGGGCCAATAATTTAAAAACAATCAACGATTTGATCGTGAAATAAACGGCATTCTTTAGGTTTCGGTACGCTAAAAACAACGATTTTCATATTATATACGTTGAACAAGACATGATAGGTAACGTCAAACAGATTGTAGAAATGCATTCAGTTCCAAAAGACGCACATGGGCGGCTTTTCTGGGATTCCACGGTGAAAAGGGAAAATAACTAACAATTGCGAGAGGAAGCCTCTTCAAGTCATTTCAAATAATTTTTTTTCTGAAAAAGCATGATGTATTATATTGAGACTATATAAAGGTTCAGATAGTACATATCAAGCTATTTGATGCTGGAAAGTCTAGGATCATAGGATACAAAAAATGGAGGATGAGATCCTCAGAGAAAGATGTAGAAGCTTTGTATAAACAGATACAAGTTGTTGGGACACCTCATGCATATTCGGAGATGAAGATCAGAGATAGATAAGAAGCATTCATAAGCCATACATATGCTAGGAAAAAAACAAAAGGATGAAAAACAGACCTGTGGGAAGAGGAAAGAGATTAAAAGCCCAGGAGAGAGAAATCCTGAATGAAGAAGGATTCCTCGCCAGAAATTACCTTCATGGACCAGGTCCCTGTTTCTAGATGAAGACCCTCCTTTGATAGGCTGTCCGCAAGCTGGTTCTGAGCTCTGTAGATGTGCTGAATGGTGCATTCACTCATAAGGCCCCAAAAAAACATGATCCTGTCCATCCAAGCAGTAAGGTGTGGGCAACTGATACGGCTTTTTCCATTGACATGATCGACCATGGTTTTGGAGTCCCCAAAAATAGAAATGGATTGTATATCAAAAAATATACAGAAGGTGAGAAGACCCGCAAGGGCCTTCGCCTCAGCCATGTTGTTAGTGCCCTTCCCTGCATTCCAAGAAAGACTATATTGAAGATTCTCGTCCATTATAATGAGAACCCCGCAGCCACAAGAGTTTTGTTGTGCAGCGCCATCAAAAAAAGCCCTTGGGGCCCTGGAGAGGAAGTCTTCTTGTCCATTTCTGTTGACGGCTTTCGATTTGGGTTGCTTTTTTGGAACAGAGTCGTAGATGGTTATGATGCGTTGTAATATATCCTTTAGAGGCTCTTTTACATCTTTGAAAATAATTTTGTTTCTCCATTTCCATGCACACCATAAGATGATAATAATGAAGGATCTCCATGAATCTCTCTGTCCGCTCCACCACTCAAAAGCTGCGTGCGTAGAAGCATGAGAGACGAGAGGGAAGCCATATAAAATTGCCAGTTCATGCCATATTTGCTGTATAGATTTGCATTGGAAGAACATATGAAAATTGGTTTCCTCTTCAGATTCGCACATTAGGCACCTACTTGGCCCATGCCATTTTCTTTTCTTTAAATTTTCCCAGGACAGATTTTTATTGTTAAACACCAGCCACGAGAAGTAAATTAATTTTGGAGAGCAGCCTGTTTTCTAAAAAGCTGAAGGGAAAAAGGGATTAGAGTGCACGGACTTTAAACCAATCAGATCGGTGTATATATCCTTGACGCAAACCTGTATATTTGCAGTTGGTGTCCTCCAGATTAGATAATCATGCGGCCTGGACCTGTGAAAATGCAGCTTCTCAGGACATTTCTGACTGTGTTCCATTGACTTGCCATAGTCTCCGACATACTAAGATCATCGGCCGATTTCCAAGAAGGGAGAGGGCCTTGCCATCCTGCTATAAGCTTGTCCCACGTGAAATAGCCTTTATTATGGAGGAAGATCAGGATCCTTTCGGGAAAGGAGATATTCTCACGTCCACTCATGATGGGGTCTATACCAATGAGGATTTGACTGCCTGTTTGTAGGCACCATTTCAGGTTCATTAGGAAATATTGCTCGACTTTGCAGAAGCTGAGCCATATCGCAGACCCAAGCTTGGCCCCAATCCTTCCTAGTCGAAACCAATATTCCATGTCTTTGCCTCTCATGTATTTCATTTTAATGGTAGTTCTCCACGACCCTTCCCCATATATTCCCCTCCATAGAGATTTGCACAGAAGTGCTTTCCCGAAGACCCTCAAATCCAATAATCCCCATCCACCTGAAGACTTTGGCTTAGAGATCTTTTCCAATCTAGTGAGATGATATTTTCCTTGAACCGATTTGCCGCCCCAAATAAAATTTGCAGTAACCTTGTTTATTTTCTGAATGATACTTGCCGGGAGAAAGAAAATGTGTGCCCAATATACAGCAAGTTGCGTTAGTACTACTTGAGATAGAACGATTCTTCCTGCCAATGATAAACATTTGTATTCCCAGGCGGATATTTTCTTATAGTATCTATCAATTAGCCATTGCCAATCATCTTTAGAATAACCCTTTGCCTTTAGTTGAAAGCCCAAATATTTTAATCCGTCCTTGATTGACTTCGTTTCTACTCCAAACAAAGCAGAAATCCATTCCACTGTTTCCATATCGGCGTCATTGTGGAAGAGAGTGGATTTTGACTTGTTTATTTGTAAACCAGTGGCGCTTTGAAACCTATTTAAAATGTCATTTAGACATATCCACGAGATTCTGCACAGCATTGCAAAAATAAGCACATCATCGACAAATAAATTGTGCGAGATATAGTTGTTCCTGCAAATCTTCACGGCCCTGCATCTGTTCTCAGAAACAGCCTTATTAATATGAAGGCTCAAAGAGTTCATTGCTAGGATGAACAGCAGCAGAGAGAGAGGGCATCCTTGACGCAGCCCCCTTTCTGCTTGGAAAAAAGGGGAAGGGATCCCATTTATGATGACAGCATAGTTCACGTTCTCTACGCATGCCATGATCCAATTTATGGCATTTGATTTTAGGCCAATATTAGCTAATAAACATCTGATGAATCCCCAGTCTAAGCAGTCAAAAGCTTTTTGTAAATCAATTTTCAGAATGGCAGCTTCAGATTTATTGGAGACCATGGAAAACAGGCTTTCTTGAGTGTTGGCTACTACATCCAATATATTCCTTCCCTTTAAAAAAGCATGCTGATCCTTAGATAAAGAGTTGGCTAAGGTCGCTTTTATCCTTTCAGCAATGATTTTCGTGATGATCTTGAAAGTTATGTTGCATAAGGATATCGGCCTAAAATCTTTAAAGGTGTCTGCTTCCAATTTCTTTGGGATAAGAGCTATCTGCGTGGAAGAAGTAATCTGATGAATGTTGCCTGAGATTCTTGCTGCTTCAACCATCCTCAACAAATCTAGTTTGATGATGTCAAAGAAGTGAATGAAGAATTCTATTGTCCAGCCATCTGGGCCAGGACATTTATCCTTCTTAAAGGCCTTCATAACTCCAAGGTTCATCTGGCATTCTGGCCTCCCTTTATTTTTATATTTCTGATTGATCTTTATGTAGATCTGGAAATTGTTAAGCACACTTCACACAATGACCAACAGAGAAATAAACAACAAGGTTCTGAAAAGAATACCACAATTATATTATATTATAAGGATGTTATATTATGAGGAAGAGATGCTTCTTAGAAGTAAGGTTTTTTTTAACTTGATTATAAGTAATTGTGTGTGGAAACAATAAAACATTATTTAGATATTGTTTTTATTTTTTAAGTTGCCTAACTAAATTGTATGAGAAAAAATAAATATATATTTTAGAAATACAAATAGATTATTAGATGTTGTCTTTCTTATTATGAATTTACTAGCAAAGGTGCGCTTTTCTTGGTTGCCCCAGTTCTCCTTGTATAACGCCACAAGCATCTCTCCTTCACCACCAACCCCAGTGATCCATTTTTGTTGTGTCAATGTGTGTCTCTTCCAAGCTACAAGGTGTGATGTGTTTGTCCCTTCCAAGCTACAAGATGTGCGATCCATTTTTCTTGTGTTAATGTGTGTCCCTTCCAAGCTACAAGGTGTGATGTGCATGCTTGTTAGTGAGATGTCCTCATATTGGAATCAAGAACTGTATGGACTTTAGCAGGGGAGGTTGAAAATCAGGAATATTATACACGGGATATTGAACTATGTTTGATTCCTAAAGGATAGGTGGTTCAAATAGATTTAGATTGTTAACATTAAGCACATCGTCGATGCTTAGTTGGAAAGTCAAGCCCAAGTGATATGTATTTTCTCTAATGGATTCTACAACAATATAGGGACCATATCTTAGAGGATGTAGCTTAAGGTGTTGGCCCTTGAAGCGTCGTTTGTCTAACAAGAGCCATACACAATCCCCTGGTTGAAATAACAAGGGTGTGTGATGTTTGGCATGCCTATCTTTGGCACAATCCTAGGCAGCTTGTAAAGAAACAATTATCTGAGTATGGCACTAAGATATGGACTTTATAAAATTTTGAGCAGATTTTTGTTCTTGTTGCTCATGTGCAGAACTACAAGGGGCGATAGCCAATGGCATCTCAAAGGGTTCACTTGATTGAAACCAAAAAAAACTTCAAAAAGGGAGAACCTAGTAGAGGATTATGTGTCCCTATTGTAATTATATGCAAAATAATGTGCAAATAGGAATCTGATTGTTTGTTCTTAGAAAAATTGTTGCGAAGGGAGTAAACCATGGTACAACTGATAACCTTGGATTGAACATCTATTTGTGGGTAAAATGAAGTGGAGAAACGAATTTGAAAACCTAGCATTGACTAGAGAGTAGACCAAAAGATATTGAGAAAAAAAAGAATCTTGATAAAAAAATTTCTTCCTCGAGAATTCAAAGTGTGGCCAAATATGACAAAAGAAGAGATATGTGGTCTAAGAAACATAGATAGTCTTATGATAGGGAAGAAATATAGCTATCTTATAAAAATGATCGTCGCTACCCAAATAGCATCATTGTGGAAAATAGTACAAATACCGCTCAAAAAAATACATGGAAATGGATTCCAAAAGGGTGAGAGGGCACAAGAAAAGGTTGGTATAAACCATGCTTACAGTTTGATGGTTTTTTTTATGAACAAAGTGAACATGCTCAAATGAATTTTTCTACTTTCTTTGGTAAGGCGGACTAATAGAATTGGTACTGGAGATTAAGAAAGGTCTTGGATTTGCGAAAATCTCCCCCCTCCCCCCACATCTCCCCCCCACCATAAAGAGGTATTTGCTTCATGGATGAGATGGAGACAATCATCAAATTCTAGAACACATAGCTAATTAAGTTTATATATCCAACCAACATGAATGGCATAATCGAGAAAGGGAGATAGGTTGATAATTGTATATTGTTGCAAAGTTTCCCATATCTCACCAAACAATGGATTTTTTGCATACATGTATTTCCAGACATCAAAAGTGGCATAATAAACCTCTATAATTGGAGGACCTGACTATGTGGTTTCCTTAACAAATCAACCATTTTATTATTTATACCCTTCTTATATTTAATAACAGATGGAACCACCAAATGTAAGAAACCCACTTCAAATGATGTTTATCCTAAACCTTGCCTTGCGATTTGATGAACAGTAGTGGATGATGATCAATATCGAGTATGGTTTATTTTCCAATAATATAATGGCACCATTGCTTCAATGCTTGCACTAAGCTTGAGAATTCCTTGTCATAGGTGTTTTACATAAGTTTGGCATCTGTAAGAGCCTCGAAATGGTATGCTACAGGGTGACATCCCTATTTAAGAACAACCCCAATGGCATATTCAGAGGTGTCAATTTCTATTTGAAATGGTTGATGCTTATTCAGCAAATTGAGAACAAGAGCAGAGCATAAGGAAATCTTGAGCTTAGAAAAATGGTGATCTACCTCGATGTCCCAAATAAAGTTTTCTTGATTTTAGAAGAGTAAAGGGCAAGCCCACTAGTAAAAATGAGAGACAAATTTACCATAGAAATTTAATACGTCCCATGAAACTCTTGAAGTCACAAGCATTGGAAGGCATTGGCCATTGTTCCAAAGCTTGTACTTGAGAAGGATCTAATTGAAGTCCCTTTGAACATAGTATGAATCCAAAATATTGAACTAACAGTTGTCCAAAATATGATTTCTTCTCTTTTTACCTTGTTGTTGGGAAAAGTATCCATTCAGAACGCCCCTATCCCACTCTAAGGTGTGATAGTGCCTTAGCAACAAACAAGGAAAACTATTTTCGTATTCTTCTTTATGAAACGTAAACGAAGAGGAAGGATGTAACTAACCTGTGTCTTTCGCTAGTTTGTTGGTCCAATCGCTCTCCTCTTTGTTCGCTTCCCGCTGCCTGCTCCCTCACCAGTCCAGCTTCACCAAGTTCCTGCAAGATCACAGGAAAGGAAACTACACAAAAGACATAGATTTACATTCATAAAAAGCTTAGGATCATATTAAGCTAAACATGCAAATATAACAAAGCATCATTGATACACAGCATGTAGGAGAAACTCAAATAGTTTTATTGATATGATAAGAAAGTCCAAGAGGAGATACAACCAATAGAGTCCCGATCCAGCATCTACCTCCCAGCAAAGGAATCCCTTCCTCTCCTCCAACAAAGCATAAATCACCCAATGCACTAATTTCAATCTCAAACCAACAGCAATTCTCTGCAAAGTACGAAATTCCAGCCTCTGGATCTCTGGGATGAGGGATCCATATATAGATGTAAGCAGAGAGGATGAGTCAGCTTATGTTTTGACTTGTGGCTTCTCTCTGTCAGTTCTTGCTTCCACTTGGAGACTGAGAGCCTCTTACTCATCATTAGTCGAATTCAGTGAGGCAAGTGTCATTGGAGAAGATTCTGGAAGCTTCCATTGTCTTTCCACCTCGTTGAATGAGCTTGCCATTTGTCATTTCCCGCTCAACGCACCCTAGTAGTGCATTCACCTGCGTTGCAATGCACCTAGCCAGTGTATTTGGGTGCTTTGCAACGCAGGCAGCTAGTGGAGCCTCTGAATTGATCCTGATTTGACTAGTTTTGAGTAGTTTTTGGTGGAGAAATTCTGGGAGAAGCTGTCATTGGTTGACCTTGTTCCTTTAGGGGCAGGAACAACACTTTTAGGGACTTTGGATCCCTTGGATTATGGACATTTCATGCTCAATGTTGTAAGGCACAAAAATGTCTATAACAGTTGCCCCCTAAAGTATGAGGTCGTTTATCGGGTGAAATGCTTTATTAGGAGGATCCGAAGTTCTTTCAATGCTGGGAGGAGACTTGTAATAAGATACAATACAATACATTATTTTCATACTGTTTTCATGATCTAGCTGAGGCGGGCATTCCCATGCTCAGCTTTATAAATTCAATTTTATGTACATAGGACAGACAATCGTCTGATGGTAGACTGATGATTCTGATGAAATCATCATCCTTTTGGTAGGATGATTATCTGTGCTGCAATGTTGTACATGTCAATGTCTTTATTATTTCCTGAATACATATCACAGCCCGGATGGATGAAACTAGATCCAGGGTCTTCAATCTCGTCCGATCTTCACTCTAAGTACAAGTCGATCCACGTGAGAAATGTTCTGAAGTCGAACATGGAAAGACATCGCTTGATTACCAGTGAATGATGTAAACTGTTAACAAGCGCGAGAGGAATCACCAATAATGATAATGACCCTCAAGGTACTGCAGTACAATTCACGTGGTGTGAATAAAGGACTTGGCGTCGAACACCACGCAAAATCTTTCGGTCGAAGGTCATTGATGTATACCTGTCGCCGGAAGTGAGAAACTTGCCATTGAGGCATGCAAGCTTCAAAGTACTGAAGGGGTGTTCCTAGATCAACTTCTTGGATAATGAGATGATGTCGACAAGAAGCGATCCATCAAAGGAGGGCCTTGATGTATCCCACATCAATGACACGGAACGGAGCAAATGATTTTGATGGAGGTGAAAACGATCTGATGATATATGGTTCAGGGTGGCGGTCATGAAAGAATGAAGTATAATGTATGGTAGTGGATGGGACACGGCTAACTTCTCTGGATGACTTCTTTTGAACATATCGGCGACACTTGTATGATGGATTGGTAGCATTTACCCCAAAGGTGGATGGTATGGCGAGACCATGGTGATGTGACCGGTGAATGAAACAACCCAACCCGACTCAGGCACGGAGCGGAAGTGTCATGTTCAAGAGCGACTTGCTACCAATAAAGGTTCTTTGAGTTTCTTCCCAATTTTTCCCCAGTCATTGCTGACCAGTACCTCTTTATTTTTGTCAAGCTTGAGGAGGATAACATATGCTTGTTCTATAATTTGCCCTTCGGGCAAACCCATCGCTATGTTTTAACGAGCCTAGCGATAGTGAAACTCGTTCTCGTCTAAAGACAAGTTTGTCGCTATTAATGTTTTTAACGAGTTTAACGACAAAGATAACTCAGTCCTTTTCATTTTTAGAGAGTCTGAAAAGGAACGTAAAGGTAACTCCGGAAGTCCTTTTTCGTCATCTAATCCCTTAAGTCCGAAAAAGTATAAAACAATACAGAAGGGATGAATTTTCGATAGTTTTAACGAGCCGAACAAAACAAGCGCTCGATCTTTTTGTGCAATAATCCCTCAGGTCCAAAAAGATTAAAATTTAGAGGAGGGATAGCACTTCTGGTCGCTTTAACGAGCTGGAAGGCCAAAACTCAGCAATCTTTTCATATTTTACGAGTCAGATGAAAAGAACTTAAAGAAGACTCGTCTTTTGAGGAACGAGTGATAAAACGGGTAGCAGTTGATTCCAGGTAAGGGTTGGAATTTTCCAATCACGGCAGTGTCACAAGGATGGCTAGTGAAATCACTCTTCGCAGCTGTTCCTCAAAATGGGTAAACAATCAAATGGAGGTGAATGATCGGCCAACGGAAAAGTGGAGGTGACGGTGCAAACACGACCAAGGCTTTAATGGCTGATAATGTTACATTCACGGTGGTTATTTACCGGAGGATAGTTCATTTTTTAACGAGCTTAAACGCGGGTCAAAACACTTGCTCGATTTTATGTTTATTTTTTAACGAGCATGAACTATGCGCTAAAACTGCTCAATCTTATGTTTATTTTTTAACGAGCATGAACTATGTGTTAAAACTGCTCGATTAATCCAGTCATATGATAAGAATGTCTCATGTAAGATGCCATTTTTTATGGAGCTTGCGCCTTACAAAGCTTTGCCCCGCATCCTTTCGTTATGCAAGTTTGGAAACGACTAATCCTACGAGTTTAAAGGGTTAGAGGTCCTAAAAATTTAAAAAATAAATAGCCGCCCCTAGCTTGCATTCCAAAAGGTTTGCATGCCCCCAGGTATAAAACAGAGTTTCAAAGTTACCCCTACTTTAGTCCGATAAAACATTTGTTTTAGCGAGAGAGGCCTACCTCTTACAGGTTACCCAAATATCGTTCTATTCACATAGTAAACAAAACACTTCTTTGGCGATGTCTACCGAGATAGACAACGGTGATTGACTCAGTTCTGTCAACTCACATAACTTTGACAAAAGAATCTTATTCTAGAACAACCCCTCTTCCAATCATGGACGGGGTACGGACTAGTCATATTCTCCCGCAGAAACCTACTCTATACCCAAAGTTTTCCTGCCGAAGCAGACCAGGACGCATGCCCCCTGGGTTCCAGTCATATCCTTCCGAATTATTCGCGCTCATCGGGAGGACGGACCGTGCGTTGAGAAATTTCTTGCGTGAAGAGACCATTTAGGGATGGTATATGACTATTTGCGATGCGTGATCCGGGAAATGAAAGCTGGTCCACGAGCTTGACCACTCTTCCTTCGTGCGAAAAACACATTACTCTAAAGAGTGAGGAGACGATGGCTCCCATGCAATATATATAGTCTCGTCCAAGGAGTAGGTTATAATCCAAGGGTCCTTGAATGACCATCACGTTCATTTGAACGGTCTTCCCTTTCAATGTGATAGGCACATTGGGGAGGATCCCTAAAGGTCGACTGGTTCCTTTATCAAAGCCTGTCAGATTTCTCATCTCAGGCAAAAGCGATGGCGAACCAAGCACTTTCCAAGCAATAGAGGAAAGGATACTCACAGAAGCCCCCTCATCAATGATGGTACCAACCATGACCATTCTGTATATTTGGACGATAATTCGGAATGGTATGCTTGCTGGCAAACGGGGTCTGCCTAGTTGGTTCCAGTCGAAGGACACAACTAGGTTGCTTGGAGGTGGAACCGAGTAGACAGTCGGGTATTGCTCTGACGAACTTCCTTCCTGCGATAAAGGAATGGGTGGATTTCCCCCATGTTCATCGGAGTCTGTGTTGATGAAGCGAATTTGGAGGGTGTCATCCTTATCCTCTTCAGTGACTGTATCATTCGAAGATAAAACCTCTGAAGGAAAAACCGGGTCAACTGCTGCCTCGACCTTTTGACTTTCGTCTGGTATGGATTCAGTTGGTTTATCCTCAATGATAGACGCTTCAGCTGACCACTTGAGCGGTCCAGCTGGATTCTCAACTAACGAAGGACTCGGCAAGAGTTTTTTGTATCCAGGAGGAAGTCGTAACGGTGAAACCGGACGATCTTCCAAGACTCTTTTAGCCTCGTCTAAGAAGGGACAACGGTGGAGGGCATGGTCGCCTTCGCACAATCTACAGGGAGGTCTAGCTCTCCCTTTTTGTCCTGGAACTTCACTTTTGCTAGTTGACGGTGTACTTTCAACATGGCCACCAGAGGTTGACGACACCGGATTGTGCAAACGGGGAGATGAGTCCCTTAGTATCCGAGGGATGCAAGGACAATCTCTGTGAAAGTGGTCTCCCTTGCAGATGACACATGGCGATTTAGGCCTGGTCAGTGCTGTGTGTGGATTTTCATTAGACGACACTTGTTTTCCCTTATTTGCCTTTGGCTCCTTCTTCTTTTTCTCTTTCTTCTTCTTTTCCTTTTTCTCCTTGGGAACTTGGTTTTTAGCTTTACCAGTCCCGTCACGCGAAGAGGAAGGAAGAGAGGAAGAATTAGAGGAAGTAGAAGGTTGGTGGAAAATTCTGGACTCGTCTAACTGCTGATTCGACTGTTCAGGAATAGTGGTGTTCTGAATGACATTGGTTGAGAAGAGCCAGACTGGCAAGCCAATTGTCAGTCCTGGAAGCGACAATGTGGCCATATGGGGCGCACCAACATCTCCCCAAGAGGAGAAGGGACTAGGATTTCCACCAAGGGGAATTCCTTGGTTGGTAGGCTCCATTTTCTCAACCTAAAGATCAACGCAGGAAAAAGGGGTGATTATTCTGTTTAAAATAAATTTTAACGACGCTTGGATACAACTTGTTTTTTCAATTTTAAAGAGTCGAGAAAAAACAAAAGATGACTCTAGTCTCCTTCGATTTTTAATGAGCCTGAAGTGACAAGTGCTCAGATGGACCTTTTCCGTTAAGGAGTCTGAAAAGGAACGAAAGGGACTGCTCTGGAGTTCTAGGTAGAGGGTGTGCCAAACCAATCGCAAAACCATAGAATACATTTTAGGGTACAGGCGGTCAATCTTCCCGAATGCTGTGTTCAGTGCATTGCGATCAGTAGGGCGACCGACACGGTTTCCTATGGATAAAGGTTTTATGCCTATAGGGGTCTCCCAATATATACTCGATGGTACGTGGGAGCACAATCCGTACTGGCACTTATTGTCTCTCAGGAGGAATCACCCAACCATCAGTGAGGCCAACAGTTACCAGGTTTTACGACGCCGGAACACGTCTCTATCCTAGACCTCTATGTTGTGCGTTAAGTTACAAAGCGTTGTTAAGTTCATTCAATTTATTTTAGGTTGATCTTTCTTAGAAGTTTGCCTTTTTGGATCACCACGAGATGTAGATACAATTCCTAAATGCAGTCTAAAGATGATAAGTAAGCTTTTATCTCTTTTCAACAATGAAAATCCTAGCTACAAGGGGAAAATAAAGACACAATCTTTTCTCAAAGAGCATAGAGCACACTGTAAATGCACTTTTCCTAAATCAATCCATACAAACTGTCAAAATGCAAATGCACTTGTGCATGTATTTGTTTTCACTTTCTTAATATTGATGCCTAAAAAGAAAGTTGTTGTACAAATTTGAATTTGATTTCAAGTGAAAACACAAACAAGCTTCTTTTTTAAATCAAAAAGACGATTTCGACACTTTATGATTTTGAAGTAAACACTTGTTTCGACACTAGAAATTCATAAATTCAAACCAAAAGACAAAAGTAAAAGCGTAATCAACTGTCAACAGCAAACAAAATTATTCCTAAGATCAAAACGACACTTACAACAGGTCTAGATCTAAGGGCGACAGTATGACTAGTTTACTTTTGTAATGGGAAACTGCAAATGATGTAACAAATACACAAAAACAAATACAGTTTCTTTTATACAACTGAGGCGGAATTAAGGCAAAGAAAAAGGGTTTTCAGATAGGTACACACACTGATAACAGGCTGCAAAAATCAGATATAAAACTGAGCAAAATGAAGCAGAGAACCACAGCTGCACAGGGCAAAGGCTGATCAACGCACCTGTTGCACAGAGAAACTGAATTGCAGCGCAGGTAGCCCTCTCGGGACCTGCGTTGAAATGCAGGACCTCTTCACAGAGTCTGCGCTGAAGCAGAAACGAGAATTGTCTCTGGGTTCTGGGTCACGGTTTGCAGTTTAATCTATGGTTTTTGGCCGGATAAAAGCTATCAATAAGGTACAATTAGAGGGATGATTTAAAGGAGGACTAAGAGCTATCACAAAGGGCTGTCAGATCATTTGTGAGTCAAGTGTTCAGATCATAAACAGGCCCAGTAAATGGACTAGAGTAGCAGATCTCTACTTTGCATTTGTAAATGCCAAATGCAGTTCGATTCTCCACTCCTAAGTTTATGAGAAGAACAACAATAGAAACACAAATAAACTAACTAGATACGATCCCCAGCGGAGTCGCCAATTTTTTGTTGGGAAAAGTATCCATTCAGAATGCGCCTATCCCACTCTAAGGTGTGATAGTGCCTTAGCAACAAACAAGGAAAACTATTTTCGTATTCTTCTTTATGAAATGTAAACGAAGAGGAAGGATGTAACTAACCTGTGTCTTTCGCTAGTTTGTTGGTCCAATCGCTCTCCTCTTTGTTCGCTTCCCGCTGCCTGCTCCCTCACTGGTCCAGCTTCACCAAGTTCCTGCAAGATCACAGAAGAGGAAACTACACAAAAGACATAGATTTACATTCATAAAAAGCTTAGGATCAGATTAAGCTAAACATGCAAATATAACAAAGCATCATTGATACACAGCATGTAGGAGAAACTCAAATAGTTTTATTGATATGATAAGAAAGTCCAAGAGGAGATACAACCAAGAGAGTCCTGATCCAGCATCTACCTCCCAGCAAAGGAATCCCTTCCTCTCCTCCAACAAAGCATAAATCACCCAATGCACTAATTTCAATTTCAAACCAACAGCAATTCTCTGCAAAGTACAAAATTCCAGCCTCTGGATCTCTGGGATGAGGGATCCATATATAGATGTAAGCAGAGAGGATGAGTCAGCTTATGTTTTGGCTTGTGGCTTCTCTCTGTCAGTTCTTGCTTCCACTTGGAGACTGAGAGCCTCTTACTCATCATTAGTCGATTTCAGTGAGGCAAGTTGGTGAGCTCCAGTATTGTAGCAATAATGCTACAACTCCTGGGGCTTCCTGTGTCTTAATTTTATCAACCCGGTAGTTCGTACAAACTTGGAAGCGACGGTGCTGTATGCACAAGTACTAGCCCTTGTCGCAGCTGTCACTTGGTCAGCTGGCACAAGTCCGCTAGGGCTTAAGCCAACTTCTATAGGCTCACAGAAGAAGCTTTATCAATGATGGACGAAAGTTAACTTCAAAGAAAGGCTACTCTACTTGACAAACTGAATCAAAAGCAACTTAAAGCATGTAAATCTATGAAACCCTAATTTAACTAGTCTATCCTCTATAATGCAAAGAATGTGGGTGCAACTCTTATGAATGCTGTCATTGCCTCTAACAAGTATGAATGCATGGGTCTAAGCTACTAGCATCATGAGAAATGTGTTTTTGTGTTTTTCCTTTAAGTGTGTGGAGTGATTGTGACCTTGGCCTAACTAGGTTTTGATTGTGCAGGTGGGATGGAGATGGAAGGAAAGTGTGGGACAGGTTGGGGAGGCTTGGAGAGGTTCCTAAGGATCCTCAGCACCCATCCACAGAGGTCCCTCACGTTCAGGAGCTCGGCAACGAAGTGAATGGCCTCCTACAGGAAGGCTGCTGGGAATTCTACAGGATACTCTGTTTTCTACAGGATGACCGTGCACGTCTACAGGATGGTTGGTCGTGGAGATTTTAGGAGTGGATGGAGTGTTGGAGTGGTGTGGGAGGCTAAGGGAGATGGAGATGGACCTAATGATGTCTTAGGAAATGGCAAGTCAGACGAAGGAAGGGTGCATGCAATGGGCTGATGTTTTGGAAGGGTGAAATCAACGAGAGTGAAGGAAATGGAGCGGTACGTGGAATGAGAGAGAGTTGGAGGACAAGTGAGTGAGGTAGAGGATGAATAGAACTTGCAGGTGGATGGAGAAAACGACGAAGTAAGTGGCTTGAGAAAGAGCAGCGTAAATGAAACAAATGACCTGTGCATCAAAACAAGAGATTCATTAACCTATTATGCCATGAAACCTACAAATCCGAAATGGAAAACAAGAAATGAAACTAATGCGTGAGAGTGCAGTATGGATCAATGTCGAGAATATATGAATGGATGTTCAATAAAAACGTTCATGTGGCAACTTGCGTGGAGATGAAACGACTGCTGTTCTTTTTGGTGGCTGATCATGGTCTACACCCCAATCCCAACGGTGAGATGGAAGTGAGCCTTTTGCAACCTGTTTTTGATGGAGCTCCAAGAGATTTATTCTACCAACCTATCAAACTCGAATACTGAAAGCAAAGCATCATACCAGTCCTATTTATGCTAATGAAAACAACTAAACCAACAAGCTGGAAATCCGAATTGCATAGGAAACTAAACAAACTCAAGTGCTGGAACTAATGGTAAATGCATTACAACACGGAGGAGGACTATGGCTCTCAGGTTGGGCCCTCACCTGAGAGCTATAGCTCCTTGAGAAAACTCAGAACTAACTCAAAAGTGGCCTTCTTTATTCATAATCTGATAACATGCCAAATTGGCTTACAAAAGAGAACGAAACTTGAGCTGTGCTCCAAAATTACAATAGTAATACGAGAGTTTCAACAACCTAACCAAGGCTAAGGCTTCTATACTTATACAAAACGATGCTCCAATAGATATCCATGATTCTAGGAGCTCGGCTGTTCAATCTATAGCTTAACTGCTGATCCTGTAGGATGGTCATAAATGTTGTTTCCTGTAGAGCAGTTTTGAACTGCTGTTCCTGTAGAACAGCTGGCCGTGTATTAAGCTCGGAGGGAGGCTGAAGTGGGCTCGGAGTTCTTGGTGAGGATCACGAGGAATGTCCCCCAAAACCGTGGACAACCTCTCCTTATGTCAGCAATGCCAACTCGTTGTCTCCTTGCCACCTTTTCGTTGTCTTTTGCTCCCTTTTAATGCCAAAACCTGGAATCACAATGCATTAGCTACGTGGATAAAGTGCCTATCCTTTCTCCTACAAACAACATGAATAAACTAAGAAGTGTATGCATAAACCATAAAAATGAATGGTTTGAGCAAGCAAAATAGGCCAAAAATGAGCCCAAATTGTACCAAAATTGGGGCTCATCATCACCCCCCAGCTGAACCATTTGCTCATCCTTGA
Organism: Pinus tabuliformis; assembly: GCA_031772625.1. Lineage (NCBI taxonomy): Eukaryota > Viridiplantae > Streptophyta > Pinopsida > Pinales > Pinaceae > Pinus > Pinus tabuliformis. The sequence goes on from CM062810.1 coordinate 588,271,304, forward strand.
GCAACCTTGCCCCTGCTCCTTGTCCGTGGCCGAGGACTCGGGACCGGAACAGGCTGTTTCTTTTCTGCTTTTGATGGTCCTGCCTTTTCTGCCCCTGATGGTGATGAGGGTGATGCTTCCTTCCCATTTTCTATTTCCTTGAGTCGGGCTTCAGAAGGCGACCGGCCTATCCTTCGTGTCCAGGAATTTATTTTTGGGCTCCCTTTTTCGGGGGTAGCTGATTGTTTAGAGGGGGTTCTTGCAATGGGTGAAGTAGGTACATCCCCTGAAGTGGTATGGCCACTGGGTGAAGGCTGTGGCTTGCTTGGGGACATCCTCTTGCTTCTCGTGGCTTCAGGTGGCAGAGGGGTCTCCCTCTCCCTTTTCTCTTTCGGTTTTGGAGGAGTGCTAAGGACAGCCAGTGCCGCTGCTGCCTCCCTATCGAGGATGTCAACCTTCTCTTTCTTGTGTTTTGCTTTCTCGGAGCTCCTTGTAGAGGGCCCCTCCTTTTTAAATTTCAGGCTTCCTGTGGAAGACCCTGCTTTGCCCGCTTTCAGGCCTCCTGTAGAAGATTCCTTCTTTGTCTTCGGGCTCTCTAGAGGAGGCTGTTTTTCAATGACCTTCGGGCCTCTTGTAGGAACCCCTCTTTCCAGCCTAGTGATTCTTGTAGGAGCCCCTGTCTCTGTCTTCGGGCTTCCTGTAGAAGCCTGTGGTTGTACTGTCGGGCTTCCTGTAGAAGCCTTTATCTCTATCTTTGGGCCTCCTGTAGAAGCCTGTTTCCCAGCAATTTCCGGGCTTCCTGTAGAAGCCTTGGTCGTTGCTCTTGGGCTTCCTGTAGAAGCCTGCTCCTTACTGATCTTCGGGCTTCCTGTAGAAACCTTTGCCTTTGTTTTCGGGTTTCCTGTAGAAGCCTGAGTTTACGTTTTCGGGCTTCCTGTAGAAGCCTGTGATTGCGTTCCTGCAGATGCAATTCTCACCACCTTCTCTTGCCTTGTTGCGTGGCTTTTGCGTTTGGCTTTGACTGCAGAAGCTGACGAGGTGCTTGGGCTGGCAGGGGCCACCTCAGCTTTGACTGCCCTACTCTTCAACCTCTGTTCTCTTGCTGATAGGATGAGGGTGTCCTCTTTGACTTTGTCATCTTCTCCCTCCTCCTTCTTCTTTCGTTCCTTTTTCTGTGCTGGAGCCGGAACTTTTTGGCTTTTTCCTTTCTTACTCCCGGCTGCCGGCTCGTCTTCTTCTCCGTTAGAGGATTCCGCTTCTTCAAGCAACATTTTTATGTTCCCCGTTCTTGATAAGTTCCTAAATGATTCCCAAGCGAGGGGAACTTTATATGAGCGGAGAGCATCCTCCACGAGGAGCTTGACTAGCCCATGGTGGGCTATCTGGTCCGAAATTCCGTCCTTGAGCTTGGTGGAACACTCCATTAAGGATTGTAGTAGAAAGTAAGGAATGCTCAACCTCTGTGCTGCAGGGAGGTCAATCTGGTGTCTTAGTTCGTTAAGCAGCCTGAAGTGATACGCATATACAATGCTATATCGGCCCTCACAGGTGATATATTTCATAATTTGTAGACTGACTTCGTTCCATGGCGGCAACAGGCTTGCCCTTTTGACTCCATTTTTGTCTTCGGTGAATGACTCTTCCGGTGGGAAGAACTCCTTCTTTGCTTGCTGGCTCTGCTTCTGCTCTTCTTTGTCCCACGGCAGACCCATGGGCAACTCTGTAATCCGACTGATATGCTCGGGGGTGAGTTTGAGGCTGAGACCTCTGAAGGTTACCGTGGCCAACGTCTGTGATTTAGGCTACAGAGCCTGCAAAAATTCCTCGGCTACTTCCTCATCGTAGCCCTGTAGTTTATCACAGAAAGGCATCCATTGTGCTCTAGTGAAGAGCTCAACCACTGCCGGGTTTCTCCTTAATGCATTTGAATTAGTGGGCTCTCGCCTGATAAACCCGCCAGGCATGATGAACACAGTGTTTGTACCCGAGGTGGTGGATACACAGGAAATTCGGTCTTAAAGACAGAACATGCAATGAATTTTCAGACCACAGTGTGATTATACAGCTATCCTGTAGGAGCGATAGTATAGGCACGGCAAACCAAAATTTTTTATGACCACACTGTGACTAATTGCCTTGCCACCTTTTGAAAAACCAATTGCGGAAGGAGTTGCAGGGTTACCTCTTTTCTGCCACCTTTTTTTACGTGAAGACTTCACCTTCCTGTAGAGCCGCGTGCCTGTAGAAACTGCTTCCTGTAGAACGGCGTTCCTGTAGAAACTGTTCCTGTAGGAGCAGTGTGCAGGCTTCGGGAAGAGCTTTTAGCTGGCTGGCGGTCGAGAGGTGCTTTACTAGCGTTCAGGTAGCCGAGAGCTCGGCGTGTCAACATGCAGAGGTAAGCAGAGGATCTACTCGAGTTTTGAAGTGAGGTTGATGGAGATACACGCTTAATCGAGCCGATTAGATTTTGAATCGGCGCAGCTCGTGGCGCGGGGGTGAGCTGTCCCCGCCGGACCGTTGGGTGACGTCACCCCTCATCCGCCTGCACATTCGTTTGTTGCCGCATTCATTCCCACAGATCTGCCGCCGCCCTTTTCGGTTAAACTTCACTTCTCGGTTGACGGGACTGATCTTCACGTGCTTGCTGCGTGTGTCTCTCGTCGTGGCTGCCACCTCGTCCTCTGACTATCCCTTTACTAACCGACGTGGCCCATCACTGGCCTTTAGGCCGCTCAACCATTCACCTTTATGCCATGCAAAACAAATCGAAGTAATAGTCATGCAGTTTGATGGAGAGAAGGATTAGAACACTTACCTGCGCGCGGCTGCACATGATTTCCAGATTTTTTAGCGATGGATCCACCTGCCGCATGTGGCTGCACATTCCTGTAGGCTCGTGGTTACAGGATGCTGGCGACGGAGTGGATGGATCTGCGTCCATGCGCCCGTGTTTGATCTCAGATGGCGGTGCTGTGAACGGTCTTCACTTGAGCAGGTCGAACTGTTACAGGATCCCCGCGAGGGGTCTTGTCACCGTTCTTTCTTCTCGGGTGTATGCTGCATGCTGGCGGTTCTGGCTTCTCGATCATGATCCCAGCGCTTCTGATGTATCAACATGGATGTGGTATGGTTCTCGGTGCTTAGTTTCTCTTTGACAGGTGCTTTCTCACGAGAACTGATTACTTTGGTGTGCTGCTGCAGGGATCTGGGTTGCATGGCGACGAGGGTGGTGGAGGACGATAATGGCAATGTTCAGGGGTGCCATCATTGACATGCATGCATTCAATCCACTCCTCAGTCGCTAGATCTTCATTTGAAACACATTTCAGCCATCGTAGCCTTCTACAGGAAGTTTCCTGTAGAACACAGAGCTTCCTGTAGAAATTTGGCACTTTGCTGTAGAAGATCCACGTCTTCCTGTAGGAAGACTGTCTGTTCCTGTAGAAAAAATGTATCCTCCTGTAGAAGATCCAAAGCATGATAATAACTGCACATACCTTAAAAACATTGCTGTTCTTGGAGGAGGTGCTGATGACATCCTTTGCTAGCATGATGAAGGCCGCTGGCTTGGAGTGGAGAGGCTTCTTCTCCTCCATAGAACATCTGCATGCAAACCTTTTTATTGTGCTGATTGTTTTTTTTTTTTTTTCTTTTTTCTTTTTTTTTTTTTTTTTTTTTTTAGAAAGACAATAGGAGCGCCTCGATGAGGTTTTCACCCCCACTGCCTGCCTTGGGTGCCTCAGAGAGGTTTTCACCCAAGGATCTTTATTTTCCTCTTTTTTCTTGAAAGACAATAGGAGCGCCTCAATGAGGTTTTCACCCCTACTGCCTGCCTTGGGCGCCTCAGAGAGGTTTTCACCCAAGGATCTTTATTTTTTCCCCTTTTTTTTTTTTTTTTTTTTTTTTGTGTGTTTTAGATCCTTCAGGGTATGCCCAAAGTGGATGCAGAACCCTTCTCTATGACCAAAACAGATTTCTCCATAGTGCTGATAAACTCTTGTCTTGAGAGAGGTCTTCTATAGATCTTCAATCGGTGCCCATTTACAAGCATGGGAATGGATTCCTCATCAATGGTTCGAATGAGGACAGATCCATTGTCATGGCACTGTTCCACCACATATGGTCCTAACCATCTGGTTCTCAACTTCCCCTTGAAATCTTTGAATCTGGAATCATACAACAAAGCCCAATCTCCCGGCTGAAATTGCTTGTCATGGAGATGTTGGTCATGCCACACCTTCCTCTGAAGTTGAACCACCTCTGAGTGAAGGAGGGCCTGCATGCGGTGTTCATCCAGTCCATTCAGCTGCAATAGCCTTTCTTGCTGTGCATGGCTGAGATCTAGGTCCAGCTGAGCTGCCAACCTCAAAGTGTTATACTCAAATTCAATGGACAGCAAATCTTTCTTCCCATAGACCAGCTCATAAGGTGTGAAACCGGTGGTGGTCTTCCAAGTGGTGTTGTAAGCCCATGTGGCTTCAACTAGGCGATCTGCCCAGTCTTTTCTGCTGCTGTCTACCACTTTGGTCAAGATCCCTTCTAGAGCTCTATTGGTGACTTCCACCTGCCCATTGGCTTGAGGATGATAAGGGGTGGAAGTCCTATGCTTGATCTTGTGATGAGCCAATAGATCTTCAACCAAGTTAGAGGTGAACTGGCTCCCTTGATCGGTCACCAGCTCTCTTGGGTAGCCAAACTTGTAGAAGATGTTCTCTCTTAAGAACTCAACCACCTTTTCTTCAGTTGCTGCTTTGATTGCTTTAGTCTCTGCCCACTTTGTCAAGTAGTCAGTACACACTATGATGTAGGATCTTTGCCTCGAAGAGGGATTGATTGGGCCCACAAAGTCCATGCCCCACTTCTCAAATGGCTCGAGAGTCGCTTGAGGTTGGAGAGGCATCTCATCCCTTTGGGTCGGTTTCCCCATTCTTTGGCATTGGTCACACTGGCTAACATATCTTCTGACATCTTGATGAAGTGTGGGCCAATAGTAGCCTGCCTGCAGGATCTTGAAGGCAGTTCTCTTTGCCGCAAAATGTCCTCCACAAGGCCCATCATGACAGGTGAGGAGAATGTCAAAGACTTCCTCCTCCCTTACACAACGCCTTAAGATCTGATCGGGGCCAAGCTTGAACAGGTTGCCCCCAATCCATGTAAATGAGGCACTCTTTCTGATGATTTTGCTCTTCTCTTTCGAAGAGAGGTGCGGAGGAAACTAAGCTGAAACAAGGTAGTTTGCTATGTCAGCAAACCATGGAGAGAGTACTGAGATAGCAAACAGATGCTCATCAGGCATCTGGTCATCCACCGTCCCATCTTCATCTGCAGACAAATCCAATCTAGACAAGAAGTCAGCAACAACATTTTCTTTTCCTGGTTTATCAACAATGGTTAGATCAAACTGCTGCAATAAAAGTAACCATCTAATAATACGAGCATTCACATCTGGTTTATTCATCAAGTATCTAATAGCAGCATGGTCAGTATGTACAAAAGTCTGGTAACCAGTAATGTAATGTCGGAACTTGTTCAGTGCATGAACCACAGCTAAGAATTCCTTCTCGGTTACAGTGTAATTCAGCTCTGCTTTGGACAAGTTTTTGCTAACGAAGTAAATGGCATATGGAAGTTTTTGCTCAACTTTCCTAAGGCTGCACCTATGGCTTTGTTCGAGGCATCAGTGTGGATGTGGAAAGGTAGGGCCCAGTTTGGACCTCTTAGGATTGGAGCTGACACTAACTTGTCTTTTAATTCATTCAAACTCTTCTGACAATCGTCAGTCCAATTAAACTCCACATCTTTTGCCAACAAACCAAACAACGGTGAGGCTAACTTGCTGAAGTCTTTAATGAACCTCCGGTAGTATCCTGCTAATCCCAAGAAACTCCGGACATCCCTTACTTTTTGAGGAGGTGGAACCCTCTTGATGAGAGCAATTTTGTTAGGATCCACCTGCAATCCTTGAGAAGAAATGGTATGGCCTAGCACTGTCCCTTCAGTCATTAGGAATTCACATTTCTCAGGGCTAAGGGACAAGTTCATCTCGATGCACTTGGTTAGGACCTTTCCCAAGTTGGACAATGCTTCCTGGAAGTTGGCCCCATAAGGGGTAAAGTCATCCATGTAGATTTCCACTGCATCATGGACCAACTCCGAGAAGATGCTCAAGACAGCTCTCTGAAAAGTAGCAGGAGCATTGCATAGCCCAAAGGGAAGGACTCGGTAGGCAAAGGTACCCCAAGGACAAGTGAAGGTGGTCTTATCTTGGTCTTCCGGGCTGATTTGGATTTGATTGTACCCGCTGAACCCATCCAGGAAAGAGAAGAACTTCTTTCCTGCCAGTCCATCCAACACTTGATCTATGAAGGGTAGAGGGAAATGGTCCTTCTTGGTAGCTTTGTTCAGCTCCCGGTAATCTACACAGATCCTCCACTTCTCATTCTTCTTGGGAACCAACACCAGAGGGGACACCCATTCACTATCTGAGATGGGGTAAATGAATCCGGCGTCCAACAGTTTTTGCAATTCTTCCTTGACAATGTCCTTAAGGGCTGGATTCATTCTCCTCTGGGGTTGCCTAACTGGTTTACAATCCTCTTTGATGTATATATGATGGGTACAGACCGAGGGGTGGACTCCTTTCATCTCCTTATAGCTCCAAGCAAAAGCATCTAAGTGGCTGGCCAATAGGCTACACAACTCCTTCTCCTGGGAAGGAGACAGAGAGGAGCTGATCTTTAACGCTCTCTCAGGGCCGAACTCCACACTTTTGACTCTGGGAGTTACAGGGCTGGTTGTACAAAGGTCCACTAAGGGGCTAGCTTGGGCATCCTCCACCAACTTCTCTAAAGATAGTGCACTGGAAGGTGGATTCTGGATCAGGGTCTCAATTAAATCATCCTCGGTAGGAGAATTTCTTCTAGCGGTATCTAGGGTGCACAGAGGTGCAGAGTACACCTCGTCTTCCTCTCCGTCCTCCAACCAGAGTGGTAAATCATGCTCTAAAGAAGGTTGGGCAGGAGGGTATAGGACTAGCTGCTTGGACATGGGACCATTTTTGATGGTCATGTTCCCTGCCCGACAACTTATGTAAGCATCTGCAGTAGCTAACCAAGGCCTCCCCAAGATGAGAGGATATCCAGTAAGCTTGGCCTTTGGTTGCAGGACCAGGAAATCTGCAGGGTATTCCCAAGAATCAATTGAGACCAAGACATCCTCCACAATCCCTTCGGGAGTCACGGTGGAGCGATCTGCTAACTGCAGTACTGTCGAAGTCTTTCTCAAGGAACCCTGAAGATTGAGTTTAAGCATGGTATCCCTGGTCATCACATTGATGGCTGCCCCCAGATCAATCAAGGTGTGGGGGATAATGGTGCCATTGATGTGTACATCTACTACAGGACTTCCAGGATCTAGGTATTTTGGGCAGATGACTTGTCCTAGCATAAGGTCAGACAGTTGTCCTATGACGTTGATAGTTGAGGCATCTTTCTTCCGTCTGCCTGGGTGTTTGAAACACTTCTCCTTAATCAGCTTGTTATATATTGGCACATCCTTGATGGCTTGGAGAAGTGGGATTTTAACACACAACTGTTTGAGCTCACCCAAAAGCTCATCTTCTTCTGGGTTCGGTTGTGTGGTGGCGGTTAATCTCTCAGGAAAGGGTGGAGTAGGCTTTGGTTCACTCTCCTAATGGTTTTCCTCATCCTCTGGGGGAGGAGGTTGGCGATCTGGAAGAATCTTTCCAGATCTAAGATTGATTTCCTGGATCTCCACAGCATAGGTAGGGCACGAGGTCTCCCCAGTATATACCTGTTGAGCCTGTCTATTGTTGGGGTTCAGGTTCGGTTGAGCAGGCATCTGAGGTTGCCTTGGAGGAGCAAGAGGTAAAGGCTGAGGTTGAACTGGTGGTGGAGGCAAAATGGCGGGAGGAGTGTTGTATTGGGGCCTCCACCCCGACTGAGGAGCACTCCATTGAGGTTGCGACTGGGTATGTGAGTGATATGGATGAGAAGTAGGTTGAGTAGGGTACTGAGGTGGATAAGACCATGGAGGAGGCATTGACCAGGAAGGATGAGCAGGGGGACCCCAGGAAGGCATGGGAGTCAAGTGGTTGGGGTTGTAATAAGCTTGAGATGCCCCTTGCATCCCCTGCTGATAAGGTCTAGATCCTTGAGGCCTCCTTTGGTTGATGAAGTAGAGAGGTTCAGTGGGGGCTTTAGTTCCCTAGTACATGGCTTTAAACCCAGGCAAGGTTGGACACTGATTTGTTGGGTGGTCCTCCTCACAAACGAAACACACTTCAACCGAATGCAATGGACATTCGTTCTTAGGGTGTCTTCTGGTGCACCTAGGGCAGAAGACAGCCAAGGCTCTCTCAGCTTCCTCTTTCTTTTGCTGGATCCTGAATGTGTCCAGCTGCATGGCAATGGTATGTCTCACCTCACTCTTAAGATCTTCTAATTGGTTTGTAAGCTCATGTTTGGAGAAAGGGACACCGGTGGAGAGGAGGTTTCCTCTACCTCGTTTTCTAGCTGCCCTGGAATGATTTCGAAACACAGTTTTGATGTCCTCATAAGGCAATTGGTAAATGTCCCCCCCAGCTAACATGTGAAGGGTGTCTAGGAGATCTTCAGGGACTCCTCGGAGTAGAACCAACTTGAGGGATTCGGGGTCAAGTGTGCACCTGGCCCGTTTATAGCTAAGTTGGAACCTCTCCTCATAGTCCTCTAAAGACTCATCATTCCCCATGGTCATTCGAAAGATTTCTCCCTTGGTTTCCTTGGACCTACAATAATCCCTATACTTGGTATTGAAGGCTTGCTGCATCTGAGCCCAAGTGGTGATGCTATTCCCAGGTAATCCCATGAACCAACGTAGTGCTGCATCCTTGAGAGTGGAAGGGAAAAGCTTCAACTTTTGCTCATCCTCAGTATAGTCATAGGTTCGACAAAGGACAGCAAACTCAAACAAGAAGGTATCCGGATCCTCAGTGGTCAGTCCATGGAAGTGAGGCAAGGCAGAGGGGCTAATGTTTTTCATTTTCATATCCCCATTGGTTTCTCGGATGGGGAAAGCTCCTTCTATTCTCTCATCTTCTCTCCCATTATCAGCCATGGCTTCAGATGGAGTGGTTTCTAACTCTTCTTCGTCTATAGGGTCTTGGTATATCTCGGGATGTTCACCTATAGGTTCCTCTGGGTCACTGTCACCAAAGAAGAGAGAAGGGTGACTTAGTGATGTGGTGGGGGTGTTTGGTAGGAATTTGCCTGATCTATCTCGGTTCCTACGAGGCATGAAAGGGAAAGGACTCTTCTCTGTTTTTAGTGCTTTTGCTTTTTTCTTGTACCTGCAAAACTGAAACAAAGTGATCTACAACTAACTAGATTGCTCAAATGAAATTTGCGGAATTGGAAATATTAATCTAGGAAAGCAGGAAATACTAATCTAGGAAAGCAGGAAATACTAATCTAGGAAAGCAGGAAATACTAATCTAAGAAAGCAGGAAATACTAGTCTAAGAAAGCAGGAAAGTCTATGCTACTTTTGCAGAATGGAAATGAAGCAAACTACTTAGCAGAAGGTAAGAGTAGGAAAGTAGAGGAAAAGCAACAGGTGCTAATACTCTGACACTTCCCCGGCAATGGCGCCAAAAAGATAGTGAGCTCCAGTATTGTAGCAATAATGCTACAACTCCTGGGGCTTCCTGTCTCTTAATTTTATCAACCCGGTAGTTCGTACGAACTTGGAAGCGACGGTGCTGTATGCACAAGTACTAGCCCTTGTCGCAGCTGTCACTTGGTCAGCTGGCACAAGTCCGCTAGGGCTTAAGCCAACTTCTATAGGCTCACAGAAGAAGCTTTATCAATGATGGACGAAAGTTAACTTCAAAGAAAGGCTACTCTACTTGACAAACTGAATCAAAAGCAACTTAAAGCATGTAAATCTATGAAACCCTAATTTAACTAGTCTATCCTCTATAATGCAAAGAATGTGGGTGCAACTCTTATGAATGCTGTCATTGCCTCTAACAAGTATGAATGCATGGGTCTAAGCTACTGGCATCATGAGAAATGTGTTTTTGTGTTTTTCCTTTGTGTGTGGAGTGATTGTGACCTTGGCCTAACTAGGGTTTGATTGTGCAGGTGGGATGGAGATGGAAGGAAAGTGTGGGACAGGTTGGGGAGGCTTGGAGAGGTTCCTAAGGATCCTCAGCACCCATCCACAGAGGTCCCTCACGTTCAGGAGCTCGGCAACGAAGTGAATGGCCTCCTACAGGAAGGCTGCTGGGAATTCTACAGGATACTCTGTTTTCTACAGGATGACCGTGCACGTCTACAGGATGGTTGGTCGTGGAGATTTTAGGAGTGGATGGAGTGTTGGAGTGGTGTGGGAGGCTAAGGGAGATGGAGATGGACCTAATGATGTCTTAGGAAATGGCAAGTCAGACGAAGGAAGGGTGCATGCAATGGGCTGATGTTTTGGAAGGGTGAAATCAACGAGAGTGAAGGAAATGGAGCGGTACGTGGAATGAGAGAGAGTTGGAGGACAAGTGAGTGAGGTAGAGGATGAATAGAACTTGCAGGTGGATGGAGAAAACGACGAAGGAAGTGGCTTGAGAAAGAGCAGCGTAAATGAAACAAATGACCTGTGCATCAAAACAAGAGATTCATTAACCTATTATGCCATGAAACCTACAAATCCGAAATGGAAAACAAGAAATGAAACTAATGCGTGAGAGTGCAGTATGGATCAATGTCGAGAATATATGAATGGATGTTCAATAAAAACGTTCATGTGGCAACTTGCGTGGAGATGAAACGACTGTTGTTCTTTTTGGTGGCTGATCATGGTCTACACCCCAATCCCAACGGTGAGATGGCAGTGAGCCTTTTGCAACCTGTTTTTGATGGAGCTCCAAGAGATTTATTCTACCAACCTATCAAACTCGAATACTGAAAGCAAAGCATCATACCAGTCCTATTTATGCTAATGAAAACAACTAAACCAACAAGCTGGAAATCCGAATTGCATAGGAAACTAAACAAACTCAAGTGTTGGAACTAATGGTAAATGCATTACAACACGGAGGAGGACTATGGCTCTCAGGTTGGGCCCTCACCTGAGAGCTATAGCTCCTTGAGAAAACTCAGAACTAACTCAAAAGTGGCCTTCTTTATTCATAATCTGATAACATGCCAAATTGGCTTACAAAAGAGAACGAAACTTGAGCTGTGCTCCAAAATTACAATAGTAATACGAGAGTTTCAACAACCTAACCAAGGCTAAGGCTTCTATACTTATACAAAACGATGCTCCAACAGATATCCATGATTCTAGGAGCTCGGCTGTTCAATCTATAGTTTAACTGCTGATCCTGTAGGATGGTCATAAATGCTGTTTCCTGTAGAGCAGTTTTGAACTGTTGTTCCTGTAGAACAGCTGGCCGTGTATTAAGCTCGGAGGGAGGCTGAAGTGGGCTCAGAGTTCTTGGTGAGGATCACGAGGAATGTCCCCCAAAACCGTGGACAACCTCTCCTTATGTCAGCAATGCCAACTCGTTGTCTCCTTGCCACCTTTTCGTTGTCTTTTGCTCCCTTTTAATGCCAAAACCTGGAATCACAATGCATTAGCTACGTGGATAAAGTGCCTATCCTTTCTCCTACAAACAACATGAATAAACTAAGAAGTGTATGCATAAACAATAAAAATGAATGGTTTGAGCAAGCAAAATAGGCCAAAAATGAGCCCAAATTGTACCAAAATTGGGGCTCATCACAAGTGTCATTGGAGAAGATTCTGGAAGCTTCCATTGTCTTTCCACCTCGTTGAATGAGCTTGCCATTTGTCATTTCCCGCTCAACGCACCCTTGTAGTGCATTCACCTGCGTTGCAATGCACCTATCCAGTGTATTTGGGTGCTCTGCAACGCAGGCAGCTAGTGGAGCCTCTGAATTGATCCTGATTTGACTAGTTTTGAGCAGTTTTGGTGGAGAAATTCTGGGAGAAGCTGTCATTGGTTGACCTTGTTCCTTTAGGGGCAGGAACAACACTTTTAGGGACTTTGGATCCCTTGGATTATGTACATTTCATGCTCAATGCTGTAAGGCACAAAAATGTCTATAACATACCTAAATTTTATGCGCTCACAGTTAATCAAGTGTTTTTTGGATGTGTCATAGATGTTCTTCCCAAAATATGCTAAATTCCAAAATACAATCAAGATAAATGACCATAAACTTACCCAAGTGCGGCCTTAACACATCATTGATTAATCTCATAAATATGGGTTGTTGAAATAAAGAGTTACTGAGAGGGAGGTGGGGTGAATCGGTAATGTTGAGGTTCTTAAAACTTTTTATGAATATGTCTTTAGCTCTTTCCTCTATTTTTTGTTACTTATGAGTGCATTCATACATAATACAAATAAACAACAAGATAAGAAATTCACATGTACATACAATCCATCACATGAGAAACATACATATATTGACACTGGTATGTTTACGTCGAAACCCAAAGGGAGAAAACCACCAATATGTTTGCTTATACGATGTAAATTAAGCACCTACTTAATTACATCAATTTTTTTTGTGAGAACCCACTCACAGGAGGCACTGACCCCCTTAGGATAGAAAGCACCTACTTCCCAAGAGGAACCAACCTCTTATGGATGCAAACCACTATCTCCTCTAGCGACTATTCTACCTTTCATACAATTTTCAAACTAAAAACAGAGGAAAATAAAAATATAGAAGAATACCAGTCTGGTTTACTGTAGAATCAACTTCTTCTCTCAGTGCTCTACTATTCCACACACTCTCTCAGCCTCACACAACAACACCCTATCCTCTGCACTCTGTCTTCTATTCCATGAACTCTCTACAATGCTCTACTCCAGTTCAACACTTTGGCCAGTTGCACATCTCTCACACACTCTTCTCTACTCTCTTCAACACATACAACACTATTGTCTTCCCCACATTGCTCAATGGAAATTACTAGTTTATGTACTCTATTCAATGTTGTCTATGGTGCTTATTTCCACATTACCGATTGTACCTTTGTATGACACCTCCATACTACTGCTGCGTATGTTTCCTGAGTTTTTTTGTTGCATTAAACATGAGGATGGGCTTTAGATCACTTCACCAACTCTCTGTATGATCCTCCATGTTGAGAATTTAATCTAAGTCCACCTACGCACTCCAATGAGACTCCCCATGCTTATTCATGGCTTCGCACAACTTGAATGTACTTTAGAGTGGCTTCTGTGTTCCTCATTTAAGTCTATAATACATGCACAGGAGATAAGAGATGGCTTTCTTCAAACATCAAGACCAACCTAATAGTTCTTCCCTGAGAATCGTTGTCCTCATTGTCTTAACCAAACTTTTTCTGCAGTTGCCATTAACTCCATCAACCAACTTCTATGCACACATTTACTTAGCAGTTGTCAACCCGTTCGTCCTTTAATACTTTGTACAATATTATCAGAGCTATAACACATCGTAACTGATATAAAAATAACGTTACAAAATCGCACCATTATGATGCTTTTAGCCCCTTAATGCTTTGCCCTCTTACCATTTTCTTTCTCATATGACTACTCTCTGAGACCGTTGGCTTAGTTATTAGGTGCTAGGACCTATATGCTCTAGTTGGGGGGACTATCTCTCAATGTATAGATCTCGACCTTGGTTCTTTTGGGCTTCCTTGACCAAGCGCCAACACATCAGAGCTCCTGCATATCAGAACTTTCTCATAATTCAATTAGAGAGGTCCCCGAAATTTTTACCTCTAAAACATACTTTCCATGCGCCTTTTCAACTCTTAGGTGCTAAGGTCTAATTTATGCCATTAGTCCTTTGGATCCAGATGACTAAGTGCTAAACACCATCAAAGCTCCATGTTTTGTAACTTCTCTCCAAATTACAATTATGGAGGAGTTCCGAAATTTTGACCTACGAAATAGTTTCTACGAGGCATCACATAACACTTAGGTGCTTAAGACTTCTTTTCAACCTTGGTCCTTTGAATCTCCCATGACCATGTTTTAGTCCACATAAGAGCCCCTTTATTGGATCAAAACATATCTATAAAGCAATTAGAGAGGAGTTATGAAAAATCCAACCTCTGATATGCCAACCTCTAAGATGATGTCATGCTATCTTCATTATTCCACGTGGAAAGTCCTTAGTGGTGACACATGTCACCCATATTTTCCCTATTAGGCCACCACAAATTCTGAATATGACTACCATGTGTCTATCGTATATTCACATCATGTTGATGTCATCTACCTCGTCAGCTCCTGAGGGGCCAATCAACTCCTGCCATGTGTTTATTAGGGGATACAGAAAGGGTCTTCTTGGTCCTTGGTTTTTCACCGAATTCCTTTGTAATTCCTCTACTCCATAAACCTAGTTGCTTCCAAGCAAATGAAATTTATAAGGACTTACAAGGTTCCAAGGTTCAAATATGCCTTTTTATGCCATCTACTCTAACCTCTGATATTGTGACTTCCTCCAATATCTCGGGTTCTGAAATCTCTAAGTTCCCGAGGTTCCAAACCTCTGATATTTGGCTGCTCCTTTCAGGTTTATTTTAAATAGACTGTCAAGGTCCCAATGACTCCCTGCTTTCGATATTTAGCCTTCCGAAATTTGGCTCCCGATATTTGACGTGCTTCGAAGGACTCCAAGCTCCTTTACTTTGGCTATTAATAACTTTTGATCCTGATGGCCATTTCTGGACTTCCACATACCGTTGGAAATCTCACTCAAAGAAATTTCTAGTGGATAAGGTCTAATGTAGGATTTGATCCCATCTGTTACCTGAAACATGGCTACAAAACTCTGTGCCTCAATGCTAGTCTGGTTGACATCAATGCCAACATATCAAATTCCACAAGCCATCCAGACAATGCCAACTATCCAACAATATCCCCCTTTGGTATTGATGGAAACAACATAATCTCCACCTGAAACCAGGCATGGCCTTCTTCTCCCACTTTGGCATCAATGGAAAAGGATGCCCCTCAATACTCCCTGTTAACCACTGAAACCTACTTTTCAATTGATCCCATATGCTGAGTAGATGCCAACACACATGATAGTTGAGTCATTTGGGAGGAAGAATCACAACCCCTATCTGCTTCCTAATATATTCAAAGGGCTCTCTTTCCAATGGCTTAGTAAATATATCTACAATTTTTTCTGTAGTGACCACATATTCAAGTTTAACAACATTGGATGCAACCTGTTCTCTTAAGAAATTGAACTTGATAGGGATGTGCTTGGTCTTTGAATGCATGAAAGGATTCTTAGAGGTATTGATGGCACTTGTATTATCACATATTATTAGAATAATATTAATCAACTATATCTGAATATCGTTCAAGGTATGCTTCATCCATAGAATTTGTGAGCAACAATTGGTCGATGCAATATAGTCTGCTTCAGCATTTGATAAAGAAAAGGAGGCTTGTTTCTTTCTAACCCATGATACTAAGCAGTTCCCCAAAACGAATGTTGCACCTGAGGTGATCTTCCTATCATTAATATTGCCTACCCAATTAGCATCAGTGTAGGAATTCAACTTAAATTCTCTACTTCTAGCATACCATAGTCCATAATTTGTTTTCCCTTGAAGACATTTGAAAATCCTTTTGACAATGATGACGTGACTTTCATGAGGGAAAGCTTGAAATCTGGCAATGACACCCATTGCTTGCATGATTTCTAGTCTTTAAGCCGTGAGATACAACAAGCCTTATATCATGGATCTATATTAAGTCTGATTTACCAGCGGTGTCTCATCTTCCTTGCACAATTTTCAACCTGTAACCTTAGGTGTGCTAACTGGATTTCAATCTTCTAGACCAAACTTCTTCAGAGTTTCTTGTAGGTACTTGGATTGGGAGATAAACACTCCATTTTGAGACTGAGAAATTTGCAATCCTAAGAAGAAAGACAACTCTTCGATCATGGACATCTTGAACTTTGTCTGCATACAATTTGTGAATTGATGTCCCAATTGTTCCATGTCACTGCCAAATATTATGTTGTCCACATATACTACTATAATTAGTAGATGATTTCCCTTAGAATTTATGTATATATTATTTTCTACAATACCTTTCTTAAAGCCTTGTTGCTGAAGGTAGAGATCCAGTCTTGCATAGGAAGCTCTCAGAGCCTGTTTGAGACCATATAAGTCCTTTTTTCAGTTTTCACACAAACTCTTTATCTTCAGTGAGCATGAATACTTTTGGCTACTCAATATAAACCCCTTCTTGTAGATTTCCATTAAGAAAGGAAGACTTCACATCCATTTGATATACCTTGATATTTTTATGACTAGAAAAGGCAAGAAAAATTTGGATAGCTTCAAGTCTCGCAACTAGTGCAAAGGCTTCCTTGAAATCTAGCCCTTCTATTTGGCCATACTGTTTGCATACCAAACAAGCCTTGTTCCTAATTACTTGACCCTGTTCATTTATCTTATTTTTGAAAACCCATTTGGTTCCAATGAGATTTTTATCTTTGGGTCTTGAAACAAGCTCCCAAGTGTCATTCTTTTCAATTTGGTGAAGTTCTCCATTCATAGCTCTCACCGAGGATTTTTCCTCACTTTCCTCGCTGAGATTTTTAGGCTCAATATGGGACAGCAGAGCAATATTTGCACAACTTGAACTACCAACAAGTTTCCTCCTGGTTTGAACACCATTTCTTTGATCTCCAAGAATATGACTCTCAGAATGTTCCTTTTGTACATACCATGAAGTTGTTTTGGGTCTTGGAGTTGTGCTCATTTCCTCACCTTCATTATCTGAAATTTTTTCTTCTTTATCTGAGGGCCTCATGTCTAAATTTTCTTCTCCATCTAAGTTCATATTTCCTTTTGAGGACTCAGGTTGTGAAGCTATTTCATCTACTATTAAATAAATGCAATCCTCAACCCTCTTTGTTTGTTTGTTGTAACACTTATATCCTTTACTTTTAGTAGAGTACAAAATTAATATACCCTCATTAGTGCATGAGTCAAACTTTCCTTGATTTTTGGCATTTCTTCTGATAAAACATTTTCTCCCAAACACCTTGAAGTGTTTAACTGATACAGGTCTTCCCTTCCACAACTGATAGGGATTTTTATCACTATTATGCCCGAGTTGAGTTTTATTTGATAGATATATTGTTGCTTTTGTTGCTGCTACCCAGAATATTTGGGATACATCTACTTCATCCAACATATCTTTGGCCACTTCCAGGATTGTTCTATTCTTTCTCTCAACTACTCCATTTTGTTGTGGAGTTCTAGCCACTAAATACTTCCTCCTAATGCCCTGCTCTTCACAGAATTCTTCAAAATCTATAGAAGTGTATTATCGTCCTCTGTATGATCTTAAACATTTGATCTTTAAGTCTTTCTCATTTTCTACTTAAGCTTTAATATTTTTTAAATGCTTAAATACTTCTAATTTTTCTTTTAAGAGCATGGTCCAAGTGGCCTTGGTAAACATTAATGAGTAGCATAAAATACCTTTCTCCTTTTGGGGTTTTTTCTCTAGTTGGACTGTAGATATATGTGTGAGCTTGCTCCAGTGGTCTAGATGAAGGGAACTTCTTTTACTTGAAATGAGTCCTAGTCTTGTTACCAAATTGACATGACTTGCATATTCAATTATCAGGCCTTGAAAGTCTTGGAAAATATCTCACCACTCCCAACTTGCTGACTTTAATCAAATATTCAAAACTCATATGACCAAAACTATTGTGCCACAATCGTGCTTCATTCGTTTTTCTTAAATAGAATTTTACTTTAGAGTCATCAAACACATATGCATTGTTGTGAGTTCTGACTACTTTCCCACCAACATTCCATCTTTCTCATTTTGTATCTCACAATCCTTGAATCGAAAGATCACATCATAACCGTTATCACACATCTGACTTATAGTAAGCAATTTGTGCTTGAGGCCTTCCACGTACATCACATTTTGAGCTTTTGTCTTTTGATCTAGTTTGATTATGTCTTTACCCTTATTTCTTGTTGGGGCATTGTTGCCGAAAGTGACATTGTTCCCTTTGTCTTTTTTTATTAGCGACATAAATTTTCTCTTATCCCAAGTCATATTCTTGGAACAACCACTATCTGCATACCATATGTTCTTTTGATTATGTTTGTATAGAGAAAGTCCACATTGCATGCACTTTTCATTTTTTCATTTCCAATTCTCCTTACCCGTTTAAGAAGTTGACTGTTGAATATTATCGGACTTAGATAAGTACTAAAACCTGCTTCTGCACTCACTTGCCTTGTTCCTAAAGTTACTACATTTGAAACACTCAACCTCACTTAAAAGGCGAGAGAAGTCATTTCGATCTCTTTGAGGAGAGTTTTGAGATCTAAATTTCTGATACTTATTATATCTAGGATTTTCATCTCTTTCAACTTTGATCCTCCTACAATCAACAACCTTATGTCCAAAGATGTGACACTTATAACAATAACCATAAAATAAACAAATGTACCTATTGTTGGAAATTTTGAGTTTGTGCATGTAGGTACCTATAATGTCTAGCTGATTGATTCATTCTCCATTGGTGTGGCTCCTTGGGGTGGATGGAGTCATTATTCAAGTGATGATATCTTATTTTCCTTGTTGTCCTTTTGTCTTCATTGATTATTTATTTAATCTTATTTTCATAGCTTTATGGTTCCTCAAATCCTATGTACTTGAAGTTTGTCTTTCCCATAGAATATTTCTGTGTTCTTGAGAATCCCAGACCTATTCATTTCTTGAAAACCTTTGACTATTTAGAATCTGCTCTAGCTTTCTTGTGCCTTCTACAAATTTTTGATTTAAAACTTTGTTGGTCTCTACTTTCTCAAGATTCGTTCTCAGGGAGAGGACCTCTACCTCAATACTCTGACATATTTCTTCCCATTCATGGATCAAATCATGAAGAACTTCTTGCTTTCGCTTAGCTTCCTCTAATTTGACTTTGAAGGTCAGAATTTCATCTTTGCTTGTTTTTTTTTATTGTTTCCTTATGAACCTTGAATAACTCTTGTTTTAAATGCTTGTTCTCTTCTTGTAGTCTCACACATGTTCCCTATTTTTCTTCTCGTAGAAGGGCTAAACTATATTTTCTTTTAATGGCTTCTTCCATTTTTTCTTTTTGATAAACAAACTCTTCATTGTCCGAGTTGTAAATACCTTCTTCAGCATGTTGCAATTGTTCTTTTAGCAACCTTTTCTTTTTCCTAACCTTCTTTAAATCATCAAGAGAACTGATGAGTTCCCCTTCAAAGTCCACTATTCCTACTTCTTCTTCTTCCTCTTCAAAATCAGTAATATTTTGTTTATTGGATTCTACTCCAAATGCCATAAATAGGTACTTATATAAATCATGTTCTTATGAGTTTTCGTCATCTTCATATGGTGTTGAACTATCCTCTTTGAAGTAGATCTCATTTTTGTTATAGAAATTCTTCTTTCGATGTTTCTGAGATTTGTTTCTAAATTTTTTATCATCTTCCTTTTCAGCCCTTTCGTTGTAAGGACACTTGGACAAGTAATGTTTGACTCTCCCACATTCAAAGCATTTAAAGGGAAACTTCCCTTTATATTTTCCTTAGCCACGCTTCAGTTTCCTAACAAATTGAGCCAACTCCTTACCAGATTCACAGTTGGAGCAGTATTGATGATCTTTGTGCTCCTTGGCCTTCTTAGACACTCTGAAAGCTGCCACCTTGGGTTCAGACTTATAGTGCATAACCTTTATGAGTTCAGATTGACTAAAGCCCAAGAGAATGGAATTCTTGGCTTTAGCATTATTTCCATGAATTTTTTACCACCTACATTAGTGGGAAGGACATTAGGGACATAATAATCTACTGGTACAGAGCTCCAAACATCTTCTCTTAGGGACATAAGATAGGCTTTCATCCAAACTTTTCAAAAGGCATAGTTTGTCCCATCAAAGACTGGTATCTTTCTCTAGTAAGCATCTTGAATCTTTTACCTAGACATAATTACTTATGGACCTGCCTTCTATTGGTTAGATTGTTCCTGAAGGAAATTAGCTCTGATACCAATTGTTGAAATAAGGAATTAGTGAGCCGGGGGGGTGAAACAATGTTAGTGAGGTTCTTAAAACTTTTTATGAATATGTCTTTAGTTCTTTCCTCTACTATCTGTTACTTATGAGATCATTCATACATAATACAAATGAACAATAAAATAAGACATTCACATGTACATACAATCCATCACATAATAAGCATACACATATTGAGACCAATATTTTTATGTGGAAAACCACTAGTTTGTTTGTTCTTATCATGTAAATTAAGCACCTACTTAATTACATCAGTTTGTTTATGGGCACCCACTCACAAGAGGAACCAACCCCCTTAGGATAGCAATCACCTACTTCCCAAGAGGCACCAACCGCTTATGGATGCAAGGCACCACTTGCTCTAGCCATTGTTCTACATTTCATACAATTTTCAAACTGAAAACAAATGAAAATACAAATACAGAAGAATACCAATATATTTTACTGCAAAATCAACTTATGCTCTCAGCCCTCTATTGTTCCACAAGATCTCTCAACCTCACACAACAATACCCTATCCTTTGCACTCTACCTTATATTCCACAGGCTGTTTGCAACACTCTGACCTAGTTTAACACTTGGGCTAGTTTCACAACTCTCACGCACTCTTCTCTACTCTCTTCAGCATATACTACATTTTTGTCTTCCCCAAATTGCTCGATGGAAATTACTAGTTTTGTTCCTCTGTTGCACTATGTTCAGTGTTGTCTTTCGTGACTATTTTCACATTACCTGAGTGTACCTCTATATGACACCTCCATACTATTGTAGTCTATATTTCCTGAGTTATGTCATTGCATTAAACATGAGGATGGGTTTCTAAGGGCTTCACCAACTCTCTGTGTGATCCGCCATGCCGGGAATTTAATCTCAATCCACATACACACTCCAATGAGACTTCCCATCCTTATTCATGGTTTCTCATAACTTAACTATAATTTAGAGTGGCTTCTTTGCTCCTCATTTAAGTCTATAAGATGTGCACAGTAGATAAGAGATGGCTTTCTACCAACATCAAGACCATCCCAATAGCTCTTCCCTGAGAATCGTGGTCCTCGTTTCCTTGACCAAGAAATTTTTGTAGTTTCCATTATCTCCATCAAACAACTTCTCTACACACATTTACTCAACATCTGCTAACCCATTCATCCTTTAATACTCTTTAAGAAGTATCATAGCTATAACACATTGTAACTTATATAAAAAGAATTTTACGAAATCACACCATTGTAATGCCTTTTTCCCCTTAGTTCTTAGCCCTCTTGTCATTTTGTTTATCATATGACCCCTGCCTGAGACCGTTGGCTTAGTGATTAGGTGCTAGGACCTATATGCTCCTATTGGGGGACTATCTCCATGTGTATAGCTCTCACCCTTGGTTCTTTTGGGTTTCCATGACCAAGCGCCAACACATCAGAGCTCTTGCATATCAGAACTTTCTCATAATTCAATTAGAGAGTTCCCTGAAATTTTGACCTCTGAAATGTACTTTCCATGAGTCTTTTTAGCAGTCAGGTGCTAAGGTATGCTTTATTCCATTAGTCCTTTGTATCCATATGACCAAGTGTTAAACACCATCGGAGCTCCTTATTCGTAACTTCTCTCAAAATTACAATTATGGAGGAGTCGGCATCACATAGCACTTAGGTGCTTAGGCCTTCTTTGCACCCTTGGTCTTTTGGATCTCCCACAACCATGTGCTAGTCTACATTGGATCCCCTTTATCAGATCAGAACATTTCTATAAAGCAATTATATGGGAGTTACGAAAACTCTAACCTCTGATATGTTAACCTCCGAGATGATATAATGTTGTCATCATCACTTCATGTGGTGCCTCCTTAGTGGTGACACATGTCACCTAGATTTTCCCCATTAGGCCACTCAAAATGCTGAATATGATTGCCACGTGTAGACCATATAGTCACATCATGCTGACATCATCTTCCTCATCATCTCCTGGGGGTCCAATCATTCGTTGCCATGTGTCCATTAGAGGAGAGAGAAAGAGTCTTTTCGGTCTTTAGTTTTTCACTGAATTCCTTTGTAATTCCTCTCTTTCACAAACCTCAATGCTTCCAAGGAAATGAAATTTATAAGGAGTTACGAGGTTCCAATATGCCTTTCTATGCCATCTGCTCTGACCTCTGATACTGTGACTTGCTCTGATATCTCAGGTTCCGAAATCTCTGGGCTCCCAAGGTTCCAAAATCTCCAAAAATAGGCTCTGATATTCAGTTGCTCCTTTCAGGTTTCTTTTAAATATATTGTCGAGGTCCTAATGGCTCCCTGATTCCAATATTCAGCCTTACAAAATTTGACTCTTGATATTTGACCATCTTCAAAGGACTCCAAGCTCCTTTATTTTGGCTATTAATAACTTTTCATCTAGATGGCCATTTATGGACTTCCACATGCCGTTAGAAAGCTATTTCACAACACTTTCTAGTGGAGAAGGTCTGATGTAGGATTTGAGCCCATATGTTACCTGAAACTTGGCTACAAATCTCTCTACCTCAATGCTAGTTTGGTTCACATCAATGCCAACATACCAAATGACACAAGTCATCTAAACAATGCCAACTCATTTCTTAGCCCAAATGGCATGAACAACCATTAAAATAACCCAACCTTTTCCTTGAAACTAGTCTTTGATGTGTTTGTTGTATGAATTTTGTAACAACCCAAAATAAACATGTAATTAATCAACTAATTAACAACAAGTTCAAACTATGAGTAGCACTCACTTACCTATGGTTGAAGTCTGCTTACCGCAACAAGGTTTTTGGGGACGACTCTCCACCCAACCGTAGGCTCAATTGTGCAAGGACTTGCTACAACTGGCCAGCCCCGAGCCCTCAGCCAACGTACTACTGCCAGTGACTCCTCTGTCTTAGAACACTATTCTCCCAAGAGAATGAATGATAGAGTCTTGGAATGATGGAATGCCTCCCATCTTCCTCACCATCTAATAAATAGAGCAAACATTGGAAGGGGAACCACATGCACACACTCCATGTGTCAACATGCAACTTTTTGCTTTCTTGTTTTATTCTTTTGTTTTTACTTTTTGATAGTTTTACTAATTTTTACTATTTTTCTTGTTTTATTTCTTTTGTTTTTACTTTTTGATAGTTTTACTGATTTTTACTATTTTTCTTGTTTTATTTCTTTTATTTATATTTATTTAGAGCATGTAATTAATTTATTGTTTTATTATTATTTATTTTGTTTATTGATTTATTATTATTTATTATTTTATTTATTGTTTATTGTTTATTATTTAATATTATTTATTATTTGTTATTTATGATTATTTATTATTTTTATTATTTATTATTAAGGGACATTACATACTCTCCCACTTTAAGGAACTTCATCCCAAAGTTAAGTTGAATTATTTATTATTTTTATTATTTATTAATTATTATTAAAGAACTCAGTATGCTCTTTTTGCATAATCAATGGTCGTTCTTTCTCTTTTGGAATTTAGGTTTGTGAATCTCCTTGTGTAGCATCCAGGTTACAGCCATTTGCAGATAAATATGATCCACAAGGTTACCTCAAATGAAGTGCATATCTATTCAAGCCCAAGCACCAAAAGAAGATCCTTCTCTCGGCAAGAATTCAAAGTGCTAAAATCATTATAGCTAAATGTATTGTACCCAATAGGTTTGTTCAGAGTTTCCTGCTTTTGTTTCGATCTTTATGTTGTAATTAATTAATGTAAAACCTGGTAGTTATTAAATCTTTGCTATGGGTTTGATATGGCGTTGCCTTCACGAGTCCACTTGCAGATGGGCCATCTTATTAATAAAATCATTTTATTTTGTGTTTTGGGGAGGGATAACCTTCCCAGTCATCTGATCCGGTTTTGGGTCGTGTGGCAGTGTCTCTTCTTGTTTATGGGGTGTTTCTGTTGGAATATTTCTTTGGTTGTTTGATTTCTTAAAGCCCTTAGAGTAAGCATTTAATGGCCATAAGAATCTCAAGATACATAAATTTGTTAACGATTTATTTTGTTAAAGGCAGTCCATTTAATTTTTATAACATCTTTCTTCTAACATAAGTTATGATTGCTTAAACAGATACTCAAAATATTTCACTCTACAGCACAGAATTTCAAATTATCCTAGCACATCAAGTCATGAATTTGTAGACTTAATATTGGTGTGACATATAATTTCAAAAGTCATGGTGAATAAATTTTCTTTCAGAATTCAAGTACCTTCTTAAAACAATAATGCCACCAACATTCTTAAGCTTTACTCATTTGAATTTTGATTTTATGTTGAGACAATTCACTAAGTTTTATTCAAACATCATTATTACTTTCCAACTCATGTTTTCCATGATTTAATACTACAAAATTAGTGATTATTAATAATTTGCATGATCAATCAAACAATTTCAAATTTGACAATGGTCTGGTTGCATGCCGTGCAGTAGGGGAAAAATATAGAAAACAGTAGATTGAAATGAATCAAGAATCTTCAAAACATTATTAGGGTTAATATATATCTGGTTAAAAATTCACTGCATAATTATCACAACAATAATCTAAGTATCTTGGCTCTTATTTTATGCTTCTCCATTAATGAATCTTGATATTGAGTGACTGATAATATTATTACAGTGTTTGGTTGCATTATTCCAATGGAATTTTTATTTCTCGTACAAGGTCTCTATATCAACCTTCTTTTTTTTTTTTTTACAGTTCATCAACTTTCTTTTTCGTCACATTTTGATAACTGATCTGGCTTTTGGTACACTGATATACTTATTAAACTAGCTATAGCCAGCTTATTTCTTTAGAATCATTAGAAAAGTCTGATATTAAATTATGGAAGTGAGACCTGAAATTCCAGGGGTATCATCATTTGTTTTGGAGGATCAACTGTAAGTGTTTGGCGGGTATAAGTTAAATTTTGGTGCACTCATTAGTTCCTCATTGGTTTTCTCATGCATCATTATAGACAACAAATTGATATTTGCATTAGTATTGGAATGAGCCTCCTTTCTTATTTCTTCTTTGGTTTGGATATTGGCCCTTTCCTTCGTGGTTCTCTGCTCTCATTAGAATCTCATTACATGGTGAAACCACTGATAGAAATCTCATTTTCTTGAGTTGTTTGTGCTTGCATCCTCTTACCATTTTCTAAATGCTATCTCATAAAATGAAAAGTTCTATAATCAACTACAACAGTTAAAGGTGTGACAATGCTTCACTAATCTAAAAGTTTATTAATCCAAGGTGTTGTTCACATAGCTCTCTCCATTACAACCATATAACAAAGCGAAATTATAAATGAGTCACATGACTAAAGGTATATAGTTTTGTTATGACTCATTGATTCATTGGAAAAGTTTTTTTTGTAATCTTGTAATTTTGTAATATTGGATGGTGATAATCTACCCATAATTGATGATGTATAATTCTCTGAAATATCGGTATATTTTTTGTCTATTAGCTTATTTTCACATGAATTTTGCCTTGAGAATCCTGTGATACCATGCTATGATGTTAAACATATCTTGAATGATGGTCATTTCTGAACATTATAAACAACTGAAATTCACATCCTAAACATTCATTTCTTATGATTGAACAATACGCCAACTAACATGATACGATCCACATTGGATGGCATTTTCTTTTTAAAAAAAATAGCACTATTGATATGGTATAATGGCATGTTTTGTGGAGGAACAAATCTTTAATGCTGGTGTAACTACTCACCACCGGTTCATTTTACAACACAGTTTACATAGTGCTTGAAGTATTTGGATAATTGATGTTGACATTTGTAATATCGTCACCATTTGAGGTGCTCTAAAATAGTGAAATCTGTTCCAATTCACAATGGTATAAACACTGATATCTTATTACCTTTAGATGATCGTTGTTCACTTGCATCTGTTCATTATTTTATGGTTTCATTCTGATCTAAAAACACAGAGATAACATTCCTTGAATGCTGATCATATTATTCACTAATTATTTGGGTTGGATTGACGTTCTCATTGTCCTTTAGCGATAACAGTTGCTTGGCATTTCTCTGGTCTATTATTGCAAGAACACAACTCTCTGAATATGATCTTCTAACGATGACAGCAAATCCTTGATGATTAAGATGTTGTGAACTAATTAGGAGTGCTTACTTAGCTAAGACAGACTAAATCATGTTTTATTGTTTGAACGTTATGATCGTACACTATGATTTCAGTTTAGTTTAATTAACTATTATGATGTTGAGTATAATGTTACATGAGGTTTCATGATTCAAGTTAATTTCATATAGTGGATAAAGTCATCTAAGGAGAAATGGAAAGGAGAAACTTGCAAATTTTCTAATGATGATAACTAATGATGGCTCATATGATTATGGCCAACTTGGATCAGATGCTTAAGGTGGTAGAGAAGAAGTGTCACAACAAGGGTAAGTAATCAGTAAGAAGAGGCAACCTATTTTAGAACATAATAGAAGAGTTTGGTATAATCATAACTTGGTACTCTAAAGGTATCACTATAAGGTCTATCTAAGGATGATGCACATAAAGAAGAAAATATTAGCAATCAACTAATGAAGTTGAAAAATCATGGTAATAATGAAGGTCATAGAATGATTGGAGAAGATAAGTTGTGTGCATAACAACATCTATAACAATGGGAGAGCCACATTGTAAAGTTTTCCATAGGTGACTAACTATATGAATGAATTATGGATAACAAGATGTATGATCAGGCAATTTTATTATGTTGATGTCTTAAAACAGCAAATGATAAGTGGATTACATTTGGTAACCATATTAATGAATGTATTTATCAGGTATTACCCAAGTTGCGAAATAGTAACAACATTTCCAAAGTATATCAGTGCTATGCTTTTAAGAGAGGAGGAAAAGAAACCACAATGATTGGAGGTGAGAAATTAAAGTCAATTTAATAAAATAGAATGAAGTGAAGAAGTTTCCATTTTTTAAGCTAGTAGACATGGAATATTAGGAAATTAAGATTAGGAGAAAAATAAAAATATATATCTATAAATATCTGGTAGGAGGAAATGAAGGGATGTTCTATCAAGAAGAAAGTTCTTTTAAGGGTATTGATGAGTGGACCGAGAAACATGATTGGTAATGGTCATAGTGATGATCTACATAGTTTAAAAATGTGAAGAAGTTTTGTTCCCATAGCGTTAAAAGAGGTTGTTTCCACATAACACCACACATTTAAATTTTTCATGGACAATGATGGTAGTAGTGTTTCCAACTGTTTCAAAATCTAAAATAATGATACTATTTAATGAGAAAGAGTCTTTCTCCAACTTGGTGAAGGGTGAATTTACGATAAAGCAATCAAGTGGTATTGAGATAGGAACTTGACGGGATAAGAAAATATTTGTGGATGAAAATGATAATTATTAAGTGAGTTGAAAGAAGTGGAAATTATTATTGAAAAACTAATGGGTACCTTGATGAAAACATGACACTAATAAGATAGGTAAGATAACCTAGATCCTAGGGATACGTTGAATAATCTTATTGCATAGTTGGTATTCAATGTTTGTACAAGTAAATGAAATTGATTTTTGTGATGAATCATGATAAGAATTATTATAGAGTATTATACTATATTTGATAAGTATTGAGATGTTTCTCATATTGACGATGTTTCATGATATCATGGTAGGAGGATAATGATGTACATGTGGTTCTTATAGTGATGATGTATCCTTATGATATGCATAGCTATTATGATGTTATGTCAAGGTATATTGACACATTCATTTACTACGTGATGATAGGTATTTAATGTTGAATACTCATGATAGATATGATATGCATACGTCGCATAGGAATTATGATGCTATGATATGAGGTTATTGACATGTGGTTCATTTATTATGTGAAGTCATGATATATCTTTGATGCTATAACCTATGATGGTATTTCATGGGGTGAAGCATGTAATAGTTGCATACAAATTTATGACATGCATGAGCATGCAGTTCACAATGATGAATGTTCTCATAATGACATGCAAAACTTGGCACGTGGATTATTTCTTATGATACTATGATGGTATAGCTAATGCATTGTTGCATGTTGAGGTGTGTTGATTGATAGGACTCCACAATGGGTCCTCAGGGCCAGTTTATTTGGTGATCTCGTGTGAGTCCATATGCACAAGGGAGAATAAGTAACACCATATGGGCTGGGGACAAACTCAATCAACACTACATATGCCAGTGGTTCCTTTGTCTTGTGTAGCTCTTGATGGATAGCTCTTGTAGGGCTATGGGACCATCTTGAGGAGGCCAAGTGCCTGATGTTCTAGGCTAGGTGCCTAGTATTGTATTGGGATGCCGAAGTCTGGTGGGGGTGTAAGGACTTCGATGCCTGGGGTTGTGCGCCTTAGTGAGTTGTGGAGGGAGTGGGCCAACCTTGCGAGATGCCCAGTGACATTGAGCATTGTACCGGATGCCTGCCTTGGGGCAGATGAGGTCTGAGTCAGGCACGAGCCTTGGGGCCAGCCTTGGACTAGGATACAGACTGAGGAGGCTTATGCCTGATTCCGAAAGTGGAAGGCTTATGCTTGATTCTGAAAGTGGGAAAAAGGACAGAGATTCCTTGGGATTTCCCGGGTGTTGTGAAACTTTCGATGCCTGCTGGTTATACTAGCTTAGTAGAGGGTGCCAGGACTGTTACATGACATAATAAATAACAAAATAAATGTAATGTCCCTTCATAATAATTAATAAATAATAAAAATAATAAATAATTCAACTTAACTTTGGGACAAAGTTCCTTAAAGTGGGAGAGTATGTAATGTCCATTAATAAAAATAATAAATAATAAATAATATTAAATAATAAACAATAAATAAATAAATAATAATAAAACAATAAATTAATTACATGCTCTAAATAAATATAAATAAAAGAAATAAAACAACAAAAATAGTAAAAAGCAGTAAAACTATCAAAAAGTAAAAACAAAAGAAATAAAACAAGAAGAATAGTAAAAATTAGTAAAACTATCAAAAAGTAAAAACAAAAGAATAAAACAAGAAAGCAGAAAGTTGCATGTTGACACATGGAGTGTGTGCATGTGGTTCCCCTTCCAATATTTTCTCTATTTATTAGATGGTGAGCAAGATGGGAGGCATTCCATCATTCCAAGACTCTATCATTCATTCTCTTGGGAGAACAGTGTTCTAAGACAGAGGAGTCACTGGCAGTAGTACGTTGACTAAGGGCTCAGGGTGGCCAGTTGTAGCAAGTCCTTGCGCAATTGAGCCTATGGTTGGGTGGAGAGTTGTCCCCAAAAACCTTGTTGCGGTAAGCAGACTTCAACCACAGGTAAGTGAGTGATACTCATAGTTTGAACTTGTTGTTAATTAGTTGATTAATTACATGTTTATTTTGGGATGTTACACATTTGAACTTGTTGGTAGGTGGATGTCAAATCCATATTTATGAAGAAGAAAGCCCATTGTAAGTGGTCCAACAAATCATCAATCTGGGGTAGGGGATAGCGTTTCTAATGGTAGAATTATTAAGTAAATGATCATTTGTCACTAGATGCCATTCATAATCATCCTTTTTAGAATAATGAGAGCAGTATATGCACATGGGAGGATGAATGCTAAATATGGTATGATGTTAGTAGTTGTGCAAGTTGTCATTCTATATAAGTTACCTCTCAAGGAGAAAAAAGATAGGATGAAGGATTGGAAAAATAAATACGAGGAATAAGATTGGATTTGTTCAATAGAGAATGCTAAGGGTAATCCCATGGGTTGTGTGAATACATCTACAAATTCTTGAAGTGGGGAACCATATCAGGGGGTATTGGATTAGCGAGGTTATATGGTTTGAATGGGCAAACCAAACACAAAGAAACACATTGGTTCAAACTAACTTTCTTAATGGGAGTCTTTCCAGTAGGAGGTTGTGATGGTTTAAGCAAAGAGGATGTGAGAAAATAGGTGAGACCCTCATGCTACAAGTGGTATTGATGATCCTTAGCATGATAAATTGTGTATCTAGCCTATTGATATGTAATTATGAGTAATAGATCTGCACAATCGAGAAGAGAAACATCACACATGACAATACCTCGGAAATAACCAATAGAAAAGGTCACTACTCAAAGTTGGAAGATAGGAAGATGAGGGAATTCCTTTTGAACCCAATTGAACTAATATGGGGCGAGGTGTGTTGTCTGGGAAGTTTAAGGTGTTGAACCAAGTCCTTGTCCAAAAGATTCTTTTGACTCCCATTTTGAAGGATAAGAGTAGCCAATTAATTTTTGACCTGGAAATGATGGATAAAAAGAGGAGAAATAGAGGTGTTGGATTCATTAGGAGCCATGAGGATGAGAGAGGGGTCCACTTTGGTAGGATTGTGGAGAGAAGAAAATACAGGAGGGAGAGGGGAATCTGGTAGCTTGACCTTAGTAAAAAAACTCTCGTTGTTGTGCATATTTTTAATTTCTTGACATTTGGTAGAAGTATGCAAATTAGTCTTATGGAAGGTACTTCTGGGGGTATTGCAAGGTGTGGAGGATGAAGCAGATGTCACATTAGAATAACTAGAAGTAGATAAACCATATATGGGTTGAAGAGAACAAATTCAAGGAACCACTTTACATTCCACAGCCAAGGCTCAAAGAAATACCTTGTCCAAAGAAAAATTATCAAACAATTAAACTTCTCACTGAAAAACCATTAACAAACCAGAATTAAATTTAACCATGAGTAGGTCTTCCAAATCACAGATATGTATTTAAATGAACAACCTTTAGATGACCTCGATGTAGGCTTGTACTGATTGATTCAGTAGTTGGTGGCACCGCAATAATTTTCCAAGGAGATTTTGGAGATATATGGGGGGATAGAAGCATAGGTATCATGGGTGATAGAAGCATAATCTTAATGCATGGAAGAATTCATCCCAAGATGTGATGTGAATATGGCTAGTCACTTATATCTCTTTGAGCCCAACGACCAAGGATACATTCTCTAACTGCGTATCCCACCATGCTTTGGCCATGCCTTCCAACTGAAGGCTCGTGATTTGAAGCTACATGTACTCTATTATATCTTAGGATGTCTTTTGAAATAGTGGAGAGGCTATGGATCTGATAATAAATAGCCTCACCATTAATTTTTCCCTAATATTTGGGTAATTGAAAGTGTGTATCCAACTGCATGGACATTGGAGGGTGTCTCCATTGTTGTAGATTGATTATCTCATGGAGAGCCATGGCTAAATCATCGATTGG
Organism: Pinus tabuliformis; assembly: GCA_031772625.1. NCBI lineage: Eukaryota > Viridiplantae > Streptophyta > Pinopsida > Pinales > Pinaceae > Pinus > Pinus tabuliformis. The sequence goes on from CM062810.1 coordinate 588,302,699, forward strand.
CAAGTAGTTAATCGAGTCTCAAATGTGGTAGCTTTATAAGGCGGTAAGATTTTCGTCTACCCAAATGGATCAAAATGTAGACCTCGGTGATGAGATAACCCCAATCACCTTAAGGAAGGTGCACTACGAAAGGTGTTGAACATCTAAAGGCATGGAATTGTTGAGCGAGTAGTCTATAAAATAAAATTGAATAAATGAATGGATTCCCATCTACTCTTTCTTGTTGAGTAGCAACATGTTGAGATTGTCCCTTCTAATACCAATTGATCTACATGCATATTTAAAAAGTATTATTCATACATGACACACTAAAACAACAAAGAGATAAATGGTTAAAAGAAAACCTCTATTCTACTCTAAGAGAGAGGTCATCTTTTATGAACAAGTCTCTTTATTATTAATTTGATTACAAATAGTTTTGCATGGAAACAAAAAAACATTATTTAGATATTGCCTCCCTTTTTTTAATTCCAAACTAGTTTGCATGAGAAAAAGTAAATACATATTTCAAAAACATCAAATACATTGTTAGATGTTGTCTTCCTCATTTTGAATTTCCCCGAGAAAAGTGTGTGTTTCTTGATTTCTAACCAACTGATTCTAGATCTTACCAATTGGCTTACTGGCTTTCAAGGTCATCTCAAAACTAAGGCATGTAACTTTGAAAATGACCAATTTAAGTCTCATTGTTGAGGTAAGTACACCTTTCTTGGTTTCTCACCAACTAATATCAGATCTTACCACATGGCTTGTTCACATGGATCTCTAAAAGTGACCGATGTAAGTCTCATGTTGAGGTCCTCTTAGTTTGACTAGCGTTATGTATAGTTGGAGCTTGCACTCATTATCAGATGTTTGAGTTGCATGGTTAATCGAAGATGATGATATCAATCGGAAAAGCTATATTTTCTTCTTTTCAACTAGAGTGAAACTGGCTAGAACCATTAAGGTTGATGAAAGAACATCTACCCATCACCATTTAGTAACCTTATATTGAATACTTAGCGTGTGCTATCTCGTCGCCACAATGTCCTTCCAAAAAGTGTACACTTTACCATTGTGATTTTTCCAATGCCATTTACTTCAAATCTTTTGTACTCCCAGTGGATGTAGGATCCAAGATGTTCCTCATCAAAATTACCTATCAACAATGTGGTATCCCAAGATTTTGTGGCTTGTAAATCACCTACAATGTTGAGTAAGGTAGAATCCCTGGACGTGAAAGTGTTCAGCGATTCTCCCATCAAAGCACATCAAGTAGTTGGTGAATCATTTATAGAAAATGAAAAAATAGATCACCATGTGAAATATTTTGTGAGGATTTTGCTGGTGTAGTATCTAGTCAACCACTTTATCATTATCCATGCCTTGCAAAATTTTGAGGATAATTTTAATAGCAAGAGCGAGATTATTTTAGTGAAACAAATTTCTACCATTGTCAATGCTTACAACAAATAATGGTATGAAAATGCTTTGTCTAAATATTATAGGTTTTGGTTAAATCTTCATCTTAGTTGTTTAACATTCTTTTTTACTACATATATGGATTCAACACCGTAAAAAATTCCTGACACGCTTAGATCGTGGAGAATTCACAACTTAAACTTTTGATTACAGCATATCCATACTGAATTCTAAACAATTTAGTGTTAGAAAATAGAGAGAGAGCGAGAGATTGTTCACAACAAATCACACACATTGTTTATTGATCACATAAAGCAAAAACATATATAAGAATTAGATCACCAATTTCCAGATGATAAGATCTGAAGAAGGTGGATCTATGGCTCATATAAAACTCACACACATATGGAAATAACTACTTATAGAATCACACCTAGAGACTCACAATGACAACTCATAACAACACATGGAAGCATTACTTCCAACACCCTCCCTTAATGTTTACATGGAAAACATTGAAAACACATATTACGACAACAAAGCTAATCTTTGTCTCACTAGTCTTCATCAACACTCACACCCACTTTGGAATCTTGTAAACTTCGCTCTTTCACCACCACATCTTCAAGATGTTACTTGTTCTCCATTCAAAACGTAACCACCATTGACCATCATTGATGAACTTTGAAAGATCAACAATATTGACACCTCGAATCATCAGGGCTTCCGCGATAAGAGCTGTCAAGTAATGAACCATCTTATGGACCAACCACCATCTATCAGATATTTCCCTTTTGACCATCTGTCAGTTGCCAGGATGGAGGTCTTGATACTAAGTGTGTTGAAAAGTTGATCAAACAACTTAACCTTACTGACACACAAGAATTGATGTTTCGGACACTGGGGCTTCTTATTTAAGAACCACCAACCCTTTTTATAACCAATAAAAACACACAAGAATTGATGTTTTTGACACCGAGGCTTCGAGTTTAAGAACCACCAACCCTTTTTATAACCAATAAAAGCACAAACACCAACCACCAAAACGTACAAAGACAAAATCAATGACTTATCTTTATTGATATGTGCAGATCAGATCAAATATAATAATAATAACTTTGCATATTGGTATTTGCCATCATATCTGCAACGCTTGCATATCGATCTTTAAATAAACAATACCATGATATTTTATTAGTTCAGATCTAGAATGAGAAATGCCAACATTCCACCTGCATGTCATAGTTGTACATCTTGCACCATCTGATAATCTCAAGAACCACCATTTAAAACATGTAGACATTTCTCTCAATTGTAGATCCACACTAGATCAAACCAAATCTATGATAATCTAGCTTCTTCATAGGCAGATCTCCTCTTCTTTTACAAAGACTTGTTCACAATGGAACTTCACACAACAACAACAACACTGGATCTTCACAATTCTCCTTTGCATGCAACTATCCACAATCTACACACAAATCAAATATTCACACAAACAATAGATCAAACACTTTATTAAACTAATCTATGTACAACATGGCTAAAATTGCATGATCTTAGGCCCTACCATGTTAGAAAATAGAGAGAGAGCGAGAGTTTGTTCACATAACACAAATCACACACATTGTTTATTGATCACATAAAACAGTTATATATATAAGAATTATATCACAGACTTCTAGATAATAAGATCCAAATAAGGTAGATCTATGACTCATATACAACTCACACACATAGAGAAATAATTAATTCTCGAATCACACCTAGAGACTCATAATGACAAGTCACAACAACACATGGAAGCATTACTTCCAACATTTAGATTGGAAAATACACCCAAAAACTCTCCAAAACATATAACAAATAAATTACAGCTTATTAAAAATATGGCTTATGAAAAATGTACCCCATCTCCTTATAGAACCGTTTTCCCTATAGGATTGCCAGAGCATCACGATTCGTTATACCTCGTTATCAATGTCTCCATCACGAAGGTGCAGGAGGAGCAATCTGACTACCGACGAAGGAGAGTACACGATGTAGGAGGAGCCAGAGAATCGGCGAAGCAGGAGGAAGTGAAGAATGTACGTGAAGAACAGAAGATAGAATGTCCAAAAATCAGGGTAGCGATGAGAGGAGTGCTTTTGTACAGAAGCGTATTGAAGGAACAAGTGACAAGGCTGGTTGAGTGCATTATAAAAGTTGCTATTCTGAGACAGATTTAGCAGGTTTAGGGGAGAAGTATTATAGAGGTGAATGAGTACAATGTCGGAGGAGTCTCCCGAGACCTCGAGGAAAAATATTTGAGGGAAGAGGCGTCGAACAAGCTTAATGTGGATGGTCGATCTAAAAGTAGAAGAGCTTCCCTTGCATCTTCAAAAGGATAGGCAAACACTACTAATTTAAGACATTCACAGATTTACTTCAAATAGAATTCTTAGAATTCCAGTCGCATAAGTATCGAGTATTAAGGTTTAGATGAGTCAAACAACTAATTTTGAACCTGTCACAGGGTGAATTTCAAACGTATCCTCGCCGAAAAGTGAAAAAAATGTAATGATGACCATTTGCTTATGAAAGTAGCCATCTTTCAAATACAGCATAATAGTTCATTGGTATCATGGTATTGAAAATGTATTCGGGCAGATATTCTTTAAATTGGAAAAGCATAATAGTTCATTGGTATTATGGTATTGAAAATGTATTAGGTAGGCATGACAGGAATTAAGTTTAATTTATGATATCTTTTAAATGGGAAAAGGATAATACTCAGATATATGAAAAATAAGATTTTTTTTATTTCAAGATTTTATTTATATTTAAAAATTATAATATAGTGTATATGTTAATTTTTTACCCAAAAAATTGTTGATTCATAAAAAAAATATTTAACATTTAAGATTTTAAAATAAATGAAACTACAAACTTTTATTCTTTGTACTATTTTATATGGATTTAGGTGTAAAATATGAAATAGTTTTTTTAAATTTAACTAATGCAATTTTTATTGTCAAACTATAAGAATTACCCAAACCATACTCATATATAGAAAAATGAAATTACCAATATTTATGTTAAAAAGTCACTTGTTCATATGATCAAGAAAGTAAGAAATAATACAGTTTTCCGACCTAATAAAGAACTTTGAAAATGTCTTTTCATATTGTTCATGCCTTATTCTCCTAAGAATACAATAATTTTTTTCATCTCATTAAACCATGGAATGAAAACAAAAATGAGTGTTACAACTAAGTAAAAGAGAATGCCTAACTCCACTTGTGTTCTCCTGAACCCACCCTCCTCTTCCACAGGAGAATGAAGTTCATGCAATGATGAGATTTTCTTATCCTGAATAATGACAACTCTTCCATAAAATGACTATCAATGTGCCTTGCAATCTCTACTCACATCTTAGTGGGTGTATTATCTATCAAAAATTCAAACACCTTAAAATTCTTGGAAGTTAAAAATTAACCAATAAAAAATTGAATAAAATCGCAAACCAACAAATTGAATAGAATCACAAACCAACTAATGTAAAACAAAAACAACACTCAACAAATGACAAAATTGATACATATCCAACACTCAAGAAACTTAGAAAACAAAATTAGTTTACAAAATAAAATATCATTGATTAAATATTAGAATAAATAACATTAAACTCCATTTACCATTTCCTTTATTCTTTCCACAAATAAAATATCATTCATTAAATATTAGACTAAATAACATTAAATTCCATTTACCATTTCCTTTATTCTTTCCACAAATAATATTTACAAAAATATTATAACATGGTCTTTATAATGCATTATCTAAATTATGATTAGGACTTTAAGGAACAGAATGTAGGTTGGAATGTTTTAAAAATATGATACACCGATAGATTGATGTGAAGATTTTCTATCCGCGTGTCAAATACGAGCCAGGAGGTAAAACACATATGCTACAAACCGTCAAATTCCAAGCCTGCTTGCGACTTTACTCAGCATGCTTATCGTGGAAACCAGACCTGGAATTTGACGTCCTGTGGGACGTATTTTTGATTTCAGGACGTCAAAACTTTACTCAGCATGCTTATCGTGGAAAGTTGGAAACCGTCAAATTTCCATGTGGACAGCTCCTAACGACGCCTGTCCTTCCTTCACGGGGACGTCTAAGTACTCACAGGCGTCTTACGGAATGTCCCGCTGTGGGGTGTTTAGCCACCGCCACCGTCCGGTGTGATTAGACCGTGCCATCCTTCACATAGGCTGCTGAGCTTGTCCCATATCACAATTCTGCTTATCTCCGTGCACTGCCGGCAGCCCTATCTCTCCATCGTCCGGTTCATGTAATCATGCATCTACCCATGTGTGACAATGGCATCACAGTGTGTGAAATCATCATTATTCGAACTTGCAACCTCCGTGCAACATTCACATTCCCGGATTATAAAAAAGAAGCGTTGATGCGTAAACATCACGGTGTGTGAAATAATCATTATTCGAAACTTGCCACCTCTGAGCAACACAGTTCCGTCGACACAAAGTCTTTGTGTAATTGAATTTGATTGTGAAATAAAGTAGTGAGGAATTGTGGTGACTGCGTTAAAAGTGATTGGAATGATTGGAATGGGTGTAAAAATAAATTTTAAAAAATTTATAGAAACAGTGTTTGAATCAAATTTTTGATGGTAGAAATAAATTCAATAACATGAAAAATTTAGAGCACCTAAAATTATGAAATTTTTATTTAAATTTACAAAATCTCTACTAATTTTTTTTAAAATATAACAGATTTTTATAACTTTCCAGACAAAAAAACAATGTTCTCAGACTAGTGCTAAAAATATCAATTTTCAGGTTACCCTAATAACAACGATGTTCGCACATAAATTTAATATATACGTTGAACCTGAGGTGACAGGTAACGTCAAAATGATTGCATATTAGCATTCTATTCCAAAAGGCACACAGTGGTGGGCTTTCCCGAATTCTGCGGTGAAAAGCAAAAACTTCGGCAATTGCGAGAGGATGTTTACTCAATCTCGATAAGGCGAGCAAGCTTGTTTAAGTCGTTTCAAATAATCTACACCCTGAGTGTTTTCAATCGTTCATGCTCATATACCACTCTTACCATCCATTGATTTCTATAATTGTCAACTGATGCCAGACCTTACCGCATGGCTTGCTAAGGCTTTCAAGGGATGTCTCAAAACTAAGAAATCGAAGTTTGAGTGTGAACGATGTAAGACTTATTGTTGAGGTCATCTTAGTTTGACTAGGGCTGTATATATTTGGGAGTTTGCACTCATTGTAAGATGTCGATAAGATGATGACGTAAATTGGGAAAAATGTAATTTTTTTCTTTTGAACTATGTTGAGATTAGGCATCGTAGATGGAAAAACATTTATTTTTTATTTTATATTTAAATATAAAAGTAGTTTTTATGTGCGATTTTTTTGGAAGTTTCAGTAGATTTTTGGATGGAATTTGGTGAAAATATTTATGGTTAAATGATTTCTGTAATTTAAATTGGTTTTTTAATTACTCAAAAACTTTTTAAGTATTTTGATTATGAAAAATTCACCTATAAGACTTATTATTTTAATAAATTCCTAAAAAATTTACACAAATTAAATTCCCACATAAATTAAATCACAAATTAGATTCACAAATACAAGGGGAAAATTTTCAAAAAGTTACACTTAAAAATTACTCAATACTTTAAGCGCACCTTATACTGAATACTTTAAGCGCACCTTATACTGAATACTTAGCTCAATATTTAGCGCACACAATCTTGTCTGCACATAGATAAAAATCATATTTGAATTAAAAAGAAGGAGTTACAGCTCACATGTGAGTATTGCACCTAGAGACTGCACTCATACAAAGAGAAATCTCTCCGTACACTCTACTACACATCAAAATGAGCAATTACATCATTAAGTACATTACTAGAAATCAAGTAGTTGCAAACAAACTCCTAAACTCTACGAACAAATCCTAAACTAAGGAGATACGTTACAACTTGTGTAACCATTTCTCCATTAATACAAAATAATATTAACTATTTTGAACTCCCCCCCTTAATGGAGAAAGGATTATCCTGAACTCCTAGCATCCCTCTAAACAATTCAAACTTTACACGCCCAAGAGGCTTAGTAAAAATATTAGCCATTTTATCACAAGTTTTACAATATTCAACACATATCTCTTTTGACTGTTGTTTCTCTCGAACACAATGAACCTGAGTATCAATATGCTTGGTATTTTTATGAAAAACTGGATTGTATGCAAGCTTGATAGTACTCTGGTTGTCGGTTTTGATAATTGTTGATTCTTTCTGCTTTTCTCCTGCATCGTTGAGAAGTCTTCTCAACCAGATAGCCTCACATGTGGCTGCACACAAAGCTTGGTACTCAGCTTCACATGAAGATAGAGCTACAATGCTCTGCTTTTTGCTGCTCCATGCTATGACCCCGGATCCAATGCTGAATGCGTAACCTGTGATAGATCTTCGATCATCCAAGTTACCTGCCCAATAGGAAACTAAAAACCCTGCTAGAATAACATGAGAAGTGTCAATGTACAAAATGCCATAATTACTAGTACCACTAAGATACCTCAACACACTTTTTGCTGCGACCCAGTGACTTTCGAGTGGTTTTGACATGAACTAGCTCAACACACTAACAGAATATGCCAAATCTAGTCTAGTTGTAGTAAGATATATCAAACTGCCAACTAGCTATCTATACATAGTGGCATCCACCTCTCTAGTACCATCGTCACTGCTCAACTTTAAATTTTGCTGTAATGGTGTTGCTGCTGATCTGCACTGCTCCATTCTAAACCTTTCCAGCAAGCTTTTGACATACTTCCCTTGAGTAAGAAAGGTTTGTCCAGAATCTTTCCATACCTCCAATCCCAAACAATAATGAAGGTTTCCGAGATATTTCATCTCAAACACTCGTGACATCTGCTGTTTGATTTCTTTGATCAGATTGTTAGCATTCCCTGTTATGATCATATCATCTACATACAAAGAAATCAAAATAATTTGTCTCTGTTTATTAAACTTGGTATATAGATTTGGATCATTCAAGCTTCTATGAAAGCCATGCTGAACAAAAAATGAGTCAATTTTCTCATACCACGACCTGGGTGCCTGTTTTAAACCATAAAGTGCCTTTTTCAATTTACACACAAGATGTTCCTGCCCCTTTTTCACAAAACCTTTAGGTTGTACTAAATAAATTTCTTCCTTCAAGTCACCATTCAGAAATGCAGACTTAACGTCTGGCTGGTGTAGCTGCCATTTGTGTTTTGTTGGTAAGAAAATTATCATCCTAATGGTGTTTAATTTGGCTACAGGAGCAAAGGTGTCATCGAAATCTATTCCCTCTTTCTGTGAGTAACCCTTTGCTACCAGTCTAGTTTTAAGTTTCTATATACTCCCATCTGCATTTATTTTTGGTTTATACAGCCATTTGCATCCTATGGGGGTTTTACCTTCAGGCAATTCAACCAAATCCCAAGTATGGTTTCTGTTTATTGATTCTATTTCCTCATACATTGCAGCCCTCCATGCATCAGATTTACTTGCTTCCTCATAATTTACAGGTTCTAAAATGTTTAAAATCTTTGACATTAATGCATAACCTTTCAATTTAGAAGATAATCGAGTCTTCCTACCTGATCTCCTTGGTAGGGGACTTACCTCAATTTCAACCTTTTCCGAGCTTGCATCTTCATTGATTACATTGTCTGTTACTTCTTCTTCTTTTTTCTCCTCCTGCTCTTCATCTTCCTCACTCTTTTCTTCCAATAGCAATGGAATGTGCCAATCACTGTTAGAGTCATTCTTTCCTTCTTCAACCTGTTCATGAAATATGACATCTCTGCTTGCAAAAACCTTGTGAGTCACAGGACTAAATAACTTATATGCCTTGAAGTCAGTGCCATATCCAACAAATATACATTTCAGGGCTTTAGGATCTAACTTCTTCCTATCTGCCTTAGGTATATAAGCATAAGCTTTTGACCCAAATATTCTTAAATTACTCACTACTGGTTTGAATCCAAACAATGCTTCAAAAGGGGTTTTGAAGCCTAGACACCTAGTAGGACTCTTATTCTTTAAATATACAGCAGTGTTAATAGCTTCTGCCCAAAGACCATTTGATAGACCCTTACCTTGAAGCATGCTCCTTGCGCACTCCACAAGAGTTCTGTTCTTTCGTTCTACCACTCCATTCTGCTGTGGAGTGTGAGGCACTGTAAACTGTTGCACAATCCCATGATGCTTGCAGAAATCCATGAACTCTCCCAACCTGTATTCTCCCCCTTGATCTGAGCGGAGAATTTTTATCATTTTTCCTGTCTGGTTTTCTACCATGGATTTAAACTCTTTAAAATACTGAAAAGCTTGACTCTTTTTACTCAGAAAGTATACCCATGAAAATCTAGTGCAATCATCTGTAAATAAGAGAAAGTAATATGCTCCTCCTAATGACCTGGTTTGCATGGGTCCACAGATGTCTGTATGCACCAGTTCTAAAATGTCTCTTTCCTTTCTATTAACATGCAAAGGGAACTCTTCTCTATGCATTTTCCGTAATGCACATCCATCACAATCTAGCTTAACATTATGGAAAACAGGGAGTCCATCGACGATACCTTTTCTCTGAAGTAGGACGAGGTCTTGCAGATTAAGATGGCCGAATCTCTGATGCCAGAGATTTTCGGTTGTCGATCCAGCTGCAACCATTGCCTGTTGTGGCATACTCTTCACATCTAGTCTGTACAGGTTCCCCACGTGCACTCCTGTTGCAACTGTTTCCATCTGGCTATCCTTAATGACACAGTTAGTCTTAAAGAATTGAACTTGCATGTCCTGATCAGTAATCATTGAGACAGAGACCAAATTTTTCTTAATTCCTGGAACATACAATACATTTTTAAGGTGTCTAATGTCACCGCTAGGTAATTTTACAGGAATGTCACCATGTCCTTTGATCTCATGTCCACTATCATCTCCTAAATAGATTTTCGACCCACATGAAGTTTCTTCAAGAAATTCAAACCAATCCTTCTTACCAGTCATATGTGAGGATGCGCCCGAGTCAACATACCATATGTCGTCCTCATCTCCTTTTGAAGCTGAAAGGGCACGATCGACTACAAATAGTCGAAGTTCGTGGCTATGATCCTCCTCTTCATTAACGAAGTAACCCTTATGTTTTCTCTGTTTGTTTCTTCCTTCTTCTGCCTGCCTCTTATAACAATCTCTAATCTCATGTCCAAGTTTCCCACAGTAAAAACATTTCTTGATGGGAAAATTATTAGCAGACATACCTTTAAACGGTCTCTTCTGAAATGTGTTGGCTCCTTTCTGCTGCTGTTGTTGCGGTTGCTGATGCTACTTCCCTTTAAACTGTCTACTTTTTTCCATCAGAGCTAGGTCATTGCTTTGTGATTTCAAATTTTGTCGTCGCTCTTCTTCCTGTATCAAAATCCCTATCAGCTCTTCAAATGAAGGGACTTTCTCCATTACTGACAGCCCTGTGATAAATGTCTGATAATCATCAGTGATTCCATTCAACGTGATCGTGACCAGATCTGAATCGGAAACTTTCTCTCTGATATCTCCCAATCTGTCCTTCAGGTCTTTGACTCTAGCAATGAATCCAGCAGCGGATTCATTCTCCTCCATCTTCAATGCAAACAGCTTGCCTTTGAGTGACAAGACACGGTTTGTATTCTGCGTCTAGTATATGTTTTTGATCGTCGTCCAAATGTCAGTGGTCGATTTACAGTCTCTAATATGTGGGATAACATTGTCCTTGACGGACATCTTCAATATGACCTTTGCTTTTGTCTCCCTTTTATCCCAATCTTGTTCTTGTGTGGCTGATCCTAATCTCAGCTCACTTCCTGTAATGATCGACCACGCATTTGCACTTTCAAGTAAAGTCTGCATCTTGAATTTCCAGTTGTTGAAATTCGATCCATCGAGTTTGCCAGACTCGTGGAGATACGATTCTAGACTGTTATTCATATTAGATTGATAAAATTTCTGATCCTCTGATGAATAAGTCTATCGAACTGAACACTTTCAGGATACTAAAAAAAAATCACCACATACCAGATCCGAACCTTTGTTTTGCTGAAAAAAATTATCTTCAATGAGCCACCACTGGGCAAGTCCGATCTGCTGCCACCAAACAAATCCGGAACTCCAATGCGCTACCACCAGGAAAATCTGATCTGCTGCCACCGAATAGATCCGGAACACCAATGTGCCACCACCGGGCAAGTCCGATCTGCTACCACCGAGTAGATCAGGAACTCCAATACGCCACCACCGGGCTACTCCGCTCTGCTGCCACCGAACAGAGCCAGAAATTCAAAGTGCCACCACCAGGCAACTCCGATCTGCAAAAATTGCAGATTTTTCAAAGAGAAAGAGGTTGGCACTCCTTCGATAGCAAAATGCCCGCGCCAGAAACAAAATCGACGCGTCTCCCAAAATTGGCGTGATTAATCCTTGATTTTTCGTGCCAATTGTACTTTCTGGCGCGCTTATCACCCTCAAAACCGCGCCAACTAGCGTGTCTGTTCCTAAAAAAAATCGCGCCAACTCTTCCTTCCGCACAAAAATGGCGTGACTGTTCGCGACGAAACTGCGCCAACACTTTCTTGCGCTCAAAGATGATCAATCATCTGGGACCTGTCTTCAGGTGTTACTACAGTCCACCTGATTCTACGATTGCTTCTATACACTCCACCGCCACTACAGTTATGTAATCAATGATGCATCCTCAAAAGAAAATTAAGGCTATCCCTACTCTGTGCTCTGATACCAAGATAAAAATCAAATTTGAATTAAAAAGGAGTTACAGCTCACGGGTGAGTACTGCATCTGGAGACTGCGCCCATACAAAGAGAAATCTCTCCATACACTCTACTACACATCAAAATGAGCAATTACATCATTAAGTACCTTACTAGAAATCAGGAAGTTGCAAACAAACTCCTAAACTCTAGGAACAAATCCTAAACTAAGGAGATACGTTACAACTTGTGTAACCATTTCTCCATTAATAAAAAATAATATTAATTATTTTCAACTCACATTGTCCTTACAAAAAATATATACTTTACCAATGCCACTTACGAATCTCACATTGTCCTTACAAAAAGGATATACCTTACCAATGCCATTTAGTACGAATCTTTGTTCCCACTGGATGTAGGACCCAGGACGTCCCCCATAAAGAGTGCCAATGGGATCCCTGAACTTGTGTGACTTATGAATCACCCATTGCCATGCATAAACGTAGAAACTGTGCATGTGAATAAAGGCAGCGGCTAACCAGCCTGCCATAGGGCATTAAATGCCCGGGGAGATGCAGGCTGGATAGCCCGATAACACGCAAATTCCCATTTCTTATTTAATGCCCAGTCTCCCCGCTCGCGTGTTATCGGGTTATCCAGCCTGCATCTCCCCGGGCATTTAATGCCCTATGGCAGGCTGGTTATCCGCTGCCGTGAATAAACGTAGAAACTGTGGATGTGAAAGTGATTATCCAATCTCTAATCAAAGCACATTATGTGGTTGGTGAATCCAAGCCCATTATGTGGTTGGTGAATTGTTTGTGAAAAAAAACCAAGGTTTTATAGTTAGTGTTATTCGTTTTTTAGTTTAAATATAGTTAAACAAAAGTTAAAAATAATAAAGAAATTTTTGTTAAAAATAGAAGATGTTTTTAAAAATGTTACTACTATTTATATGTATGAATAAAGAAACTATGTATTTATAACTATATTTATTTAATAGAATATGGAGGATAGTCATAAAAATGAAGTAGAAAATTGGAAGTCTGAACTTAGTTGGAGAACTTTAAATTTTTAATGAGAAATTAAAAACGATTTATTAAAATTTGGTAATAAATTGTTTCATAGTTTATTACTTATAATATATTTCTCATATTTATATGAATTTAATAATAATACAATTTTATGTTTTTTTTTTAATAGTAAATTTACTTTGAAAATTTGACAATAATAAGTTAATAAAAATAAGTTATCATGAGTGGTTGTGATATTGCATGATTATTGCAAATGAGTGGTGGTTGATTGCATGATTATTGCAAATTAAATTAAGCACATAGGTGAAAGAAACCTATAATATATTTTTTTATTTACATGTGTATTCTCATTTTGTTGTAAATTCGTACAGATTTTTGCTAAAATAAATATAAACAATATATTCAACCAAAATAATAAACTCTTTAGATTTTTTTTTTAAATTTAATACAAGTTAATGTCCATTAACACTTTGACTTTTTAAACACTTATCCACTTCCTTTTAGGTTTCAAACTTACTATTTTAAATATTTAAAATATTAAATATTTAATTTTAAATATTTGTGGAACCAAACACGTGGATCCGAAAACTATTCACATGATAATTTAGATTTGCACGTTGAAGTTCTTGAAACATGGACATGTCAAACATGTACCATGCCATCCTAATAATTTAAATGGACATGTCAAACATGTACCATGCTATCCTAATAATTTAAATATAGGCGAGATTATTTGCATATGATAATTTAGATTTACATGTTGAAGTTCTTGAAACATGGACATGTCAAATATGTACCATGCCATCCTAATAATTTAAATATAGGCAAGATTATTTGTAGATCTTGATCATTAAAGGCAATCAACGAGTCCTACCGAATTTGGATAAATTAAGAGAAATCAACATGCCCTACCGAATTTGGACATTAAGAGACATCAACGTGCCCTACTGGATTTGGACAAATTTGGATGTAAATTCGATAGAGAATACCTATTGAATCTTCAACACAACAAAGATGTCGATTGAAAATCTAAAATACGAATTTAACCACCCCTTTTTACATCAATTTAATGGTTTATGGACCACCACTCATTATGCAGTCTGGGCATTCCTACACTTGCCACTTGCCATGATATGTATTGAAAATATTCCTTATAAATTTTCTTTAGTTCCAGTTCAATTCTCTAAGTTTCTGGTTAAAATCTGTTATTTATAGTACAATGGCACGAGACCCTAGTGTTGGATATAGTAAGAATCTCAGAGTCCTTTCCTCTCCCATTAATCCTTCGAGTTATCCACATTCGGAAGTTGAGTAATTTTAATTGGGTAAATTTTTCCCTTGCCCTTGCAAGGCGAGTGCAGTTTACGAAGAAACCATATCACCAGCGACTACTTAGACGGAGGAGAATCTATGCAAAGTTGTATAACATATCCACACTAAGTTTACAAAGAAACCATATCACCAGCGACTACTTAGACGGAGGAGAATCTATGCAAAGTTGTATAACATATCCACACTTTCGCCCTGCTAGAACAACACTTTTGCTCACCTATCGTTAAATGTTAGTTTTATAGATATCAGAAGTAATGTTGTACTGGAACTTAGCTTCTCTGTTTTAATTTACGAGGTACGACATTAAGGAGTTGTTTACGGAAACGGAAGAATTGCCTATATGACCAAAAGTGGTCGGCAAAAATATTTCAAAAATTTTTGTAGAGATAGTGTTTGAATCATGCATTTGATGGTGGAAATGGATTCAGTACCATAAAAAACTTCCAAGGCACCTAAAATCTTGAAGTTTGATTATTGTAATTTTGATTTACAAAAATTCCTGTCAAAATTTTTCAAAATATGGCCCAAATTTCCATAACTTTTAGGGCAAAGAAGCAATCTAGTTAGACTACAAGGTGTGCCAATTACAGAGGAGTACAAGGAACGGTAACACCTCACACATGTTGAAAACACTGTGGAAATTAAACACTACTGTAAATGTACAATCTATCTACATAAATCATCATTGTTAAATAAGAGGGAAGCTTTATACACCAATCAGATAAAGAAACTTATTTTTTTTTAAATACATTATTTTTCTTTTGTAATGTAGACTTTATATATTGAAAATTTAATTTTTAGTCAATCTTGAATTAATTGAGGGTTCATACAGAGATAATAAAATTAAAATAAAATATTATGATTTTGAAATGAGTTATGGTTTTTAGGCATGTGATATTGATAAGTCATGGTATTGTAAGAAAGCCTCAACTATTATAGCAATTTTTTTAGATTTTTATTTTTTAATATACTTTTTATTTGTGACAATAAATGTTTATTTATTTTTAATATTCAATTTTTATATTATTTTTTAATAAATAATAAATAAAATTATAAACCAAATAGAATACAAAATTACAATATCATTTTCCCACTTGATTAGAAGTTAGAAAGTATAAAAATATATTAAATAATTAAACCAACATAGATTTATTTTAAATACGGATCTCACATGAGCGGGGAGGGATCCAATTTTTTCAAGTTCAATTTTTTTATGACCAGACATTATTTAAATGTTTTGTATAATTATTATTATTATTATTATTATTATTTAGATTTTTTTAATTTTTTTTTGGGCCGATATGAACAAAATTTCAACTTTGATGAATTAGTCTCTCGACTTAATGACCAAAATTTCAATGTAGATAATGGACAAACAACCTTATATATCATACTGGACTGTAAAACCAAATAAAATAAAAAATTACAATATTAGTTTTCCACCTACTTAAAAAACTTTAAAATATTTTGTTTTCCGAACACTGAAAATCCATTATACACAAAATTATTCACCTACCTTTATTAATAAAATTTCAAAATTTTACCCTCTTCCACAATAGTCTAGTGATCAAAAGAAAATTAACAAAATATATTAGTACAAATTAGTTAATCTAATTTATAATTAAAAGAAAAACAAAATATATCAGTTAAAAGACATCAAATTCTTTAACACAAATGCAAGACACACTTCTTTTTATGAGAAGGTAAAACTCAGTTTTAGCCTATACCTCACGATGAACTATAGTTTTTAACACATGGAATGGGCTCCTTTCTATGGGAAGGTAAAACACATTTTTATCTCTGAAAAATATCTTTTTTACACAGAGGATGGGAAGGTAAAACTCATTTTTAGTCAGTATGTGTGTATGAAGTCAAATAACATTAACTTCGCATAAATTTGTTTACTTTTGCATAACGGGCAATGTATAAATGGAAAATTATTTAGCACCACTCAGTGTAGGTTGCTTAAGGCATGTTTATCATATGTTTAATTTCCCAAACTTACTGAGCATTGTGCCACGTACTGGAGATCTATGGAGTGATACGATCAACTATATTTCTATTATGAATAAGCTTGTAGTGGAAGAACTGGACGTTGAAGACTATTGGTCCGTATGAGCTGATGGCGACAAAGAAGCTTGACTGTTTCTGTCAATGGCAACTCCTATTTCTTACCCCATAGAAAAGTTAATGCAGTCTGACATGCTAGGGGAATAGTAATTTCTTTGCATTTATATTTCCCTCAAAGTTGACTTTGGCACTTTAGCAGCAAGGAAACTGCTATTCCCCTTGCATGTCAGACTGCATTAACTTTTCTATGGGGTAAGAAATAGGAGTTGCCCTCTGTCAATTGGCAAAGTACGAACTGACGACTATATTATGATTGAAAAATAAGATCACCAAGTCATTTAACCAATCAGAAGCTAGAAAAATCATATTAAAAAAAAAAAAAAAAATTCTATAATCTAAACATTAGATAACCTAATTTATTTCTTGGTTAATTTAAAACTAATTCAAAATTCAACACATTTCTGAATGCATTATACCCTGAGCAGCAAGGATAATAAAAGAAGTTTCAGATACATATATCAAAGTGAGGATAAGACAACAAAGAAGCACCAAAATCATGTGAAATATAATAAAAGAAGTTTCAGATACATATATCAAAGTGAGGATAAGACAACAAAGAAGCACCAAAATCATGTGAAATTAATGATAAATGTTTGATGCCAATATTTTTAACAAAACCAAACAATTGATTTTACAAAGAGCCTCGTTTACTTTCAAATTAATAATAATTTGACCTAATAATATAAAAATTCAAAAATATAATAGTTGTGATTGGAAATTGGCAAAATAGGAGACAGTCTATCATCATAATGAGAATCATATATGATGTGCTTACTATTTTTATGTTCTCATTATCTTATTTTGTAAACTGGTTTAGTTTAATATAATTTTTCAAAAAAACTCTATAATATAATTATTTTTTTTAAGTTTTTTATAAATAAATATAAAGATCGATATAAGAGTATGAGATAAGTAAAATTGCTCTACAATGTATCAAAAATAAATAAAAAGTGATGTTTGCTTTAGCACTTTTTCTAGGTTTACCTAACCATTTTATCAATTTGAAATTGTTTTTAAATCACATACTTTATTCACATAAATATTCAGTCTTTAGTGATATCTAAGATCCATGTGCTCTTAATTTAAACTGTATAAAAAAATTTAGAAATCTTTTCTATTTTTCAATAATAGACTTTAAGTTTTGAAAGATGTCCGCAATACCACCGAATAAGATAACTCTAAACGTGACATCATCCCGCCCTGCACATTGTTTTCCCATTGTCGAACATTTCTTTCCTTTGTTTTTCGTCAGCGCATATGGCGCCCACACCGCATGCCGAGGATAGTGACTGTCAATTAGATTTATTATTAAAAAATCGTCCCCTATATCAACACTTTTTAGTTCCTGTACTCGAATTTCCTTGGGAGTTACGCTGCCGTGAAACGGGCTTAATGCTATTTCCAACTTTATAGCAATATAAATGCTTTTTGACATGTGAGGGGGCGAGCCCTATTTCCCTCCCATGTTAGAGGGCATTTATATTGCTATAGGGTTGGAAATAGCATTCGCCGAAAACGAAGCCATGCTATGCGACCCTGACTGTCTCCATCAATCTGCAAAGTATGAATCCACGATTATATAATGATTGCAAAATAAAACCACCAAGTCATTTAACCAATCAGAATTTAGAAAAATGATATTCCAAAAAAAAATATAAAAATAAATTAATTTTTTTTACAATGTAAACATTACATAACCCAATTTAAACTTTAGTCAATTAAAAATTAATTCAAAATTCAACACATTTCTGAATGTGTTATACCCTGCGCGGCATGGATAATAACAAATGACCATTTGAAATGTTCAGTGAATATTTTGTTGGTGTACTGTCTAGTCAACCACTTATCCATTATCCATGCCTTGCAAAATCTAAACGACGATTTCAATCCCGAAAGCAAGATTATTTTAGAGAAATAAATTCCTGCCATCACTGAGCCTCAACACAAATAATTCTAAACGCGTGACCCCATCTCCTTATGGTACCGTTTTCTGTGTAGGATTGCCTGAGCAGGATGGTTCATCATACCTCGTGATCACCACTACTTGGCAGCAGGAGGAGCGATCTGACTCCGACCGGGAGTACGCGATTTTGGAGGAGCCAGAGAGTCAGCGAAGCAGGAGGAAATGAAGAATGTACCTGAAGAACGAAAGACTGAAAGTAAAAACATAAGCAGTAAGGAGAGCCGAGTGGTTTTGTGTAGAATCGTATTGAAAAAACAATGACAAAGCTGGCTAAGCTCTTTATAAAAGTTGCTATTCTGACACCAATTTATAGGATTTAGGGGAGTAGTATTATAGATATGGATGAGCACAACGTCGGAGACTCTCCCGAAACATGGAGGAAAAATATTTAAGAAACATGGAGAGAAAATATTTAATGGGAGGGGAGTCGAAATACATATCATAAACCCACTAGCGTTGCTCACAAACCCTCATAAAACTTATTACGAAAAAAATATACTAACTAATCTTAAAAACTAAGGCTATATGCTTGGTGGACTTGCTAGTCTGAGATGATGATGGGAGAGAGAGGAGAAGAGTTTGTGTGAGGAGAGGTCTTAGGTGGAGCGTTAATAACTACACACATCTCTTGCTTCTCTTTAGAGCCAATATTTGATTCAGATACTACAAATTGCTCCACCTCAATCAATTTGACCACAATATCATCCAAGTTGTAACAAATGTCCCTTAGAATTCTCTTGATCTCCTCTTAGCCTACAAACAACTTGTAATTATCTACCTTCTTATCCTAAATGACCATACTAATAGTGTTTCCAACTGATGGTGTAAGCTAATAGAATGGAGGAAGTGAAGCCTTTGCTTCCAGAATTTCCCTGGATAACAAACCCACTTGAGGCTACCGCCTCTAATCTCGGAATCATATAAATATATACGATCCCCAAACTACCTAGTTTCTAAGTAAATAATTTCTTTCTTCACTAAGAGAGGAATAGAGTCAAGATGGTTTCCCATGCACTCTCATTCAAACAAACATCGACGTCGTGAAGAAGATGACCCAAGTGCACCACCAGAGTGACTAGGCAGTCTTTGTCGAGGGTCCATAAATCCATATGAACTCTCAACATGAAGGGAAAAGACAACTCCCAAAAGCGGAAGGACATGGATACACAATTTCAAGGGAGGGTAGGACTGTGGCACAAGGAAACAACATATAGTATAGTAATAAGAGAGATCAAATTTTGTGATTGAAGAAGGCAGACTAGGAACCCACAACACGTGCAAACAGAAAATCACGCTAACTTCCAGAAACCTGAAACTTGAGTGGACAAAGAGAAAGTTAGATAAAAAAAATTAGAGCAGCTGAAGTTCTATCCAATCCATAACAATTACCAAGACCAAATGGAGAAGGTACTAGGGTACCACACTCCACAAACTAACACAGGGCAACTGAATGAAATTCCAGCAGGGTCGGAGCTTTGAGGTGACGTAGAGGGCAACATGACCACCGGTTCGAATGAAGGACCATCCCCTGAGTTGTATAAAAAGAGCACAAAGAACATTGACCCTTATAGTAAATTACCAAACGATAAAACTCAAAGGAGAGTGACATGAAAATAAACCTCCATGTAGTCTAAAATAGACCACCTTTGTCCACCATGAACAAGTTCACAACTGGGGTCTTTCAGTAGAAAAAACCATAACATAAACATGTCGCCACCCTGGGATCTTAACCATGCATATATAGCAGGGCAGGGACATGAAACGTCAAAATCATTGCAGGAAGTAAACAATGGGAACGATCATCATGGAAAGACAGGTGTATGAGAGAGCACAATCTTCAACTAGCCCAAGAAACTTAAGAATCATATGCTCATGAATGAGCTCTCCCTATATGTCAGGGAATTCTCTACCCACGGCCAATCTTCCATGAGAGAGGTGACCCATCTTAGGCATTAAGGAATAAAGTGTGCTGTCAAAATGAATTTCGTACCTAGATCTACATACTCTCACCTGCACACATTTAAGTCAACAACACCAAAGTAGGTAATACATAAGTTGTAAATGGTGAGGACACCACACAGGGAGCATGTGATGCAAGGTGGAGAGCATGGATCTCAAGCCAGGGGCCACCACCACATGTGCCATACATTTGATCAACATGTTAATCATGTTGCCTAAAGAAAAATGTTATTCGTGATACCACCCCTATCAAGGAAGGTGGATTATTGATCTAAGAGCACGAGACTACTTTACTTCAATGAACCTCGTGTGTCATACATTTGATCAACATGTTAATCATGTTTCCTAAAGAAAAATGTTATTCGAGATACCACCCCCATCGAAGAAGGTGGATTATTAATCTAGGAGCACGAGACTACTTTACTTCAATGAAAAATTAAGTTACGAATAGTTTTTGTACTCATTATTTTTATCTGAGTTCTCACATCCAAAGTTATGAGCCAAGAAAGGTATAATCCACATAGTAGAAAGTATAGCCTGCAAAATATAAACTAGCACATTCACATTTGTAAATATAGTCAATATACATCGAGATAATCCAATTATAAATAATTATACAAATAAATTATAAATAATTCATTTATAAAAAATAAAATAACTTATTATAAGTAAATTATAAATAATTCATTTATAAAAAATAAGATAACTTATGTAATGTTATCTGATCATAGCTAATTACTAAATTGATATTAGTATCCGGTTTAACTTCCTTGTTGTGTTAATTAAAATAATTACATATAATATGAAAAAAAATAATGACTCTAGCTCAAGATTCAAGACCTCCACTAAAACACCTTATAAACATGAGTGAGAAGTGCATTGCATTTAGTAAAATTATGTAAATAAGGAAAATTGAAAAAAAAAACAAAAAAATCCTAAATTAACTTAGTCATAGATTTTAACCATGTATATTGTCACTTAGATAAACCAACTCACATAACATTAATGTAAATAAAATGAATTTCAACAAAACATTGTGAGATTTATTAACCTTATACCATAACTACAAACATAGTCTTCAAAATAAATTTATCTTAAACATCCAAAATAACATAAGATTCGCATTTACTTATTTAAAAGCTTGCTCAATAATTAAAGTTATGTTTTCGTTGACAGACATAATTTCAAAACACCAAAAAACCAAGATCCATCCCTGTTATGTCATATACACACGACCACAAAATTTACCTTTTAAAAAAATGCCAACACACTTTTGTTTTTTAATTACTTACCTATATTTTCACCTTTTCTTTTTAAAAGAAATTTGTTATTGCTATTTCGGGCAAACATAAAAATGAAATATATTTTCTTTTAATAAAACACTTCTATATATTTTTCCACGGTCATAAATATCATGGTATGGAATGGAAGAAAATAAAAATAAAAATAAAAAGGGAAAAAAAAAATTTACACACCGTGGCATTTTGGCGTATCATCTTCCCCACAGGTAGCGTATAGATTATGATCGCCTATGTGTCATGGTAAACATCAGTCCCTGTAACCTTCATTAGAAACCAGACCCGTTAGTAAAATGAAATATTGGCCCGTTGGTAAATCATTGTGCTGTTATTCCGGAGGTTAAGCGTTTTAGTCTCTTTATAAATAATGGCATTCAATTTTATTTATTTATTTATCTATTTATCTATCAATCAATTATGGTAGTTGGTAAATCATTGTGCTATTATTCCGGAGGTTTCGTATTTTAATCTCTTTATAAATAATGGTATTCAATTTTTTTTATCTATTTATCTATCAATCAATCAGTGTTGATATAATTTACTTGTATTATTTAGCTTGATCACATTTTGTTGATGGAATAGTGATTGGAGGTTGACTTGAGGTTGGAATTAGAATTTCCACATACACATTCTTGAAATTTTCAAAAGGTTGTTCCTATTGAAACTTCTTACTCAATTGTTTATGTTTTTCATATTTAGAAAGATCAATAAGGATAAAAACTCGATAAAAATTGTCTAATATAAAAGTTGAAACAACTTTAAGCTTATAAAAATTGTCTAATATAAAGGTTGAAACAACTTTTTTGGTAAATCTTTGTGCTTATGTAGAGATGACCTTGTTTTGGAAGACAATGAGATTGTTCCTTGAGCTCTTTTTTATTAGTTCCATCAAAACTGCACACAAGTTATATACATTTTTAATAATGAATACACATTTTTAATATGCAAATGTTGTTATTAAAATGGTTCATAAATTGACCTTAAAACCATTAGAACTTCTAACCTCATATGTAATAAGTGGTTGAAGAATGGGATTTGGGATTTATTGAAATGTTAGGCACAATAATTGGCATAATTCATGCTTTGGGGTATAAAATTAATGGATTTTAATTCACTATAAAATTATTTGTAGGCTCACACTAGACATTATTTGTGAGGTTATGGTTATGGATTTTTATCTTTCGATTGTCACATGGGCATCATAAGGGAAACAAAATCCTAAGCCCCTAATCATATCTTCTCAATACTAACCACCATTAAAATGTTCTCAAATCACCACAAAAGAACATGGATAGATCACAGGGTCTTTGTGATTCGGATCTTGGAGGAGGCCCCCAAGATCTAAAAAATTGAAATGTTAGAAGAAAAGAGGAGAGCACATAGTAAACAAAACCTGCAAGAAACATTTTATTAAAATATATAATAACTATAAAAGCTACATTGTGGTGGACAATCTGCCGTTTTACAAAATGCGACTTGTTACATATAGCCTTTTTTTGTTACAATACCAAAGGTAAATTCCATGGGTGGGTATATACCATGGGTGAATGAATACCATCTATGGATGTCACTTATAATACCATGGGACAATATCATGGGTGAATGTCACTTACAATACTATGGGTAAATTTCATGGATGGATAAATACCATGGGTGGATGAATATCATGGATGGATGTCACTTACGATACCATGGGTAAATTACATGGGTGGATGAATGCCATGGGTGGATTCCATTTTCAATTCGAATCATTCCTCCCTCCTTAAAAAAGCAATGGTCCCCATTGTGTGAAGTTCTCTCGTGAGAAAATTTGTTGAATATGAAGAGCCACTTAAGAGAAGGGTTCTGTGTGGTTAACCCATAACCATGATGAACAAAGATCCAAGGATAGAGGCACCATGTAACACTTGTGACCAACTGTGATACTAATTGTGTGCAACCTAGCAAATGGACTTCGATGAAGCATGGGTTTGTGGATGACCCATAACCATGAAAAAAAGATTTGAGGATAGAGATACCCTGTAATGTGTGTGACCAACTATGATACTAATAGTGTGTGGCCTAGCAAATAGACTTCGATGACAAGGGTTTTGTGCGGTTGACCCATAACCTTGATGTTGATTGTTGATGAAGTAGTAGGTGCCTACATAGCCTGGGGTGGGAGGGCACATCTCCAAAGAACCCAATCAAGATGCTTCAATGCTGAAAATAATGAATTTGAAGCAGGTGCCTACAAAAGTGGGTTTGGAGGCCATGTCTCCAAAGGGAACCCACTTTGAATGTTGCTTGAGATATAAAAACTCATGGAATATGGGTGGGGTATAGAACTAGGCCACACCAAAGATGTACCTGAACTATAAATGTGTTTTATACTTGTAAAAAAAGTGGCCATGGGTGTTGTATATTCTCCTATCAAAAGAGATATTGTAAAGGCTTCTTTGACATTATAGACCTATGCTACAACTTTGCTAATAACTTATGCTACAGGTGATGAAATCAAATTATGTCAAAGAGCCATTTGAGGTATTGAAGAGAATACCATAAATTTGAGGTATTGAAGAGAATACCATAATACTAAGTTTTTTCCATTCAAAGTGAATATGGGTACTATTATGATGTCTTTCCCACCATTGACTTGCCTCTATCCTTGATCATTTTTAATGGAGGGAAACAAGAGTCTCGAAGCCCAAACCTTTATTCTCAAGCTCAAGCATCGTGTATGAGTCCCAAAATAACTACATATGACCTATTGATGATGTCATTTACCTCCAAAAGTGATATGGGAACTATGGGTAGGTAATTTTTAAACCAAGAATTTTTTATGATGTCCCCCTTCTTGTAATTTTCTCCACACACATGGACTCACCAATAGTGGACTACGTTGACTTTCTTTAAGCCGGCGAAGCCTATTGGTGAAAGGTTGCCTCTCCTTGGTGCGCGCCTTCACAAAACAAACTGACTAAAATTTGAAATTGACCTTCCTCATAGATACCAACTGCAACTTCCATGATTTAAAGGTCAGCCTTTTGGGTCACTTTGGGCTCTCGGCCTTGAACCACAAATTATGCATTTGTTACTTACCACCTAAAACTGTTGAACAAGAATCTCCTCATAACTTTTTCCCATGACAATCCATTTTATTTGTGTCTCTCCTTTTCAACAAAAACTTAATATATTTGATGGCTTCAGATGTTTGAATTCTGGAACTATTTGTCCTTCATATAACCACCACTACTAACCTATCAAATTTCACACTCGAACACCTTTCTTATTGATCCTTAAACTCATCCTAAGAACCAATATTAAGCTCCTCTCTCATCTTCAGTTGTTTACTTTTATTCATAATCAATATTTAGCTTAATCCATTTAATAACAAATTTAGGGCGTTGAACCCTTCAGTGATCAACTACCAAAGTACGTGCTTCACACACATAAATTCCAATTTCCAAATGTAGAGTTATTTGCACCTTTCAACCTCCCTAGTAAAATTCGTTATAAGCTACTAGACGTTATCGCCACTTTATTCTCCAAGTCTCTCTATACCCTTAACAAAAAATACATTATATTACTGGTAATAAGCTGACATACACTCGAACATGAAATGTGGACACATAAAACCATATCCATTTCATTAAACATGAAGGGACTATTTATAGAGGAACTACCAAGGCTCACTTCTCAAGCTCTCCTCTCCTCATATACCAAAAACCCATTATGCTATATAACTATATATCTCTACATATATTGTTTCTATTGATGGGGAAAATATGTCTCTAAGACAAGAAACTATACACCCGCCCCAAAAATAGTCATCAACTAACCTAAACACTTGTAAATATTCACAAAGAATTATCTCAAAATATCCTAACAGCTTGACATTCCAGATTCCTCTAGAATCAAGACATTTGGCCCTATTATAAAATCCCCTAAATAAAATGAGAAAACAAATTTTCTGTCTAAAATTCACATGTCCCTTTTGGGCCTAAACCAAATGGTACAACTGGCATTGATTCTCTTACATCAAACTTTGTCAGTGAAAAAATTGACCTCCTAGTCAATATGATGAATCCTCTAGGTCCCAAATAAAATGTTTTTGTTTTCCATATGCTTGACTATGCTGCTGCAGCTGTAGTCCTGACTTCATTTTTCAGGATCCCAAGTTTGATTTTGTTGCATTCTACTCGCCTTGCCAAATTAATATCGTGCAATCAACTTTCTACTGGATTCCCTTTTCTTTCCACGATACCATATCCATATTCATTGTTGTCTCCCAATTTCTATGAAATTGAATGTCATTTCCTCATCCTCGTACCATTCCTCTAGTAATCCTTTCATTAGCATCTCTAGCTAGTCAAACGTTTTATGCTAGTCAACCTCGTCAATACCTTTAGGGATTTAGTCTCTATTTCATCATATGGCTTCCAACTTTCTACATCCCCATAATAGTAAAGAGAATGCAAAATTCCAAATTTCTCGGAACTCTCTATCATTATTTGATGCGTCGTAACTCTTAGTTGCAAATGAAAGAAATTTTCTTGAGAAAAACTAGTCTCATTGCTCTTCTCCTTTCCTTCATATTTTGGCAACATTCCTTTCTTCCTTTCCAAAATCCCAACAACACTTTTATCGTGTTATTTTTGCAAGAACTTCACAATGGTTGGGTACCATCAAGGAAAATTTAAAGGATGGAAGTTTATATTAAAGTAGTCCCTAATATTAAAGTAGAAACCTTGGTGAATCTTAGTAGTCCCTAATATGCAAATTGTGAAATTTTTGGTGATATTTTTGTTGAAATATTTAGATTTCCAATTATTTTATATTATTATATGTAAAATTTTGACAATTTCTAAGGTAAAATAATTTTATACTATAAAATTTGGGTGAACCATTTTTAAAAAGAAATGCAAATTGACGAATAATTTTCTTAGAACAAGCATGGAAAATTAGCCCACCTGCGAATATTAGCCCCTAAAATTTTCCTTGGATACCATTGTGTGACGTATTATTCCTTGTAGCTACTATGAACTATAAATTCATTTTCAATAAGCTCTATACTTGCATACACTCTTCCTGTCAAATATTGGTCACAGTATCCTTCAACTAGTTGAAGGCTTCTCAGTTTTGTCTATCCTTAACAAGCCAATTTCAGTCTCTTTTGTAATAAATTCTCATACTCTTTGTCATCTTGGATGTTCTACTTGGCCTTAGGTACTATGAAATCTACATTTACATAAAATATATTAGTTTCAAACATATGAGGCCTTCCAACATCTTATGTTGTCCTCTTCAGCAATTCTTTCTCTTGGTGACTTTTATGAGACATGGTTGTCGCATCCTCCTTTATGATAGATTCCAATTTCCTCCTTCCTTCAATGTCTTGGGAAGGTTGTTCTCCCTCATTATTATTTGAACCTGCATCCACATTTAAATTTTTATATTTTAGAATGTAAGCCTCTCTTGCCTCATTTGAAATCTTTGCATCCAAATTTCCGTGCGGATCTTAATTCTCTCTTTGATTCAGTCCCTGCCCATGACTTTCTCTCTGTCTAAGGGTTGCAAACCATTTATCCAACTCTTTTTGTGCACATTTTTCAGTTACATTTTCTTCCACATCCATCTTAGCATGTTGGATGCACAATTTCAATTCATCTATCCTCCCTCCTAGGGAATTAAGCTCCTCATACAAGTCAAAAAAATTAATTTGAAATAAAGTTGTGTTGATGGTGTTGAACCCACCAACATTTAGGGGATCTCCTCAGTATGAAGTCCCAAATAGACCTCAAACCGTTTGGTGTAGGAGTCCCATCTAGTATTATGCCCCGGTTTCCATTATCTTAAAGATATGCCTTAATTCTTGCTTGTGAGCGCATGAGACTGGTATACTTAGTCTTCAAACAACGAGATTCATGTGCCTAGTGAGTGATTAGTGTAACTTATGTCGAAGTTCTTTCATTGCAGAGGAGAGGGTGAGAGTGAGTCTCAAGTCAAATGGGAATAGTCCCAACTCTGTTATAGACACACAACACAGTAGGACATGCGCAGCTTCTGACAGAGTAGTCCACACAGATGCAGCAGTCATAAACATAGAGCGAACAAATAGCACGTAAAACACGTAGCAGAATAGTCCACATGAGTGCGAAGGTCGTTATGTCAAGTGTACAAGAATGAATATGTCGAGTGTCCGATGGAATAATACACACGGGTGAGACAACGTTAACAACTGATACAACACATTTCAAAAAACATATGCACTAAAAAACCGAAATAGTCAACTATGTTAGTATAGGTTAAATCAACATGCATTACAAGTGTCCAAAGAATAATCTTACAAACGAATATAATACATGTGTGAAAACGTGTTGGCATGTTAGAAGGCTTCTGAATTAAGCGAAAGTTCCAAGACACATCTATACACCATACATCACTAACCCTGATAGCAGGGCATTGGAGCCACTGCTCGCTCCTCAAAGAAAAGACTACAGACTCTCAAGGCTATGTGGGAGGAGCCAAGGTGAAAAGTCCTTTGCATGTACAAATAAGGGGCATATATAAGAAAGGGTGAAACTGACCCTTGTCACTCTTTGACTTCCCTCATGACTGTTCGACTTACATGACTCTTTGATTTAGATGACTCTTTAACTTCATCCTTAGGTCTCTTGGACTTCCACGTTACATTACATTGATCACACAGTTATGACATAAATTAGTGATGTGGCTGAGGCGACTCATGACACAACTCGACATGACACTGCTGGTATGCACATGCTAGCTGTGTTGTTCATGTCGAGATGTTTTGTTGTTGAGTGATGGGTGTGCTCGTGGTGTACCATAGCTTCACCTCCACGTGATAGGGTGCGCGAAGTCTTCAATGATCTTGGTGTTCGCTTGATGGTTCATGCATGTACATGTGTCTCCTTTGCTTGCTACTTGGTATGCTTCGTGTGTTCATCCGTTCGTGAACAAGTCTCCTAGCATGCACTCGTTGTTCATCCCATTCTTCATCGTGCCATATTTGACGTATGTACCTATCTCTGCAATCAATCATGATAAGATGACATCAAATCCATAAATTCCCTAATCTACCATGATTCATCATCTTTCGTTCTCAGTGTAGGTGATCGGGAGAGAGGACAAGGCTCTGAAACTACGCAAAGCACATTTTAGGTTGGGATGTGAGACTCTGGGGCTCTATCGAGAAAAACTGCGCAAAGGTCACTGAGAGGTTGGGTTAAGTATTCCAGGACAATAGTGACATCTATGCAGGGAAAATTTTAAGAACCCCCCCTAAATTTATAAATATAATAAATGGGCGAATCTCCATGGTATATAGGAAAAGTGGAAGGCGATTTTATCAATAATATAATATGTATATATAATTTTTTGGCGAATCTCTCACCAAGCATGACGAATATTTTACTCAATTATAAAATCTTGTAATATCTTGGCGAGTCTTTCACTAAATATTAAAACTTTGTAAAGTCCTAGTGAATCTTAGCATAGGCTACATGCTGGTTTAATTCCCCCATTTAAATAGGCTACATTCCAGGTGAATACCATGGGTCAATACCATGTGCCATTTTGGTGAATACCATGGGTCAATACCATGTGCCATTTTTATTTTTATTAATTCTAATATTAGGGTTAATAATGATTTTTTGCATGGTATTAATAACAATCTAGTCCATGGTATTTGTCCCATAGTATTTTGGCCATAGGTTTCACCTAAATATAACCCATTTCTTGAGTGTTCGTAAATATAAGGTGACTTATGGAGTAAATATAAAAAAAATGTTTTATTTGTTTACCATACCTCTCGTTTATTTATATTTTTATTAATTTACCATACCTCTTTTACAAATATGGTTATATTTTTATTAATTTACCATACCTCTTTTACAAATATGGTATTTGGCCCATAGGATTCACTTAAATAAAACCTCTTTCTTGAGCCTTCATAAATAGAACGAGGGTTATGGACTAAATATAAAAAGAGGTTTTATTTATTTACGATACGTCTAGTTTATTTATATTTTTATTTATTTACCATACCTTTTGAGTAAGTATAAAAAGACGTTTTATTTATTTACCATACCTCCACTTTACTTATATTTTTATTTGTTTACACCCTTACATGTATATAAGGTGACTTATGGAGTAAATATAAAAAATGTTTTATTTATTTACCATACCTCTCATTTATTTATATTTTTATTAATTTACCATACCTCTTTTATAAATATGTTATTTGGCCCATAGGATTCACTTAAATAAAACCTATTCTTGAAAATGGGCGAATGGATTCACTTAAATAAAACCTATTCTTGAAAATGGGCGAACGGAAGGTTGTAAGTCCTAATTTCAAGGGCTAAATTTACCTTTTTTACCCTCTCCCTTAAAATAAGGTGGGCTATTTGAGGTGATTTGTAAAAATGTACTATGATACAAAATATTCGCCCACTAAAAATTTAAAACCCCTTAATTTCGCCAAAGGGCGAACATTCGCCCCTAAAATTATCCTTGCATCTATGGGATCTAGCTTAGCTGGGAGGCAGAACTGTGCAATTTTTCTAGGGAAGGAATTGCGAGCAGCAGGAGGCACTGGCAATGAAAAATGCGCAAATTTTCAGAGGAGGCCACGGGTGCGATGCGGGAGCTTGCTAGCAAAAATTGCATAGATCTGGGAGGAAGTCATGCCGGACATGTCTATGCAGTTTTCAGGCTAAGCAGGGTGATGGGCAGCAGGTGGACTATCTAAGAAAACTGTGCAATTTTCAGGAGGAGTGGCAAGCAGGTCGTCCCCTGACAAAAATTCACAATTTCCAGAGACAGTGCAATGATAGGCAGTGGATGCCTATCCCTCTTATCTGCGCAATTTCTTCAGGAAGTGTAAGAAGGAAGGCTAGCATCTTCTGTGCAATTTTGGAGATGAGTGTAGCCTTGGGTCACTTCTCAGTGAAATTCTCCGATTGACCAATGCGACGCTTGTTGGATAGGCTTACGGGAAGCACAAACTTAAATGGATTCTTGGGCAAATTCTGCATTGTTCTGGGCGACAGACAACCGGGTTAATTCCAGTATTGCGCAGTGCAGACTGCCTAGAGGGAAGCCTCAAGCTTTGCGTAGTTCTAGGCAACAATGCTTGATTATTGAGGGCTGAGACTGCGCAGTACATCTCAGTGGAGGTATGCCTGATGGAGGGTGGTATGGTTGATAGATTTTTTTGGAAAAAAATGGCTAAGTGTGTGAGTGAATGAACTCATTTATACATGACCTTGCGAAGACACACTTAGCGTGACTCGATGATAGGACACTTCAAAACACATGACAACATATGCTCAGTGTGACTGGCCGCAGGATTGTCTAATGGTGAAAGCGACAAGTGTGACACTTCAGATAGACCTTCGGACGACCGTGATGACACTTGCATGACAGTTCTTACAACA
This sequence comes from Pinus tabuliformis, assembly GCA_031772625.1. Classification (NCBI taxonomy): domain Eukaryota; kingdom Viridiplantae; phylum Streptophyta; class Pinopsida; order Pinales; family Pinaceae; genus Pinus; species Pinus tabuliformis. Next base: position 588,334,095 of record CM062810.1, read on the forward strand.
TTGTGTGTGACTGCGATAGATGTTTACATAGTGAACACAACTTATACACACAATGACAAACCTTCAACATCACCAGAACATGGTCGCAAGCATGACATAACAATCAACACTCTGACAATGATAGCTGGTCAAACAAGCGAAAAGGAAGCAAGACATGTAGAGGAAATACATGAAATGACTTATTTATTTTTTCACACATGCACATTACTTAAGACAAGATGATATGACAATGAAAAGAAATCCTGCAAACTCAAATAAGAGGCATACTTCAAAAGGTGTTCTTTACTTACCATACTTGCCCTCGAGATGATCATACATCCAATAGAGTTTGCATGCGATCCTGATATTTTGCCATAACTTAGTTCCTTGGTCCTTCTCCTCCACTCCTTGGGAGTGATCTCAGCATGTCACCTTTTCCTATAGTCACTGAGAGATAGATTAACACAGTTTCAGTGGGCAGTGATTGCTGCTAGGATGATGCCCTAGGAGGCCCATCTACGCAATTTCTACATGCAAGACAGAGAGGGTAGCTTGGAAAACACTACGCAGTTATGAGGCATAGGACACTGATGCGGGATGGTGGCCCTGGGAGGACACCTCTGCACAATTTTTTAGTGCAGTATAGCCTGGGTAGTTGGGCGGAAATACTGTGTAGTTTCTGGATGCAAGGCACTACTGTGGGATGCATTCCGGGAGGACACATGTGCGCAGTTTCAGGCTACAAGGAAAACTGAGCAGCTGAGGGACAATAATGCATCATTTCTAATGATGGGTTCCAGCTAGGGGAAGGACACTAGAGGAAACCACTGCGCAGTTTTGGATGCCAAGGGATGTTAGGGTCTCTACGCACTACGAGGTTTCAATAGGAAAGGGAGGAAGCTTGACGGTTGCAGAAGCAAAGTGCAAAATTCTGGGAGGCTGGATGAGGCTAAGTATCTTGGGAAATTGGTTGAGTGTGAGATTAGTGAAACATATGTAAACATCGATAAGACTTGACTATGATCGCACACGAACACATAGTGATACAACATAGATCATCTCGAATGTATAAAACATACTCTTCTTGGAGCAACAACCTTCGTGACAAGAGTTTGTGAAGTGAGTTTGAAACATGTCTATGTGATTTTTACGATTCATGCATGCTTTCCCTTGAAGAAAAACAACATTCCCTTTTCATGACAAACAAAAATCCTCATGCCAAAAGATGACACATGCTGCATAAAGATGAGAACATGACCAACTCTTAAGATCAAGGAGGGGAAGCTTGAGATTATCAGCTTACCGACAAGTGACTAAGGACGATCAATCGTAGGATCCAAGGTAGCCTCCAAAATTTTCATGCAAGCCAAAATTTTGGAGGGTGGTTGTAGCTGCTACAACAAGTTCCATTTTCATCCTCTATTATCCATTCTCCTTCATAAAATTCTGACCAATTTTTTTCCAACGGCTCAATTTCTTCATCATTTTCATGAGCACTTCATTTAAATTATGCCCAGTATCCATCTCGTATGATTGCAGAGATTTCCCTCTTAGAAATCTATTGTTTCCTCTTTCTCCTAAAGGAAACTTCAGATCCTCCTCTTCTTTTATGATGGTTTCTAATGAGTGTATCCCTTCATGGTCTCCATGACTTGCACATGAATAAAACACATCTGTTTAAAAAACATGAGGCTTTTGAGCCTCTGCAGATGCTTCTAGTTCCAATTGTTGTTCTGTACATTCCCCATAGTATATATTTGGAGGACCTTTCAACATCATCACTCTCATCTTCCATTATGTCACTCTGGAAATTCCTTGCATCATTCCTTCTCTGCTTTATTTTCATATTGAGAGGCATTTCTTATTCCTTCTCCTCTCCACTAGACATCCTTTCTATGCCTCTGGTTTGAATTCACATAAAAGTCACCAACTTTGAAGAGAAAAGGACACCTAGCCACCTTTGGTATTTTTTCTACCAACTCTCCTTTCTGACCTTCCACAAGACCTTCTTCACATTTCACGAGACATTCGATTAGTGTCTCATCAACATCCTCTTTTTGCAGCTACCTCTATTGCTTTGGACAATTAACATAGTGATCGAGACTCTCAAACAGTCTCTCATTACTGTCTTCTTTGAGGATGTCACCTCTTACTTGTTTATAAGTGTGAACTTCTCTAGTATTAAGCCCAATCTTTTTGAGATCCTCCTCTCTTATTGAAGCATTCAATAGGCACTTCAACTCCTTTCTTGGTCTCTCAGGGATCTTCTTCTTGAAACCCTTCCTTATGAAAAAAACTTGAGCCTCCTCCTCTGGTTCATTCTTTGTCTCTGATCTTCTCGTTTTGGCATCATCTTCACTAAATTGAGCCTCTCCATCAGCTCAACAATCTCATTATCAAATTCCTCTTGACTTAATTTCTTCTTCATGTCATTTCTCTTAGCATACTTCTTTCCTATGCAATGGTTTTTCCTTGAACCCTAATTATGGCCATCAGTAGCAATCTCTTTTCATCCCTTCTTGTGAACTTTCACTTTCCAACTATGAGTTGTAGACAAGCCCCTTATAAAGAATATTCTACATTGATTTTTACTTGAATACCTCACCTCTAGCTGGCTATTGGCGTCCCTTGGTCCCCTCCTTTGGAACCTCTTAAGCACTCCTTGCTCCTTTCTAGCTTTTGCTGCACCTTTCTCACGTCTTGAGAACTCATCTAGTTCTCTTCTCTTGATAACCTCCTATGTCCCCTTCACTTTCCAACCTCAATTGGGTTTTCTTCTTCAATGACCTCTCTTGCTACAAGGGTTCCTTTCCACTGCTTCTGAGAACTCTATTGGGTGTGTGTTATATTATTTCCACTACTACCCCATGTGTGGGTGTTTCCGGGAAAACTAGTGTCTTTTCAATCTGCTAGTCCCACTAGGATTGGTAGCTATCCTAGAAAAAAACAATCAGAGCAATTTGCGATTCCCTTTATGTATGGTAGATAAGAGAGAAGCAAAGGGACTAACCTGGATCTTCCGCTTGGCTCCTTGCTTGATTTCCCTCTCCCTTGATAGAGCTTGCGCCTCTTCTCCTACTTATCCCGCTCAATGAATACCTGTAGAGACAAAGTAACAAAACACCATCAAAGCATCTTGATCTATTATATCATAAACAATGTAGAATCAAAAATACATTGAACATACAATGGCATTCACAAATAACAACATTCACAAATACACGATTGTATGGACGAAAACTCAAAGAACTTTATTAATAATAGAAGGGAGAATTACAAACGAGTTGTCTGATCCAGCATCATCCTCCCAGCATCAAAGCCCTCTTCACCTCATGAAAAGCAAGATCACCCAACAATACAATGCCTTTTCTCAAAGACAAACTATCAGCACTTCCTTACAAATTACCAAATTGAAACCTCTAGATCTCTCAGATGAGGGATCCATTTATAGATGTCTGCAAGGGTGTGAGTCACCTCTGGGTTTTTGATTTGTGTCATTCCACTTGTTGTTCTTGGTTCCACTTGGAGATTTTTTGGATCTCTTACTCATCCCTGGGCAAATTCAGAGAGGCAAGTGTCATAGGAGAAGTTTCTGGAAGATTCCATGAGAATCCACTTAGCAAAATATCTTGGACATTTGTCCATCCTCGCTCATCGCACCCTACAAAAGGCCTCTTCAATATGATTCACACCTGGCTAGTGTAGAAGTTAGTATGCATTGCACCTTGACAGTGGGGCAGTTAGTATGGTCCAATTTTGGCCAATTCTGAGTGGTTTTTCAGGTGGAACTTTTGGGGAATGATGTAATCAATTTACCATGATCCTTTAGGGTATGAAACAACACTTTTAGGGGTTAAAGAGCCCTTGGTTTATCGACATATAAGATTGGGGTTGCAGTGCCCAAATATGTCTATAACAGTTGCCCCCTAAAACATGAAGTCGTAAATCTTTTGATGTCGGGTGAAATGCTTTATCATGAGGATTCGAGGTATTCGAACTAGAAGGTGACCTGTATAAGATACAATACAATACAGCATCATCATATTATTTTCATGATCTAGCTGAGGCAGGCATTCCCATGCTAAGCTTTATAAATTCATTTTTGTGTACATAGGACAGATAATCGTCTGCAGTTTCAGATTGGTGATTATTTATATGAAGAGTCATCTTCCCTGGCTTAGATGACTATCTACGCAGCTTCTGTGTACACTTGATTTCTTTATATCCCTGAATATATCACAGCCCGGATGGATGAAACTAGATTCGGAGTCTTCAAACTCATTCTATCTTCGCCTGATGTACAAGTCGATCCATTTGAAAAGATGTCCTAAAGTCGAACATGGAAAGACATCGCCTGATTACTAACCAATAATGTAAGCTGTTAACAGGTGCGAGAGGAATCACCGATAAGGATAATGACCCTCAAGGTACTACAGTACAATTCACGTGGTGTGGATATATGATCCAATGCTGAACACCATGCAAAATCTCTCGGTCGAAGGTCATTGATGTAAACCTATCGTCGGAAGTGAGAAACTTGCCATTGAGGCATGCAAGCTTCAAAGTACTGAAAGGGTTGTTTCTAAGTCAACTTCTTGGATAATGAGCTGATGTCGACAAGAAGTGACATGTCGTAGGAGGGCCTTAATGTATCCCACATCTACCACATGAAACAAAGCAAATGATTTTCTAGAGGTGAAAACGATCTGATGATATAAGGTTTAGGAATGGTGATCATGAAAAATGGAGGGTGAAGGTATTGCAATGGATGAGGCATTAACTGGATGGTGAATTCTCTGAATGACTTCTCTTGAACATATTGGCGACACTGAGATGGATTGGTAGCATTAACCCCAAAGGATGGATGGTATGGAGGACCAATGGTGATATGACCGGTGAAAGGAATAACCCAACCCAACTCAATCATGGTGATGGAATGAAAGTGTCATGTTCAAGAGCGACCTGCTACCATAAAATTCTTCAATTTTTCTTCTCTTTTTCCCCAGTCATTGCTGACCAGTACCTCTTTATTTTTTTCAAGCTTGAGGAGGATAACTTATGCTTGTTCTATAATTTACCCTTCGGGCAAACCTGTTGCTATCTTTTAGCGAGTCTAGTGACAGTGAAACTCGTTCTTGCCTGGGTGGACAAGTTTGTCACTATTGTTTTAACGAGTTTAATGACAAAGATAACTCAGTCCTTTCATGTTTAGATAGTTTGAAAAGGGACGATAAGAAAACTCCAGTAGTTCTTTTTCATAGCATAACCCCTTAAGTCCAACAAGGATTAAAATAATACAAAAGGGATAACTTTTCTGATCATTTTAGCGAGCCGAAAAAGACAAGTGCTCGAACTTTTTCATGAGATAATCCCTCAGGTCTGAAAAGTTTAAAATATACAAGAGGGATGGATCTTCCAATCACTTTAGCGAGCTGGAGAGGCCAATTGCTCGACAATCTTTTCATATTTAGCAAGTCTAAAAAGGGTTTAAAGTGGACTCGTTTTTTGAGGAACAAGTGGTATCTGGGGTAGCAACTGGTCCCAGGTAATCTTGGAACTTCTCAAAACATGGTGATGTGAAGAAGGTGGCTAACAAGACCACTCGACCCAGCTTTTCCTCAAAATGGTAAACAATCAAGTGGAAGCATATGATCGGCCAAACGGATGGAGGTGATGGAGGGAACACAACCAAGGTTCAAAAGGCTGATATAATTGCGATCACAAGGGTTATTTACCGAAGGTGGGTTCATTTTTTAACGAGCTTGAACTCTGGGGGAACATATGCTTAGTTGGCGGGTTTATTTTTTAACGAGCTTGAACCTTGTAGAAACATTGCTTATTTGGCAAGTTTATTTTTTAACGAGCTTGAACCTTGTGGAAACATTTCTCATTGCCTTTTTATGTAGGCTAGAAACGACCAAACTACAAAGCTAAAAAAGCTAGAAAAACTAGAACTACTGAGGTTAGGTAGGATGGCTTTATCAGCAATTTAGAAAAAAACCTTCCTTTCCTTCATCCATAGCATAGACGAAGGTGAATGGTGGATCAGACCAATCACCTAACCTAAGAAGTTGAAATACTAGAAAACTAAAAGCTAAAAAGCTAAAAAATGAAATTGGTCGTTTTTTGCATGCATAGAAAGGTTTACATGCCCCCAGGCATTGAGAAAAGGAGAGTCTCTAGTAACCATATGGAAATCACTGCGGTTAAGCAGGATTGTTTTTGTCAGCGGTTAGACAAAAACACTTCCTTGGCTTTGTCCACCAATTAGAAAAAGGTGAGTGGTGTGTTAGACCAATCACTTAACTTACAGGGACATTCATATGGTAGGATGGTTTCATCCACAGAATAGACAAAACATTTCCTTGGCTTCATCTGCAGCGCAGACAAAAGTGAATGGTGTTTCAGACCAATCACATAACCTACAGGGAAACCTATCTTTTCAACTGGGTTCGTCCGCCAAAATAGACAAGGGTGCATGCCCCCTAAGCTTCGTTACATTCACCAGGCTACTCGCTGTAATTAGGTGGATGAAATGAAGGTTGAAGAGACATTCTCGACATAAAAGGACCATTTAGGGATGATGTTCGACTTGAAGTTGTGTTTGAATTGGGAAATGAAGGCTTGTCAACAGTGACAATTTTGCCTTCATGTACATCACTCAAAAGAGTGTTGAAACAATAGCTTCCATGTTGTAAACATAGTCACGTCCGAGGATTAGATTGTAATCTAACAGTCCTTGGACTACCATCACGTTCAAGTGAACAATTTTCCTCCTCAAAGTTATTGGAAACTTAGGAAGGATCCTTAACAGTCGAGTGGTTCCTTTATTAAAGCCTAAAAAATTCTGTGTAATAGGCATAAGCAATGGCAAACCAAGCGCTTTCCAAGCAATTGAGGAAAGGATACTCATTGAATCCCCTTCTCTATGATAGTGTCAGACACAATCATTTTGTAAACTTGTACTATGATCCGGAATGGTACATTAGGAGGAAGGTGGGATCTTGCTAGTCAATTCCAATCAAAGGAAGTAACTAGACTGCTTGGAGGGGGTACCGAATAAATGGGTGAAATAACCCCTTGAGTAGAGGGAACTGGGGGATTCTCTTCCTGTTGTGAAGGAACAGGCGGATTACCCCCAAGTTCATCGGACACTGAAGTGACAAAAAGAATTAGAACAGTATCGTTCTCACTCTCTTTGGGAATGATATCATCTGAAGGTGGACTTTCTGAAGGCAAGACTGGGTCAACTGTTATCTCGACCTGCTAACTTTGGTCCAATATGGACTCAGAAGATTCACTTTCAACAATAGTTGTTTTGACCAACGTTTCAGTTAAGTCAGTCGGATTTTCCACTAGTAAAGGACTAGGGGAGAGTTTCTTGTATCTAGGTGGAAGTCATTGCGGTGAAGCAAGACGATTATGCAAGACTCTTTTGGCCTCACCCAAAAGGGACAACAAGGAAGTATATGGTTCCCTTCACATAATGCACATGGAACTTTGACATTCCTTTCCTGTCCGTGGACTTCACTATCACTAGTTGATGGTGTATTATCAACATGATCAGCAGAGGTTGATGATACCGGTTGGTGCAAACAGGGGGGCCATTCTCTCAAGATCTGAGGAATGCACAGGCAATCTCAATGAAAATGGTTTCCCTTGCAAATTACACAAGGATATTTAGGAGATTTAGTGTGCGGATTTTCACCAGATGATTCATGGTTGCCCCCTTGCTTAACTGACTTCTTCTTCTTCTCCTTCCCTTTCTTCTTCTTCTCAGTCACCCGGTTACTAGCATCACTACTTTCACCAAGCGAAGAGGAAGAAGGGGAGGGGGAAACAAATGAAGAAGAAGGTGAGGGGTCATTTTTAGTATCAACTAGTTGTTGATTCGATTACTGAGGAATCACGTTATTTTGAACCACAGAGGTTGAGAATAGCCATACTAGCAGGCCAATAGTAAGTCCTAGAAGGGACAAAGTGGCCATATGTGGTGCACCAATATTTCCCCAAGATGTAACTGGACTAGGAATCCCCTCCAAAGGGATTCCTTGATTGGTGGACTCCATTATCTCAACCTAAGACCAACGAAGGAATAGGGATGTTATTCCGAATTTAATAAATTTTAATGATTCTTTGACACAACTTTTCTTTTTCAATTTTTAAGAGTCAAGAAAAAGCTAAAGATGACTCTAGTCCCCTTCGATTTTTAATGAGCCTGAAGTGACAAGTGCTCAGATGGACCTTTTCTTTTAAGGAGTCGAAAAGGAATGAAAGTGACTACTCTGGAGATCTAGACAGAGGGATTACCAAACCAATCACAAAACTGCAAAATACACCTTGGTGATAAATTAAATAGAAATTACCAAGGACTTATGTACGGCAGTCAATCTTCCTAAATGCTGTGTTCAGTGCATTGCGATCGATAGGGCGGTACACACGGCTTCCTATAGATAAAGGATATAAGCCTATTGTGGTCTCCCAATATATACTCGACGGTACGGGGAGCACAAGTCCATGCTAGCACTTGTCATATCAAAGAGGAGGAATCACCCAACCTTCCATGAAAACGATAATTACTAGATTTTACGACGCCGGAACACCTCTCTAGCCTAGACCTCTAGATATGTTGCGTTAGGTTCCAAAGCGTTGTTAAGTTCATTGAAATTTATTTTAGAGTTGATCATGCTTAGAAGTTTGTCTTTCAAGGTTCACCACGTGATGTAGATGTAAAATTCCTAAATATGCAATCTAAAATGATAAACAATCGGTTTTTATTTTTAGCAATGAACTTCCTAGCTACTAAGGAAAGAAGATTACGATTCTTTCAAACAAAGAGCAAAGAGCACACAGTAAATGCATGTTTCCTAAATCATTTTTCGCACACAGTCTAAATGCAAATGCAAATGCATGTATTTTTTTTCGTTCTCTTTAATGTGAAAATGCCAAAAAAGAAAACTAAGTATAGATCTGAAATATTTTCTTCAAAGTGACATTTTTGACAATTTCTTTTCAAAATAGAAAGGAAGACTTAAATGACACTTTTCAATTTCGAATAGAAGATGCTTTTGACACTTCAAAATATCAACAAATCAAATGAAATACATGACAAAAAGTTCAATTGACTATCCAAGGAAGGAAGACTCAACGACACTTCTCTTTTTGATACAAAACAACAGTTACGACACTCTTTTGCACCAAAACGACAATTTGATTTAAGCAACTTTTGGACAAGGTATTGCAAATGATGGAAAAATACATAAAAAAATTTGCTAATCCTAATCAATGGATGCTGAACTATGTAAAGCAAGGAGGCTTCAGTAATGAGATACTATTCATAAGCAGCAAAACAATTGAACAGAGCTAAAAACAAGGACAAAAAACCCAAATTTCAAGGAGAGAAATAGGACTACTTAGTCATCGCACCTGTGCTTCATAGAAACAGGGATGCATCTCACATGCTACACTTGGGAACTGTGATGCATACTGGCTTCCAGTGACAGACAGTGCGATGGGCCAGGGAGTGCAACTAAGATGGGTTTTGGCTCAAGTTTGCAGCTGAATTTAGTGAGTTAAGCTGAGCTATTATGGACAGTAAAGAAAAAAGTACAGGGGTATGATGTTGGAAGGTTATTGAGCTACCAATAGGGCATCTAGAATGCTTGTAAGTCAGATGTTCAAATCATAAACTAAACTGGAGATTGACTGAAGCAGCATTCATCTACTTTGCAATTGCAGAGCAAGAGCAGTTCGAAGGCTATTTGGCTAACTTCAGGCTCCGTCTATAGTATATAAAACAAACAATCAACAACAAACAAAAAAAATATTCAATCCCTAGTGTAGTCGCCATTTTGTTTCCGGGAAAACTAGTGTCTTTTTGATCTGCTAGTCCCACTAGGATTGGTGGATATCCTAGAAACAAACAATCAAAGCAATTTGTGATTTCCTTTATGTATGGTAGATAAGAGAGAAGTAAAGGGACCAACCTGGATCTTCCGCTTGGCTCCTTGCTTGACTTCCCTCTCCCTTGATAGAGCTTGCACCTCTTCTCCTACTTATCCCACTCAGTGAATACCTGTACAGACAAAGTAACAAAACACCATCAAAGCATCTCAATCTATTATATCATAAACAATGCAGAATCAGAAATACATTGAACATACAATGGCATTCACAAATACACGATTGTATGGAGGAAAAATCAAAGAAATTTATTAATAATAGAAGGGAGAATTACAACCCAGTTGTCTAATCCTTCATCATCCTCCCAGCATCAAAGCCCTCTTCACCTCATGAAAAGCAAGATCACCCAACAATACAATGCCTTTTCTCAAAGACAAACTATCAGCACTTCCTTACAAATTACCATATTCCAGCCTCTAGATCTCTCAGATGAGGAATCCATTTATAGATGTCTGCAAGGGTGTGAGTCATATCTGGGTTTTTGATTAGTGTCATTCCACTTGTTGTTCTTGGTTCCGCTTGGAGATTTTTTGGATCTCTTACTCATCCCTGGGCAAATTCAAAGAGGCAAGTGTCATAGGAGAAGTTTCTGGAAGATTCCATGAGAATCCACTTAGTAAATTGTCTTGGACATTTGTCCATCTTCACTCATCGCACCCTACAAAACGCCTCTTCAGTATGCATCACACCTTGCTAGTGTAGAAGTCAATATGCATCACACCTTGATAGTGGGGCAGTTAGTATGGTCCAATTTTGGCCAGTTCTGAGTGGTTTTTCAGGTGGAACTTTTGGGGAATGATGTAAGCAGTTGATCATGATCCTTTAGGGTATGAAAGAACACTTTTAGAGGTTAAAGAGTCCATTGTTTATCGACATATAAGATTGGGGTTGTAGTGCCCAAATATGTCTATAACAGTTGGGGGGTGGTAGCCTCCCCTGTACGTTGCACTGGGTGCAGCAGGGGGTGGCAGCCTCCCCTGTACATTGCGTTGGGCCTAGTAGGGGGTGGTAGCTCCCCTACACAGGGTCTGGGGCAACGGCCTGGGAAATGTTTTTTTGGACCCTATATTAGGTGGGCGGAAATACCTATGGTTTTAGGCATGATGGTTTTTTGTCCATGGTATTTTGTAAATCCGATCATGGGAACTACGGTTATGTTCTAATCCAGGGTTAATGGATTGGGGTTTATGGATGCTTCGGAATGTATATATATGTATTGTAACATTGAAAAGAATATAATGAAAATCAATTTGGTAGTCCCAATTTTGGGATCCAGGGAAAAATCTCTGTGTATATTTATTTTATGTTTTATGCTCTCGCCATTATTTATTTTCTGCTTTTAAGAATTGATTTGCAGGTAATTTTTGTACGGGGTTAAAACCTACATTTGGTATTAGAGTTATTTTTCCTTCACGAGGATGCCTTTTCTACTGAGGGGTTTTTCTCAGGCCTATGGTAGACTGTGTTCAGTGGGAGATCTATGGGAACGATTATTATGGTGAAAGAAGATGACGAGCAGTGGAAAGATAGAGATCGATAAATTTAATGGTCAGAGTTTTGAGTTGTGGAAACTGAAGATGGATGATATGCTCATGGATAAAGATCAGTTGACCGCGATAGATCTGGATACTAAACCAACAACAATGTCAGCTGAAGACTAGGCGAACTTGGATCGGAAGTAAAAGAGCACAATACGATTGTGTTTCTCAGATTTAGTATTGGTGAATGTATTAGGGGAAGCTTCGGCGAAGGCTTTGTGGGACAAGTTAGGGACTTTGTACCAATCTAAGTCTCTGGTGAATAAATTGTTCCTAACGAAAAAACTATATAACATGAGGATGAAAGATGGAGACTCGGTGGCAGAGCATCTGAATGCCTTTAATAATGTGTTAAGCTAGTTATTATCTGTTGATATTAAAATTTTAGATGAAGATAAGTGCATCAGTTTGTTGTGTTCACTACTAGATTCGTGTGATAATCTGGTTGTTGCAATAGGTAGCAATGCAACTGCCTGCAATTTGATGAAATAGTCTCATCCTTGTTGTTGGAGGAGATGAGAGGGAAAAATATGGAGGGCTAGAATGGTGATTCCTTGTCTATATGAAGGCAGTCCCATAAAAGAAACAAAAATAAGTCCTCGAGTGGGAGATCTAAATCTAGAGGGAATTCTAAATCTCCGGGAAAATCTATAAATGTGTGCTAGAAATGCAGAAAGGAAGGGCATTTCAAAAGGGATTTTAAATCTAAATCTCTTGAGGAAGGAAAGGGATCTGATGATGCTCCTTCTATAGAGGTGATAACCACTTTAGATGAAGGTGGGGATGTGTACTTGGCTTCTTCTTCAAGTACACATGTATATCATGAGATATGGTTGACTGACTCAAGTGCATCCCTTCACTTCACTCCCCATTGAGAGTGGTTCTACAAGTATGAGAAATATGATGGTGGTGATGTCTTCTTAGGGGATAACAGGAAGGCTAGAATCGTTGGTCACGGAAAAGACAAGTGTAAGTTGCAAAGTGAAAGGATTAGAACACTTCCAAGTGTTCTGCATACTCCTGCATTGGTCAGAAATCTGATTTATGTAAGCAAGCTGGATGATGCAGGTGTAAAAACAGTGTTTGAGAAAGATACCTCCAAGATGGTTCGGGGAACACGGGTATTGATGCGAGGAGTTCGGATTGTAACTCTATACAAGCTTCAGGGTAGCATTGTTATTGATGGGTGCAATAGTTTCATGGTTCCTGAAAGTGGAGAAAAGACCATGCTATGGCATCAAAGGCTTGACATATTGGAGAGAAGGGCCTTCGATTACTTCATGTGAATGGTATGTAGAAGGTATGTCTAATTTCTCTCTAGATTTTTATTTTTGTGAAAATTGTGTATATGGGAAGAAGAATCGGGCGAATTTCCCATCTAGTGCTAAGAGGAAGAAATAGATATTAGAGCTTGTGTATAGTGATGTGTTTGGACTTGTGTCGGTTCAATCACTGGTTAAGTCTGTGTACTATGTATCATTTATAAATGAATTATCAAGGAATACATGGATATATTTCCTCAGGAAGAAACCTGAAGTCTTTGAAAGGTTTAAACAATTTAAGGATCTAGTGGAAAACAAGACAGAGAAGAAGATAAAGGTGCTGAGGACAAATAACAGTGGAGATTTTTGCAAGAAGGAATTTGAAGAGTTCTGTAAGAAGTGTGGTATAACATGGTAGAATACTACTCCATACACACCTCAGCAAAATGGAGTTGGAGAAAGAATGAATGGGACATTGATGGAAAAGGCAAGAAGCATGCTTAGTGGTGCCTGGTTAGGACATGAATTCTAGGTAGAGACTGTGGAGACTGCATGTTACCTAGTCAACAGATCACCTTCATCAGAGTTGGAGGATAAGTCTCCACAATAGGTATGGACTGGTAAGGAACCCTCTCTTTCACATCTAAGGGTATTTGGATGTGATGCATATGTGCATGTTCCAAAGGAGAAAATAACCAAGTTGCATAGTAAATCTGAAAGGTGCATCTTTATTGGATATAAGGATGGTTTAAAAGGTTATAAGCTTTGGAACCCAGAAATAAGGAAGGTTGTGTAAAACTTCGATGTGTTGTTTAGAGAGGTGAAATATGTTATTAAACATGAAGTCCTACCAAAGGAACCTGAGAAGATAGAGTTTGAGCTAAAGGAGGAAGAATCAGAATCTACAACAGAAGAGGAATCAGAAGATGAGGAGCCACAATCTCCAGCTGTGAGAAGATCAATTCGAGAAAGAAGGCAACCATAAAGGTATATTCCATTTTCTTTCTAATAAAATTTTTCTTTATCTATTAATGATGAGGATCCCAGAACTGTCAGGGAGGTAGTAGATCCAGAGGATGGAAAACTATGGAAATAGGCCATGGTTTATGAAATGGCATCTTTGTACAAAAATGAGGCTTGGGATCTGGTGGAGTTGTCGGATGGAAGGAAACCCATTGGAAGCAAATGTGTGTTTAAGAAGAAGATGAATGCATAAGGCAAGGTGGAGAAATACAAAGCTCGATTGGTAGCAAAATGTTATTCCCAGGTGTCGAGAATTGATTTTAGTGATTGTTTTTCTCCTGTTGCCAAGGTAGATTCTATTAGATTACTTTTATTTGTTGCTGCTGCTTTTGATTTTGAGGTAGAACAGATGGATGTGAAGAAAAAATATCTTCATGGGGATCCAGAAGAAGAAATCTACATGAAGCAACCTAAAGGCTTTGCGGTGAAGGGTAAGAAAGAATTGGTATGCAAGTTAAAAAAGTCTTTGTATGGGTTAAAACAGTCACCAAGGATGTGGTATTAGCAATTTGATACATTTATACGGGGACTTGACTTCACGAGAAGTAAAACAGATCACTGTGTGCATTTTAAATTAATTGGTGACCGTGTTATTTATTTGATCTTGTATGTGGATGATAAGTTGCTGGTTGGAAATAACAAAGAAAATATCTAGGAATTGAAGACCCAATTGTGCATGGAAATTAAACAAGATCGGGAAAAGAGGAAGTTAAACCAGAGGAAGTATGTCGAGACAATATTGCAGAGGTTTAATATGTAGGATAGTAGATAGGTGAAGGTTCCTATTCCTGTAGGTGTAAAGTTATCTACTGAATAATGTCCCAAGACACAAGAAGAGGAAGATGACATATCCTGTGATCCATATTTAAGTGCAGTCGATAGCCTGATGTATGAAATGCTTTGTACTAGACCATACATTGCACATGCAGTGGGAGTATTGAGCAGGTTTATGTCAAAACCAGGGAAGGAGCATTGGACAATAGTGAAGCGGGTTTTCAAGTATTTACTTAGCACTAGTGATTATGGTTTTTGCTACTAATGAAGACCAGGATTGGACAGAGTTTTGGACATATGTGGCTTTTTTGATGCAGACTAGGCTGGAGATTTGGATTAGAGAATATCTACAAGTGGGTATGTGTTTAACCTATTTGGAGGTGCAGTCAGTTGGATGAGTAAGAGAGTCTTTAGTGGCCCTTTCAACTATCGAGGAAAAATACATGGAAACCAATCATGCAAGAAAGGAAGCAGTTTAGTTGCAGAGATTGTGCTCAAGTATGGGGTTAGTACAACGAGCTATAAAGATAGACTATGATAGTCAAAGTGCAATATTTTTAGCAAAGAACCCTGCTTATCATTCAAAGACAAAGCACATTGATGTTCAGTATCACTTTGTGAGGGGTATGGTTGAGGAAAAAAAGGTGTTGCTAGTAAAGATGGACACTTTGAATAATACTGTAGATGCATTGACAAAGTCTGTGAGCAATGAGAAGCCCTCTTTGTGTATAGAAACAATGGGCATTGCAGGGATGGACCAATGATTGAGCTCTCTTGTGGCCCCCTGTGGAAAGAAAACAACAAGTGGGAGAATGTTGGGTGTGTGTTATATTCTTTCCACGACTACCCGATGCATGGGGGGGGTTGCAAGGGAGCGGTATCCCCCCTACACGGGGTTTGGGGTAGTTCCCTAGGATTTTTTTTTTGGGACCCTATATTAGGTGGGCGGACCTACCTATGGTTTTGTGCATGGATTTCACACATGGTTTTGGGCATGATGGTTTTTTTTCCATGGTATTTTGTAGATCAGGTCAAAGGAACTATGGTTATGTGCTAATCTAGGGTTAATGGATTGGGATTTATGGATGCTTCGACATGTATATATATGTATTATAACATTGAAAGGAATATAATGAAAATCAATCTAGTAGTCCCGGTTTTGGGTTCAAGGGGAAATCTCTGTGTATATTTGTTATATGTTTTATTCTCTCGCCATTGTTTATTTTCTGCTTTTAATAATTTGTTTGTAGGTAATTTCTGTACAGTGTTAAAACCTACAAACTCTACTAATTCCTTACAACCCTTACTAGTTGTAGCTATTCCATTCACATCTACTACTACCTACAGTTATTAGCTTGCTAAAATTTAAAAAACTTAATGAGAAGTTACCTACCAGGGTTTTTCTTCAATATCTCTTCTATCTCTTCATTTAGATGTGGTTTTCTTTCTCTCCTTCCAACTCTGCTCCTTGTTGGAAATTCCTTCCTCTATGCCTATCTCTTATCTTTTATGTCATGTCCTTTCAACGTCAAATTTTCAGTCATTATTAAATTAAATAGAGACTTCATTATCTTCTTAGGTTATACATATTCTCCTTCTTGTTGGTTACAACATCTAATAGTTGTGATCTTCCATTATATAACAATGCTTAGAAAAGAGATTCATCTCTTATACCACTTGATAGCAGCCCCTCTGGTGGCTTGCTAAATAACCAAGGACTCTATCCACCAATTATACAATGAAAAATTATTTTCTCCCCTTATCTTGCATTTGGACATTCTTAATCGCTCTTTATGAAAACAAAATATTTGCATTCATGAGTCCCCTACTTGTGAACTGTGATTTCCAAATGGATTAGAGGGCCTTCATTCTCTCTCCAATTGTGTAACCCTCTTTTCATTGCACACAAAAATTACCCTCTTCTTCCCTTAATTATTCATGTAATGGTGATGGGTCTGTATTCTGTAAATGAAAGCAACAAACCTCCTTTTGTAAACCCCCTTAAAACAATACAACATTAGGGGTCCCATAAAATAGGTCAAGGTTGAAAATGATTTGAAGGGCGAAGGTTGACATGTTCTTCCCTTATGACTTTCTTCCCACGAGCCAAACTTTGTGAAGGTCTAACTACATTTTCTTGGGTCGGTGCAAAGGTTTAAATTAGGGGTCAAACCTCCCCCTTTTAATTTCCTCCACACACACCAACTCACCAAAAGTTGACTACGTCGACTCACTTCAAGTCGACCAAGCCTACTGGTCGAAGTTTGGCTCTCCTTGGTGCACGCCTTCACAAAAAAAACCAATTAACATTCGAACTTCACATTTCTCATAGATATTGGTTGTGGCTTCCATGATTTAAAGGCCGGCCTCTTGGATCCCTTTGGGCTCTCACCCTCGAACCTACCAATTGTGTATTTTTTCCTTTCCACCTCAAACTATTGAATGGGTGTCTCCTTAGAACTTCCACGCATGAAAATCCATTTGATTTTCTTCTCTCCTTGCCAGTCCAAGCTTAAGGTATTTGATGGCTTCAAAATTTTGAATTCTGAAACTCTTGGTCCTTCATATAACCATCACTACCAACCTACCAGATTTCACACTATAACACCTTTCTTATCGATCCTGAATTTCATCCTAAGATCCAAGATTAAGCTCCTCTATCGTCATTGATTATTTATTTTTACTCATAATCAAGCTTTGGTTTAATCCCTCGAATAATAGATTTAGGGCGTAAATTTCTTCAGTGATCAACTACCAAAGTACGTCCCTCACACACATAAATTCCAATTTCTAGATGCAGAGTTATTTGCACCATTGGCATCCCCATTCAAATTTATTTTAAGATACTCATCTCTATCACGACTTAATGCTCCAAATCTCTTTATACCATTAACAAAATATACATTCTATTATTGGTAGTAAGATTACATACACTTGAACAGGGAATGTGGACACATAAACTATATCCATTTCATTAAATATAAATGAATTATTTACAGAAGAACTACCAAGGCTCGCTTCTCGAGCTCTCCTCTTCTCATCTACCGAAAACCCCTTACACTATCTAACTATACATCTCCACATATATAATTTCTATTGATGGGGAAAATATATTTCCAAGACAAGAAACTGGACACCTGCCCCAAAGCAACTCAAAAGCTAAGCTAAAAACTTGTCAAAATTTGCAAAGACTTATCTCAAAATATCCTAACAGCTTGATAGTCCAGATTTCTCTAAAATTAGGATAATGGTCCTATTACAAAATCCCCTAAATAAAATGAGAAAAAAAAATTGTCTTAAATTTACATGTCCCTTTTGGGCCTAAAAATTAGCATTGATGATGCTCTTACATCACCCATCTTTTAGTGATATTCCAGGAACCATCAAGCAATTTTACAGGGAAACGATGCGTTTATGAGCCTTAACTATGTCCTCGAAAGGAAGATAGGTCCTCTAGCCCTTCAATAAGATTATATATATATATATATATATATATATATAGTGTAAACATTTTCGTTTTTATTTGTGGGAGAATCTAATTCCAACCACTTGTTAGGTGTCAAAGTCATCCCTCCAAGTGTCCTGGTTTAGTTTCACTTAGTCCAGTTTAAGTTGAGTTTCACTTCAGTAATTTATCACTGATGTTTCCAATGTAATCTTATTTAACTAATTTGTAATTCTAAGAAGAGCAATCCTCTGCTCCATGTTTTCTTCTCTTCAATTTTTGTCATGGTATAAGAGCTAGTTTGCATAAGACTCCTTGAGAGAACAACAACATAAGCAATGTGAGAGCAGCAGAGAGAAAAGGTGAACCTGCATAAGACTCTTTGAGAGAGCAGCAGAAGTTTAAATAAACCTACTGCGAAGAAGCGACAGAAAGAAAGTCAGTTCTAAAGAAGAAGGTCGAGCTTTTTTTTCTCTCTTAGTTGAAGCTATAACACGTCTTCCAAATTGTTCTCAGAGCATTATAACGCAGTAAGGCTCAGTATATAACCGCGTTACAAGTCACAAAGTTTCGCAATTCTGGAAGACACTATTTTCTTGTGCCTTGTATGCATTAGAGCACTAATGCCGACCTCACTATCAAGAAAGTAGTTATTACGTGGCCTCACCACCCTTCACACTGCGTTAGCAAAATCAAAGAGCACGAGTCAAGCATTTTTCAAAGAGTCAAAAATCAGGTTCATATTGAAGCCCTTTCTTGGATGTTCGAAAGGCAAGTTTATTTTAAGAAAAACACAAAGTCCTTTTAAAAAGGCTCATACGTATTTGCTTTAAAAAGAATTTTTTTTTTGGGTTAAGAAAAGGTTTTTTTAAGAGCTCTTTTTTCAAGATATTAAAAATAATTTTAAGGAGTTAGGAAAAGGATTTTTAAAAAAAGAAGAAGGGAAACCTATTTTATTAAAAAAGATATTTTTTAAAGGTTGTAAAAGGATATTAAAAAAATGGCATTGTTCCAATCGATTTTGGTTATTGAGATATTTTTGTGAAAGTGTCGTTTTAGTAAAGAATTTTTGGAAGCAAGGTCTTTGTAGAGAATTTGTGGACTCGTCTATTTATGGAAGCCAAGCAGTAGCGACATTTTTATTGTAATTAGATGTGATGTTTATAGTTTGATTTGTTTGTTGAGTTGCATTCTATCAACGCTCAACAAATGGAAAAATCCAAGAGGCTAAGAAGGTCAAAGCGACAATAGGGGATGTTTGAGGTATTATTTAATTTGGAAATGAAGAGGCAAAAGGATGCATTTGCATTGAAATGCATAAAAGAATCTGCGGATGAGAACATTCTTCCCCTAACTTCAGAGGCCATGACAACCAAGGAGGCATGGGATACCCTTGAGAGGGGTTTTGGTGTAAGGGGGAGAATTGAAGTTGAAGATGAAGGTAGATCTATAGAAGCAGATCTACAACAACAACAAAATTTTGTTGAATCCCACAGTGCTTATCCGCAAGTGGACGATGATTGTGATAAATTTGAAAAAGAAGTAGAGAAGGAGCACATAAATGCTCGTAAATCCCACTATGCTGCAAGTGGATGAAAATTTGATGAATCGAGAAAAAGAGCTTGCTGATGAAAATTTGATGAATCCAGCAACAGAGCCTTCTCACGAAAATTTCGTAAATCCAACAACAGCGCTTGCTAATGAAATTTTGGTGAATCCAGCAACAGAGCTTGTTGATGATAGTGAAACTACCATTAGAGCAGTTAATTCTATGGTGAATCTAGCAATTAATATTGTTGATGTGAAGTTTGATGAAGATTTGTTGACTAAAGATGAGTGGTTGTAGATGATGCAACAAAAACAACTTATTAAGATGATGTTATTTGGTGAGATAATCCCACTTGAATTTGAAAATGAAGTGGAAGACAACCTATTTGCAGTAGCAAATGTTAGTATAGAAGTGGAAGAGACAGTGACACAGACAGAGACAAAGACAAATATAGAAACAAATCCAAAGAAGGAAACCCATAAAGAGAAAACAAAGACAAAGGCATAAGCAAAGTTGGAAGTGCAATAGGAAAAAGCTCTCATTGTAGAGCAGAAAGAACAGAATTAATGTGGTATTGTAGATGTTTTTGCACTTATCATTGATTTCAAATGTGTAGGTACACATAATGATTATGAAGAACAGTCAAATTTCCTTGAAGCATGGTTTCCAAGACCATGTCTAGATGAAGTTTGCATAGAAGCTGCAGAAATGAATGTTGAAGACAACATGCATGATGAAGAAATTAATGAAATTTTCATGTATTGGAGTCTTGAAGAGATGAAATTGTATTATGGTCTTATGTTGCAGCAAATTGATGATGAAAAGAGAACTATAGAAGATAATATGTGGTAGCAGCCCACATACAAGTCATTTTTTGAAGACATCCAGGACATGATTAGACAACTTGGAGAAATGGAAGACCTGCATCAACAAATGAAGTATCTGAAATTTGAAGCCTACAACAAGAATAAAAACTTGAAACAATTTAGAGGTTATAGGATATGGAAGAAAAGAAAGAGAAAAGGAAATCCATATGATCTCAATTTTTTAAATTGTAAGCCTAGCTGAGACATAGACCAACAAACATCTTAATTGAATTTTTATGTGGTTGTAATTAAGGGGGAGTGTTGGAGAATCTAATTCCAACCACCTGTTAGGTGTCAAAATCATCCCTCCAAGTGTCCTAGTTCAGTTTCACTTAGTTTAGTTTAAGTCGAGTTTCACTCCAGTCATTTATTACTGATGTTTCCAATGTAATCTTATTTAACTGATTTGTAATACTAAGAAGAGAAATCCTCTACTCCATGTTTTGTTCTCTTCAATTTTTGTCATTATTTATTACTTATTTGAAATTATTACTTATTTGGAAAACATATACAACGAAAAAATACAAATAAATACTTACACATTAAAAGAAAAAATAATAAATTATATTAAGATTTTCATGCCATGTTCAAGCTTGATCTCACACTTTCAAGACACAAGCATATATAAATAATGATATACAACATTTACCGTTATCGAAAACCTATTTTAAAGAAAATTAAAATACTAGAATAACTTGTTTTTAAAAATAAACCAATACTAAGTAAATAAAAGCTAAAAACTAATATTTTTTACATCAATTTCAATATATTCTAATGTAATTTGGATATAATTTTAATAAAATTTTAAATTATACCATTTTATTCTTTATGAAATTTTAATGTTAGTAGCTTTTTTTTTCAATATCAAGATGTTGCTCGATAATAGTCTTTACTATCTACGTCAACATAATACAAGTATGATATGCCCTATCCCACGATTTAGCATATTTACACTAAATTTATTTCATAAACAAGGTGTTTAGTCTTCAAGTGAAAGATAATCCTCTTTCCCTTTGAGAATTGAGATTATAATTGTTAAGAATCAAAGAACCAAATTTATTAACAAACTAGGCAACTCACAGGTGAGGAGCTTCACCAGGAGACTGCCTCTACAAAACGTTGTACCTCAATCACATTATAAATCATTAATATATAATAAACACACAAATAGGGAAGTTAGAACAAATACCTAAGAAGTAGGAACTAATTCCTAATCTAAGGCTCCAGTGAACTGACTCTCTCCTAAATTACATTTCTCCATTATCTGCGACACTCCCCCTTAATGGAGAAAGGGGTTCGCAAGTATTCCTAACATTTCTCTAAACAATTCAAACTTGATTCTATCGAGAGGCTTAATGAAAATATCAACAACATTGTCACATGTATTACAATATTCAATATGGAATTCCTTTGACTAAACTTTCTCCTTGACAAAATGAAACTGTGTATCAATGTGTTTTGTATTTTGTGTTTTTATGTAATACTGGATTATTTGCAAGTTTGATAGAGCTCTGGTTGTCGCATTTAATGACTGTTGTAACCTTTTGTTCTTCTCTAGCATCATGGAGAAGTCTCCTCAACCAAACTGCTTCACAAGTTGATGCTCAAATTGCTTGATACTCAGCTTCTGTTGAAGACAAGGATATTGTGTTCTACTTAATGTTGCTCCATGCAATGACCCCAGACCCAAGGTTGAATGCATAACCTGTTATGGATCGTCAGTCATCTAGATTTCTGGCCCAGTTAGAGTCTGAGAAACCTATCAATCTAACATCAAACGAATCAGTATAAATAATACCAAAGTCTAAGGTTCCTTGTAGATACCTTAGGACGCCTTTCGCTACAACCCAATGACTCTCAATAGGCTTTGACATGAATTAGCTCAATACACTGACTTCATAAGCCAAATCTAGCCTAATTGTAGTCAAGTAGATTAGACTCCCAACTAGCGGTCTACACAATGTTTCATTTGCCTCTTTAGAACCATCATCATTTTGAAGTTCTGTATTCTATTGTAAAGGCACTACTGCAACTTTGCACTGTTCGATTGTGAAATTTTTCAATTAACTCCTGACATACTTATCCTGTAATAGAAAATTCTGGGCAGAATCCCTCCAAACTTCCAGACCCTAATAGTAGTATAGCTCTCCAAGGTCTTTCATCTCAAAAACCTGTGACATCTGCTCCTTGATTTTTTTAATGAGTTCATCTACATTTCCTGTAATGATAAGATCATCTACATATAAAGAAATCAAAACAATTTTCCCGTCTTTGTCAAACATGATATACAGAATAGGGTCATTCTTGCTTATTTTATAACTATGTTGTAGGAAACATGAATCAATTTTATCATAAAATGACCTGGGTGCCTGTTTTAGTCCATACAATGCTTTCTTCAATCTATAGACTAAATGTTCTTCCCCCTATTTAAAAAACCCCTCAGGTTTCACTAAATACACTTCTTCTTTTAATTCCCCATTTAATAATGTAGATTTCACATTTAACTAGTGTATCATCCAATGATGTTTGGTAGCTAAAGCAATTAACATTTTGATTGTGTTTAATTTAGCTACAGGGGAGAAGGTTTCCTCATAGTCTATACCTTCTTTCTACGAGTACCCCTTAGCCTATCTTTATATTTGTCTATTCTCCCATCTTCTTTAAATTTAGGCTTGTATAACCATTTACAACCTATGGGTTCTTTGCCTTTAGGTAATTCAGCTAGATCCCAGGTTATGTTTTTAAGTATTGATTCATATTCCTCTTCCATGATTTCCCTCCATTCACTATATTGACTAGATTCTTTATAAATAGTGGGTTCAACAACATTTAACATACTAGTTATAAAATCATTCTCCCTATATCTTGCTGGCAACTGAATCTGCCTACCTAATCTCCTGAGTGGTGGAGTGGCTTCATACCTGTTATGATCATGCCTTGGCGGACTTGGCTTGACAACTGCATATGTACCATCCACTTCCTTTTTCTACTATTGTTGCTACTGCTCATGGCTATCTCCTATTTCTTCACTCCCTTCTTCCATCAGCAAAGGCATGTGCCACTCTTCATTGGCACTCTCATGGTTTCCATCATTAACCTGCTCATGAAATACTACATCTCTACTTGCAAAGACTTTATGAGTAAAGGGATTAAACAATTTATAAGCCTTAAACTCTATACAATACCCAACAAAAATGAATTTAATGGCCTTTGAATCCAGTTTCTTTCTATCCTCTGAAACATGAGCAAAAGCTTTGGAGCCAAAAACTCTTAAATGATTAACTACAAGCTTACCTCCTAGTAAATCTTCGAAAGGAGTTTTAAAATCAAGACATTTCGTTGGACTCCTATTCTTCAAATACGCTGCAGTATTTATTGCTTCAGTCCAAAACCCATTAGAAAGATTCTTACCTTTTAGCATGCTGCGAGCACACTCCACAAGGGTTTTATTTTTCCTCTATGCAACCCCGTTCTATTAAGGAGTGTGGGGTATTGTGAATTGCTATAGTATCCCATGGTATTTACAGTATTTGATGAAACCATCCTTCTTGTATTCTCCCCCTTGATCCAAGTCGAGAATCTTGATGAATTTTCTTGTCTTCTTCTCAATCATGTTTCTGAATTCTTTAAAATATTCAAAGGTACGACTCAATTTTTTGAGAAAATATACCTAAGTGAATCTCATAAATTCATCAAAAAATAGTAATAAATAATAGACACCTCCCAATGACCTCGTCTCCATTGGCCCACATAAATCAGTGTGCACTAGCTCTAGTATATCTCTCTTCTTTCTATCTACATGTACAGAAAACGCATCTTTGTGCATCTTCCCAAGAGCACATGCTTCACAATAAACATGAACATTCTTTAAAACATGGAGACCATTGACCATACCTTGTTTTTGAAGTAGTAGTAGGTCACTGAAATTAATATGGCCTAACCTTTGATCCCATAAGTCTTCTGCAGTCATAGTTGATGATGTCAATGCTTAGTGTGGCACACTTCTCACATTCATCTTGTATAGACCTCCCACACAAACACTTGATGCAATTGCCTTCATACAATCCAACAAGTATTTAGTAACACAATAATATTTTAAAAACTCTACCTTAAGATTCTAATGTATTATCATAGGAACAGAGATCATATTCTTTTTTATTCTGGGTACATACATTACATTTTGAATATGCCTAATATTTCCATCAGGAAAAACAACAGGAACATTACCATATCCTTTGATTTAGCACCCTCTATCATCACCAAGATAGATGTTGCTCCACTGCTGGTCTCTTTGAAATTTTCAAACCAATGCTTGTTTCCTGTCATGTGGGTGGAAGCTCCTAAGTCCACAAACCAAGTTTCTGTTTCATCGTCCTCAGCAGAAAACACAGAATCAGATACAAATAGTTTGAGATTCTGATTCTATTCTTCATCAACGAAATGTCCTACATGATTCTTATGTTTATGGCAACCTTCATCAAACTTCTTCTTCTGACAATTTTTAGCTATATGACCAAATTTGCCACAACGAAAGCATTTGGGTCCTGAATCACTTTTGTTTGAGGAGAAAACTTGAGGTGTCTTTCTTTGTGGTGTACTTCTGCCTTTCTATCTTTCATTTGCCTTCCCTCTGAAGGGCCTCTTCTTCTCCATTAGGGCAAGATCTAAGCTCTGGGGTTTTAGGGTCATCCTCCTTTCCTCCTCCTGCATTAGGATCACTGTCAATTCTTAAAACTTGGGGGCTTTCTCTCTCATATTCAAGCTAATGATAAACATTTGATAGTCGTCAATCATACCATTCATCGTAATCATGACCAGATCAGTGTTTGACATTGTTTCACCAATGTCACCTAGCTTATTCTTGAGCTCCTTGATATGAGAGATGAACGTTGCTATTGATTCCTTCACCTCCATTTTAATGGAGAGAATATTTCTCTTTAGAAACAATAGATGATTTGTGTTATTTAACTCGTACAAGTCTTTGAGAGTTGTCCAAATATATATTGCAGATTTACATTCTCGGATATGAGGAATAATGCAATCTTTCACAAACAATTACCTTCGCTTTATTCTCCCTTTTTTCCCAATCCTGGATTATTTTTGTTGTTCTGCCTGTAGCTAGGGTCGACTTCAACTCATCACCGGTTGCAATCGCCCATGAATTTTGCCCCTCCAATAGGTTATACAACTTAAATTTCCAATTAGAATAATTGGATCCGTCAAGCTTGTTGCTTTCGTTCAGGTAGGCCTCTTCCATCTAGTTATTCATCTTGACACTAAAAAAACGACCTCCAACAATAAAAAAAAGATGAGCTCTATCCCAGATCCACAATAGATGATCTCAAAGCATTGTCTCAAAAATGAAATCTTGATTGCATAGGCCAATATGGCCCAATTCAATTTAATTCAAAGAACCCCTTTTAAATTCAATTAAACAAAATGAGCTCCTTTTTCCAAAATATGCGCCCGACATGTTATAACCCCAAACAATTTTTTATAAAAATAAATAGGCCTTACACTTGCTCTCGACCTCCCAACAGCATGGACAACCTTTAAATGTTGGCACAGCAACTTGAAAACCTTGGGGTGGAAAAAATCGATGATATCTGGCACCACCGAACAGAGTTTGCACAATCTTCTTGTCGCTATGTGGAATTTTGCATCTACGGATAAACACAATTTCCCTAGATGGGTAGCTACATCTAGAACAACATATTTAAAGAGATTAACCTTTTTCTATAGAAGATCAATAAGACAAGGGACCTACTTGTTATCTTTTGCTTTCCCTTTGTCTCCTTTGTATGGCTCCCATCGCTCCTTCTCAAACTTAATCTGCTCGACAAGTACCTGCAATCATAAACAGAGGACAAAAACCAATCAAAGCAAGAGATCTATCTACTATAAGAAAATGGAATTGAAAACATTTAAACATATAATCATCATACATGAAGACAAGAATATGAGAAAAGGTGTAAACAACTTTATTAAGTAGAAGGAAGAATTACAACCATGAAGTCTGATCCATTGTCACTCTTCCAGCTTGGGTTCCAACCAACATCACATCAATAGCACAACACTTTGGCAACATAACAATACTTGCTTACAATCTCAAACCTCACACCAACAATATCTCCTTACAAATTCTCAAAGTCTAGCCCCTGATCACTTAGATGAGTGCTCAATTTATAGGAAAATGGAAGAGGTTTGGTAAAAAATGAGGGTATTGAATGGCCTTCCAAACCTAGAGTTAGTTTCCATGGAGGAAGGGATGAGAGGATAGGAGGTTATGTAACTCATTCCCTATCCAATTTCGAGCTCATAGGAGATGATAAGTGTGGGAATCTTCTAGATGGCTCCAGAAGATAAGAATATTCCCAAAACCCTATCATGATTTTGCTCAATCTCGCCTAGCGTAGGTCAAAGGGGGCGTAAGTACTCTGGAAAGCACCCTGACATGGGCCTACCTACACTAAAGCAAACTTACCCCTGACCAAGGCTTCGCTGATCCCTCAAGGAGGCATTTCTGGAGGGCTTCAGGCCAAGAAACTCTCAGGGAAGGAGGCATTCAAAGTGATGACTTGTCTAGGGCATGTAGCAATTGAATTAGGGTTTGATGAGCCCTAAAAGTACTGATTTGAATGATGGGAGTGATTTTCCCAAATGGATCTATAACAGTTATCCCCTAAAGCATGAATTCGAAAATAATAATGTCAAGTGATATGCTTTACGATGTGATGAGGAGGTTATGAAGTGGATGGTGAGCTGCATCGATTGCAATACATAATATCATGATATTTTGATTTTTTCTCATGAATCACTGAGGGAAGGAATACCCATGCTCAGCATATAAACTGTCATTACAAGTACATAGATAGTCGTCTATAGACATAGACCCATGATCGAATGACCATCAATGTAAAGCCATTGTACGAATGATTTGGTACTTTCATGAAATCACGGCCCAGATGGATGAAACTAGATCCGGGGTCTTCTATCTCATTCAATTGTTTGCTCAAGTACAAGTCTAACCATGTGAATATGTGATCTAAAGTCGAACATGTGAAGACACTGTCTGATTACCAGCCAATGATGTAAGCTGTTAACAGACACGAGAGAAATCATCGATAATGATAATGATCCTCAAGGTACTACAGTACATTCTATAAGGTTTGAATGGATGTTTTGATGTCGAACATCATACAAAGTCCTTCGGTTGAAGGCCAGTGATGTCAACCTATCGTCGGAAGTGAGAAACTCGCCATTGATGTATGCAAGCCCCAGGGTACTGAAAGGGTGTTTCTAAGTCAACTTCTTGGATAATGTGCGGATGTCGACAAGAAGCAACTCGTCACAGGAGGGCCTTGATTTATCCCACATCAATGACACAAAATGAGTGTAATGATTTTGGAGATGAAATTTGACTAACAACACAAGGTTCAGGAATGGCATTCATGAAAATGAAGGTTTATGAGTATTGTGAAGGATAAATTTTAACTGAGTGACTTCTCTTGAACATGTCAATGACACTAAATGAATTGGCATCATTGACCCAAAACCAAAGTAATAGATGGTATGATGACCATCAAGAAGATAACGCAACCCATGTAGTCACAATGATGAAGTGAGAGTGTCATGTTCAAGAGTGACCTGCTGGCTTAAAGTGGTTTACCCCTTTTCCCATTTTCCCTAATCATTGCTAACCAGTACCTCTTTATTTTTTATCAAGCTTGAGGAGGATAACATATGCTTGTGATATAATTCCACCCTTCGGGTGAATCCATCACTATGTGATGTTTTAATGAGTCCAGCGAAGGTGAAACTCGGTCTTGTCATGATGGACAAGTTTGTTGCTATTTGATGTTTTAACGAGTTTAACGACAATGATAACTCAGTCCTTTTCATGTTTAGAGAGTTTGAAAAGGGACGAAAAGAAAACTCCACAAGTTCTTTTTCGTAGATTTGTCTCTCAAGTCCGAAAAATTGTAAAACAATACAAGAGAGAACCTATTGACCATGTTCGATCAACGTATTCCTTTTTCGTAAATATTATATCTCAGTTTGGAAAAGGGTTAAACTTATACTGAGTAGATGTCGTTTCCAATCTGTTAATGAGTTGAAAAGGACAAGTGCTCAGCAATATTTTCATGTTTCGAGATTCTGAAAAGAGCTTAAAGAGGACTCCAGGGGGGTTCCTTTTTTGATGTTTAACAGAGCTCAAAAAAGAGATAAAAGTATGCTCTGTGGTCAAAATACAATTCATGATCGTGCACGTCAAATTATGTAAATCAGTTGTAAATCTATTCAAAGGAACACCAAACGGATTAAACATACTTGTTTCATTGGTAAAAATAGGTAAAAACCAAAGTTTACTAATTTAATGATCATGAAATAAACATAAAAACAAGAACTTACCATTATTTTCACCATTTGATATTTACCATTCAGTTTGTGCTTTGACCCCATTTCTTACCTCAATCTTCAGCAGCTAATTGTGAGATATTATGTGGTTCATTTCTCGTGTCATCCGAACCAGGTAGGAGATATACCCCTCCTCTTTCTTTTCATGTCATTCTTTTACTATTTCATGCAAGTTTTTAGTGTTTTTAGGGCCCCTGGGGTTTGAATTTTTTGCCCTAGGATCAACGCAGGCTTGCATGTCAAAAACTACACTGGGGAGCACCTAGATAGAAGGCAATCTGCACTACATTGCATTGTCTCCTTGCTTGGGTTGCACTGGGTGAGTTTCACAAACTTGTTTCACCAAATTGGCCCAACATTTCTCTAGTTCTTTTGCATAAAAAGGATCCTAACTAAGGTTATGGTTTGATTTCAGGCTTTCATCGGATCAGAATGTCTATTATTTGGTGAGAAAGAGAGCATGAAGAATAAGACATGGTTGCCCTAAATGATTTGGGTACAGTTGAGGCCCTAAAATACTGTGGGTTGCTCAAATACTTTAGGTTGTCCGAAATGAGGCAACAATCAGAACTATTGCAGTTCTTAGATCATGCATGGGATCCAATGGATCAGGCTTTTCACATAAGGGAAAAAGTGGTCCCTATTGTGATCGATGATGTTTACTTTCTTACAGGGTTGTCGAGACGTGGTGCCCCCATATCTCTTTTAGGTTCTTCCCGTGGAGGGGAGTCAGTGAGAGACTATGTTCGACAATTATGTTGGCCAAGTACACAACCTAGCAAGAACGGAAATATAATCATCAAAGATATTCGTGATTTGCCTTTGACAACAATCCTTTTCATCATCACAAAGTTGGCAGGCAGTGTGACACTTCATCTGGCGAACAGATCATACATGTAGTATGCACTCGAGTGTCTTGAGCCAACTTTATTCAACTAGTGTGAGGGAGTACTTTCTTCACTGAAAGAACAACTAACAAAGGTAATGAGTAGCAAGACAAAGAATTTTAGCTATGGATTGCTCTTAATTGCTTTTACCTTAGAAATAATTCCATTGATGCAACCCCAACATGTAACAGTGGGTGTAGCTGGTCCTAGACATCCACGGATGCAGAGGTGGGTCGAATTGATGGTGTTATGCTCCTATACCAATAGGTGTCATATATCATGATTGACTTGATGAACTATGTGATATGTTCATACCTTTACTTGTTGCAAAGGTTTTCCATATTTGCCAAAAAATCAAAAAATTTAAAAAATGTAAAGAGGGTATGCCCTAAAAGAAAAATCAAAGGGTAAAAAGAATAAAAGATGAAAAAAAAATGAACCCCAACAAAAAGAAAGACCAGGAAAGTGTGCAAGTCTAAATGCCACTACTTTTTTACTCTTGTACAATAAAAAATTATGTGCAGTTTGTCATCTATGCCACAATTCATGAATAGTCAAACAGTTTAAGCTTGGCTAGTTCATATTTCAATTTCATGTTGTAGAAATAGAGAATAAAGATTTGACCAAACAGTGTAATCTTGGCAGATAAGTAGATAGGTAGAGTGAATAAAAAGAGCTCAAAAGTTTAATATGAGCCCTTAGATGTAATAAGTGTAGATTTAGATATCTACATGTAAAAGAAAAGAAAGTGTGATAAGGGTTTTCCAGTTTAAGTGCACCCTAATAAAGAAGTAAAAATGCTAGGATAAAGTAGGTAGGGTAAGTAGATGATGGTTGCAGAATAAATGTGTGGTGAATGGTTAAGTTTAATGCTTAAATCTTTTTCTTTCATCACTTGGACAAAGCAAAACTCACATTGGAGACAAGACATCAAGGAGACAAAGTCAAACTAATTAACTTCCTTACTCCATTTTTCCCAAAAAATTCATTAATTTCCCCTAAGTGCTAAAAGTACCTAAAGAAGTTAGGGGGGCTCAGAGCGTTTCTCTGACTTTTGGAGGGACTGGACCCTCCGCCCAATAATTTGAAATACCTCAAGCACTTAAATCCCCTTCATCAATATTCACCCCTTCATAAAGTTACTCATTCCCTTTATAAAGCTTTTCCTAAGTAAAATCCTATTTTTCTTAGGAAAATTAAAAACATTCTGTCAACATGAAACCCTCATATATCATTAGCCTAAGGTATAAGTGTTGTATGATGAAATGCATTTTCGAAAACATTAAACTTAGAGCTTTCCCATTCATTTGGTCATATTAACCACTAATTTTATTATTATGTAATTCCCGAATAAAACAAAGCTACCCACTCCCGTATTATTGCAAATATATAAAAACCCTGAAATCTTAATATCCTGCCCCTTTGGTTAAAATATAACCCTAACACATCATTAACCGGAATTAATTAGTTAAACAGTAACTAATTAATAGCACTTAATCCCCCGCCACATTAATAAAGGATTAATTAACCTTCACGGTTAATTAACAGCCTCCCCATCCAATCCCGTCAACCCCGATATAATTAATTAATCCTTAAATGTATCGGGCCCGCCTCCATTATATCCCCATCACTTCAAATCCCCGACAGTTGTCCGATCAGGTCCCCGAGATCTAACAGCTATTATACATATCGCGCAACCCTTTGTGACCACGCGTTAGCGTGCAATCACAAAGCAATTTTTGTACAGTGCCTCCTCCACGCGTCGAGTAACAAATGGAATCGCTAGCCCAACGCTAAATACTGCTTTTCCCCATAAGCAGTGCAATAGAAACCGCTTACCGCCTCCACTAAATGATAAAATGTCTCGTCATTCAGCCGCCACCAATTGTCATTCACCTACCAATATCAACCATTTACCCGTTTAAACACAAAAACCCCAGTTTTACTCATTTTCACCTTATTGTGCTGTAAAACCATATGTAACCCATCTACGCCACTTGAAGCCTCTGTTAACCGATTCAAGCATGGTTTACCTCCCGGAAAGCATTTTGGACTCACTCCACAAACCTCTCAAGCTCAAATGAAACCTTTTCGACCTCCCCTGCAAACTAATGCTTTCTTAACAATTTGTTTTGTTTTACAGGTGATCAGAAGACCACATCCTTGGATAAACAGTCTCAATACTAGTCATAAGATCTGTTTACTCCAAGATTGTTATCAAATCTATTCAAATAGAGATGGAAAATAAAACATACAGCTGAAAGACAAGCAAAGGAAACATGGAATTCAAAGGATTTATTGTTGAAACAGACAGTAAAAACCTAAACTACACATTAAAGGTAAAAGGACACAGTAAAGAACAGTCAAAGAGTATCAGGGTTAAAGAGTATCACATTGAAGACCAAGTCAAGTAAATCAGTTAGCATGAAGATAAACAGCATAGAAGACAATTACAAAACAGAGTATACAAATTCATGTCAAATTGAAGACAGATGAAAAAACAGAGCGGTAAAAGTAAAAAGTAAACAGTAAAAAGTAAAAGTAAACATGAAGACATTAAGGGTTAAAGAAAGATGAAAACACTTTTACCAGCTACAATGAATTTTATCCAAAGTAAAAGTGCAAAACAGTCAAAAGAAGTTTAAGGTTAAAAGATGAAATTAGAGCAAAAATGGTACATTCTTAAGAAATGTTTACGTCATAGTTTTATAGAAACTATTGTGGTCAATCCAATAAGTATTTCAAGAAACGGGAGGATTTTTTTTGTTTTGAAAAGGCTCATCTACAAAAACCTCTCTCACTTTTTATACAAGTATTACCAAGAGGGAGATAAGTGCATGTCTTCACAGCCTATTTTTCATTTTGTGCAAAGTCTTGTTTTTGACATCTTTTTGCAGAGAATATTGTGAATAGTTGAAGCTGAATTTTGGGACACTGAGAGAGTTTTATCTCAAAACAATTCTTATCTACAAAAACCTCTTTCACTTTTTACATATCTATCACGGATTGGGATATACAATTGTATCATTGGACCCTAAGTTTACAGAATTTCTGGGGCAGAATGCACAAAGGAATGATGCAGTTAGTGACTGGGATGCCTCATCATCAACTAAGAGTTGCTATCAAATTCGAATTTCTCTTCTTAATCACCATTAATCCATAGAAATAGTGCCAAATACATTCATTAGTTTTGAATGTCCTTTATTTAAGTTCTATTAATGTAAACAGTTGGAGATATTTGTGAAACTAATCTTAATATTTTTTCAAGATATTTCAGTTTACAAGTAGTATAAATACTTCTTCATTTGAAGTATTTTGTGTGGATTTTTTGACATTTCTATAAACTAAGTTATTTTGAAAAAGAAGTGCTATTGGAACAACTCTTGTATGGCTAGATGGATGCATTGAATAAAGCAAAGGACTTTCACAAGGATTCTCATGCAAAGCAATTGTCAATAAGTATTCTATATCTCTTGTTTAGTATTGTTTTTCCTCTATTTATTAATAATCACATTTGTTTCCATAAATCTGAATGATAAACGAAATAATGATATCTAAAAAAGGGCTTCAGTGCAATCTGTTTTAAAAGGTTTATCTTTCTTAATGTTTTCTTCAAACTATTATAGACAAGAAATTCTTAGTTTCTTCTTGTTTCTTAGTTTTTCATTGTGATCACTTAGTAAAGAATTCTTAATTGATCTTCATTAGTGATCAACCACTTTCCCTCCCCTCGAAACATGCTAAAGGATTCTTAATTTCCCTTCATCCCTTTTGAGACCATTCCACCCTTTAAAGTTCCCATTTTCCTCTTGTTTTACTATCTTGCCCTTTGAAGCCCTCCTTTGCTGAATCAACCAATCTTGTTAAGCCATCTTTAGTTGACTCCATAGCCCAATGGTTTTAAGTACTTTGTTTTACCCATTTGTTCCTAAATTTCACCACCAATCAAAATCAAAACCCCCAAGCTTTCATACCTAGCCTAATATCCCACCAAACAAAGCTAAATCATAAAGAGAGAGCCCTCTCTGAGTACAGATTGGCTAGATTCTATACTTAAAAGTTGGTTTGTGGTTACCTTGGACCCCTTTCCCTCTTCTTACAACTTCTGGGAAACTCTGAGTGATAACAGATGGCTAGACACACTGGTTAGTCATCGATTACATTTTCTACTGCATTCTTCAGTTGGATTGATTGACAAAACATTGTCATCGAGGAACATCCATACTCAGGGATGGATATTCATGGAGATCCAGAGTTGATTTTACCAATGGGTGCTCAATGGGGTGCTATAGGTAAATTGTTTTTTACCAAAATGTTTTTTGATTTTTAAGCTTCTACATGTTTTTGTGTGTTGATGTTCCAAAACAACTAAAATCATTCTCATGCATGCAGATGTGTGTATTATTCGACCTATGAGACACCAAGAGGAGGCAGGTGGGCCAGCGTGGAGAAATGTTGGGAGAGCAATTCTCCAGCATTTGGATTTGGCCAAGACACTGGTAAAGTTGTAGGATCATGTGGAGGGATTAACCCTTGGTATTCCGGATGTCCAGATCAAGGAGTTACCTATGAGGCTGCATCGCCATACTCTTTGTGTTCCAGGTCGTTGGATGTGGCTCTTGCGCATGATAGCTCAAGCTCTGACCTATTATCATGAGCATCACTAGGTCTACTTAGGATGTTTTTTGCATGCATTTTGAGTTTTTAGGTCAGATGACCAAACATATCTAGGACACAAATTTTGTAAAAACTTTAAAACATATATCTATTTTAATTTCAGAGTTTTTATATATATGATTATGTGCAATCCTATTCAATTAATGATGTGAATTGAAAATTTACTTTTACATGTGTCGCAAATGTCTGTTTAACACATAGTTCGCTAATCAGTTGTTTAATGTGTTAAAGTTTCTAGAAATAAGTTGATATTGAATGTACTCAAAATTTCTTTCCAAAAGAAGAACTCTAAGGAACATATGAAGAATCATTGGGTTTTAGACGGTATAAATGTTTGTTAGTTGTAGTACAACAAGTTGTGAGTCCAGCCTAATGATGATTCAGTGGATGCCAAGTGAAATGGCATCAGAGAGAAGTTCGATCAACGCGCTATACTCAGCGATATTGTTTATCAATCGACCGATACAAATCCCTTGAAAACTCACTAACTCACCACTTGGAGTGAAAATGGCCCATGCTGTAGAAGATAGGTTCTGTGTACTATGACTAGCACCATCGGCGTAACCAACAAATGGTTCCAAAGGTTCCGACATCTGCAACAAATATAAAGCAGATTACTTAACCACATAAAAACTCTAAAAGACACACTGACACACACACATACAATTAAAGCATATATACAATGATTTTTACTACACCCAATTAAG
The DNA here is from genome assembly GCA_031772625.1 of Pinus tabuliformis. Taxonomy (NCBI): domain Eukaryota; kingdom Viridiplantae; phylum Streptophyta; class Pinopsida; order Pinales; family Pinaceae; genus Pinus; species Pinus tabuliformis. The sequence goes on from CM062810.1 coordinate 588,369,183, forward strand.
CATAGTAACTTTTGAGATACAACCCGTTTCGGGGCTACAACATTGGAATTCCATCATAATCCACCAACTCGTAGGCACCTTTTTCCAAAACACGCTTGACAATATAAGGACCCATCCAAAGTGGTTCAAATTTTCCTGCTCCTAGTTTATCAGCTTACTGATCATAAAGCAAGACCAGGTCTTCTTCTGAGAAAACACAAGGCTTAAATTTTTTGTCATATTGCGCCTCGATTCGTTTCTTATGCGCTTCGTTAGCCAATGCGACTTCATGATGGGTTTCACCCAGATGGATAAGTTCTAAGCAATGTGCTTCTTCTTCAGAAGTGTTGGCTAACAGGTGAATCGCGAGTTTGAGAGATGAAATTTCACATTGTATCGACAAGATGGCCTCCAAACCATACACCAATTGAAAGGGTGTGAATGTAGTTTCATTTCTCACTGAGGTTTGATATGCCCACAAGGTAGAGTACAAGATTATACTCCAATTTCGTTTATGAACCCCTATCATTCTTTGAAGCATTCTCTTCAGGAGTTTGTTGATGGCCTCAACTTGCCCATTAGCTTGCGGATAATAAGGAGTAGAACTATCATGTGAAAGTCCTAACTTGGTAGTTAACTCAGCCATCATGTAATTACGAAAATGCGACCCTTGATTTGTAACTATAGCCTGTGGTACAGCAAACGAGCAACCACGTGGTTGAAAAATAAAGGTGCAGTTGTCTCACCACTGTTGTTTAATGTTGGAATCGCCTCGGCCCATTTTGTGAAATAGTCAACGGCGACTATAATGTACCCATGCCCCCCGGCCGAGGTGGGGTACATGTCATGAAGTCAATGCCCCATTTGGTGAATGGTCCAACAACGACGACAGGATGCAATGGTGCAGGTGGTAATCTAGCTTTGAGTCATAAATCCGGCATGCATGACAGCTTCTGACAACAATTATGCAATATTCGAATATAGTAGGCCAGAAGTAACCCGCACGGAGAATTCTCTGTGCGGTAGCATAACCAGATAAGTGTCCACCATAAACACCTGAATGGCAATCATTCAAAACTTTCTCTGCTTCCTCATGAGTGAGGCACCTTCGTAAAATTGTATCGATACCACGATGGTAAAGGGTATCGCCAACAATCAGATAATCTTTGGCTTGGTATTGGATATGTCATTGTTGCGAGTGAGAGGTATTAGGCCAAAATGTTTGGGTCTAGAGATAAATTAGTATATCTCCATACCACGCATCAGATGACGAAATCAGGAACAAAGACTCATCCAGAATTGATGGTTCTGATGTTGAATCAATGGTATTCGAGGGATGGTCGCAAAGAAGCTCGACGAAGACTAGAGGTTTCTTTAATTTGGATTTGATGAACTCCAAATCAAATTCCTGCAAAATGACGATCCATTTTGAGTATTTTCCCCCCAGCAATTGACGAGACAAAATATATGTCATAGGGTTGCAATCCAAAATGACAGTGATCTTTCGAAGCAGGATGTAGTGGTGAAATCTCTATACAGCTTGAAAAGCAACCAGAGCTAAATTTTCAACATAAGAGTACTTAATTCTGTATCATTGAGATTGCAGCTCAAATAATATATCGGATGTTCAATCCCATCTTCTTCTTGGACTAAAACCATTCCAATGGATGTATCTATAGCAGCGAGATACAAGAAGTAGTCATTTTTATAATTCAGGGAATACATTAATGAGGCTCTAATCAAGATACCTTTAAGAGCATCAAAGGAAGCTTGCGCGACCTGATCCCAATGGAAGGGTATCCCCTTTTCCAAAAGATGACTAAATCCTTTAGCCATTTCAGCATAATTGGGAATGAACCTCCTCAGAAAGTTAGCCTTCCCTTGGAGTCTCTATAACTGTAGCAGATTTCAAGGTGGAGGCAAGTCAAGAATTTCCTGAACCTTAAGTGGATCGAGTCGAATTCCCTCCTTAGACACTACGAATCCAAACAAACGACCAGAACCAACACAAAACACAGATTTGTGTGGATTGAGTTGTAGTGTCGGCACTGTAAAAGTATAGCTCTCAAATGTTGCAGGTGATCAATCCACTTTTGTGAATGAGCAGGTAAATCATCAAGGTATGGTTGAACAATATGTTTAATGTCATGGAAGGCATAGTTCATTTCCCTCTGAAAAGTTTCCCCTGCTTTCTTCAAACGAAAAGGGAGTTTCCTATAAGTGAATGTTCCCCATGGACAAATAAAAGCAGTTTTAGATTGGTCCTCTGGGTGGATATTGATGTAATTATACTAGGAAAATCCATCCATAAATGAGAATATTTCACATCTGACACATTCATCAATAATCTGGTCGATAGAGGGAGTGGGATAATTGTCTTTTGGACAAGCCTGATTAACATCCCTATAATCGACGCACACTCATATTATCCCTTGTTTCTTCATGATAGGAACAATATTGGTAACCCAATCAGTAAGAGGAATAGGGTAAATGAAACTAGCATGCAAAAGTTTTTCAACTTCTATTTTAATAGCAGCAGCCTTCTTTGGATGAACAGGATGGAGGCACTGTCACACTAGTTTGACATTAGGACACATTTTGATTTCATGTTCAATTATACTAGAGTCAATTCCTGGCATCTCCTCATATGACCATGCAAATATATCTTGAAATTCACGAAAGAGAGCATGGTAAACATCAAGTTCTGATGGAGAAAAAGATTTTTTGACATGAATGTTTTCTACAATGTTAGGCTTGGTTGAAATATTGATATAAATAGTTTCTTTGATATTTGACAGGTTTCACTCGGAATCTACCGTATCTATGAAAACAAAATTCGAAAGGAAATCGACAACTGAAGAATTATTAAGTTCATTTGAATAATCTTCTATGTGATCTGGAAGATGGAACAATGATGATAATCTTCCCATGGTTCTCCTTCCTCATCATTGATTGGATGATTCTTTCATCAGTAGAAAATATACGTGAAAAGGGATCAGAGGAAGTACCATATTCTAATGAACGATCTACCCCTACAATCGACGATGATGGATTTGGGTTTGCTGCACAAGCCATAAAGATTGATTGCTATACAAGCTCAATAGGGCTTAGTGGCATGATTTCATTTCTACTATCAACTTCAAAGCTATTGATAATCTTCCTTAAGTCAGATGAGGTGGAAGATATCATGTTGCAAGTCTCAACTTTTGCCACTTCCGCCAAGTTTGATGGTGGCGGTACTGAAAAAGTACCCATCAGGGAAGAATATTTAAAGATACCTACACCCATGTTTTGAAGAGATAGCGGGGGTCCATGTACCAATGGAATGCTTCCAGTAGCCTGTGAACTAGAGGTGAAGAAGGCGAGTTGATTGATAACTGTGATTCCACCCTTACGAGGGAATGCAATCATATGAAAGTATGTTGAAACCACAATAGCCATAGCATAAACCCATGGTATTCCTAGTAAAATGTTGTATTCAAGGGGTCCATCAACAACCTCAACTTCAACAGTTATTGTTTTGCCTGCTAGTTCGATTTGCAGATTACTCAATATCCCACAAGGCGTATATGTGTGACTGTCAAAAGATTTTAACGTCATTGGTGAATGTGACAAAGGCAGTGACCCAAGTGTTTTCCAGCAATTCATAGACATAATACAAGTTGATGCCCCCTCATCAATATTGGTTCGATGAACAAGTTTATTCAAGGCATTTACTTGAATCAAGAATGCTAATTACGCTAGTAATTGTGGCGTATAACCCGCATGGTTGAAAACCACGAGATTGGAATCAATTGGATTGATTCCACTAGTTGCTGACAACAAAACCTGCTTTTGGGAGGGACAACTCAAAAGCACCTCAAGCGTTGATATAGCAGAAGGTGATTAAGCCAAATCTTCTACTATGTTATAGTTCTATGCAACTTGAGCTCGAGGGTTAAATGTCGATTTCTATACAACTCCCTTAGGTAGTTTTATTATTAACTCTGGTGTAATAGGTGGTGGAATAGGATCAGATGAATTCAAAGTCGAAGGATTAGATTGATCAACCCGGTTATTCGACGATGACGGTTGATTTCCATAATCTTTACTTCATGTTGACACCAAAATATCATTTTTCGGCTTAGAGGCGGATAGCATAAGCACTTGGGAAGTGGAAGCATGGTCTGTAGCAACCATATGTGTCTCTGAGTTCGAAAAAGGATCAGCCAACACTGCAGATGTATTAGAAGTCTTTAAAAGCTTTGAGACTTTGGAGCGGTGAGGACAATCTCACGTAAAATGCTCATCATTACAGATCAAACATGGGTAACGAGGTTTCCTAGCCGAAGGAGAGGAATCAGATGATTTCTCTTGAGGGGAGTTATTTTGTTTCTTCTTGTTTTTCCCCTTCTTCCTGCTTCCTAGTTGCTTTTCATTCTTGCCTTTATTAGATGACATGACATCGATTTCGAAAGAAAGTGTTTGACCAGATGGTCTACCTACCGTTTGTGTGCTCAAAGAACCAATCACATCATCATCGGCATGATAGTCCTTACTTGATTGTAGAGGAGGAATAGTGAAAGTTGGTCGAGGTGCATTCTGGATCTTGTCATAGAGAGTGCCAGATTGTGTATAAATTAAGTCAAAATATTGGGCATGAGCAATTACTTGCTCTTCAGTGACAACTCCACCTTTCGCCACATCCTCAGTGATAGATGACAGCAAGGATTTTATAAACCACTCAACCAAGAGTTGATTAGGAACATAGGTTTTAACCATTCAATGACAATGATGCCACTCATGAATATGATCAGAAATATGAGTAGCAGTAGTTTGTTTACAGTTGGTTAATAGTTCTGTTCCAGTTTCATATCATATGGATAACTAGAAGTGGGTTAAAAATGTGGTTTCTAAGGTAGTGAAGTTATCAAAAGAAGCTCGTGGTAACTCAATGTACCACTTCACAGCCGAACTAGTAAGCGTTCTCTATAAAATACGTAGTCTAACAAAATCGTCATTCAAGGAGTTTGATGAACACCATAAATGAAAAGTCATGACATGGTTGGATGGGTCTTCTCCATGGTTTCCATTGAATTTTGAAATATCGAAAGGTAGCTTATGAGGAATCACTGACCACCAAGGTACATAAAGAATTGGGTCATTGGTGAGCCGATTTAGATCTCATAACTCAAGTGTTGCAACGAAAGGCAACTGTCTATTGAGGTCAGGTTAATCATATCTAGGGTAAGATGGGATTGCCTGGGCAATAGGCCTTTACATACCAGCATAAGGCATCTGCTACTGGTAACCCTAATATGGGTAGGTTTGTTGAGCAAATCCAGTGTAAGGTTGCTGACTATGACCTAGGTAAACTTGTGGCTGACCAAACGCAGCATAGGCTTATTGACCAAGTCCAGGATGAGGTTGGTATTACTGGAATTGTTGTTGTTGATATTGGGGTTGCCAAGGTTGTTTAAGCAACTGGTGTTGTTGATACAACGGTTCTTGATTTAACGATTGTTTCCCACCAATGTAAGATTGACCAGGTTGTGAATACACTAAACCAGTGTAAGTCTGAGTCATTCCAATAAAAGGTAAACTAGCCTGAAGTTGTTGGACTACAGACACAAGTGGTTGTTATAAAACTACCTGAGAAGGTTAGATCTGTACACCTAAAACTTGGGGGTCTGAGGTTGAAGGACCAACTTGCACAGGTTGAGATACAACAATTTGAGCTTGTGACTGTGGTAAAGATGTAAGAATAGGTGTTGTAGGTATGGATGAGACAGATTGCATAGGTTGTGATGGATACACAAGCCTAGGTTCAACGGGCATTGTTGGCTACCACTGACAGACAATCATTCTAGGCTAACCTAAAGACGATGGAATACTGACATATGGTTGCCCCCCAGAAAATGGAGGAAAAGGATAATGTGCATATTGTTCTCTATATGGGGGTAGTCCAATGTAAAGCGGATACACAGGATGGTAACCAGATGAACCAGCTTGATGTGAACTTGATGGGTCCAGCTGTTCGGTATCCGTTAATGAGGAACCAGATAAAATTCTAGTAGATGACATTGGTGAAGACCAAGGGTTAGAAGCAACACCTAAGTGGGTTGCCAATAAAGATTGGTAACCCAATGGGACGGACGGAACACCATACAAGTGTGACTCAGGTGTCATAGTAAACATCGAAGAGGTTGCGACAGAAGATTCTGCCATAGCCATAATAGATGGTACGGTCTGGGATGTTGACTCTGCCATAGTCAAATTTCCAAATAAGTTTCTTAACGAATCAATGGGTGTCTGAAAGTAAGCAGGATCAAAAGGAGTAGTAAAATGAGGAGTATGAGGATACAGATAAAGTCTAGTTCCAAAATGGAATGGAGTTCTAGGTGATTCTACCTCAGGTTTATCTTCTATTGAAATCAAACCAAGTGGAAGAATTTCATCGTTAGGTCGGTAATAGATTTCTGGTATTTGTTCTGGAGGTAAAGAGGAAATCTCGACAGTTACGGATGTCTCAGGATGTACCAGTCAATATTCTTCCGGTAAGCTAACAAATTCTGATTGTTCAACCTCAAGATCCAAATGTTTTGGTAAAAGAACAAGTTCAGGTTAGGATTCATGAACAACTTCTGGTTCAGTTGTAACTTCTGATTGAACAGTGATAGGTTCAGGATTAACTTTTGGTTGAACAGATTCAGGTTCATAAGTAATTTCTTGTTGAACAACTTTGGATTGAGAATCAACTTGTTGTTGAACAACTTAGGTTACCGTTTCATTAGACTCATTTCTAGTTTCCTCAGGTAATTGTGGAGATTCCACTTCAGTAACAGATGTACCAATAACTAGGGTCACAGTAGTTACCAGTATAGGTGTTTCTGGTCGTTCAGATGAAGAACCAGAAGTTTGTGAAGTACTGGATCTAGCCAAATGAGACCTCTTTGACCAGATAGGTGTAGCTTCGGGCGGTAAAGGCAGTTTACTCGACGATCTCTGCGAACTATGGGGTAAGGGTTGATTTTCCTCCAAGATTGTTGATTGATGTTATTACAAAAAAGAAATAAACAAAAAGGGGTAAACTAGGCAAAAGGTTTACCAAGCAAATATGAACTGCAGAATACCTCCCGGCGAACCGTGATTTATAGGCAGGCAATCTCCTCGAACGTTGTGTTTGGTGTATCACAGTGTACAAGGCAGATGACTCTGTTACCTAAGGATGGATAGCAACCTAGCTTTTTCCTCCCATATATAACCGAAAGTACGTGGAGGCCTAATCTGTATTAGTGTTGCCTAATGCAAAACCGCACAGTGAGAGCATTCCCATATACTTTACGTATTGTAACACCGCCCTATATACCTGAAGGTACATGGACGAGCTATGATATACTCACATAAGTGGAATGAGGTATCACACTCGGAACGTATCGCAGACATGTTAGCGACAGATTCTATGTTTTACGACGCCGGAACATGTCTCTAGCCTAGAAACTCTAAATGTTTTGCGTTAGGTGACAATGCTCCATTAGGTTAATTGATGTTAATTTTAAGTTGATCTTGATTAAGAATTTTCCTTTCAAGGTTCACCACGTGATGTATTTGAAATTCCTAGAATGAAACTAATATGATAAGCATTCTTTTCATTCAATTTTAACAATGAAAACCTTAGCTAGTAGGGATAGAGCAATCAAATTCTTTTAATCAAATAACAAAGAACACATTTAATGCAATTTCCCTAAACTATTCCTATGATTACACACAAACTTTTTCAATGCACAATGTAAGTTTTTCTTTTCAATTCCCTTAATGTTGAAATGAACAAAAGGAAACTAATTCCCTTACAATCAATCAATCTTTTTGTAAGAACGAAGACTTTACAACAGTTTCATTTCGAAAGAAATGAAGACTTTTACGACACTTTATTTTGAACAAAGATTAATTGACTATAAACTAACTTTGACAATGAATTGATAGTGATAAAGAAATCATCTAAGAAACACTAAACAATAAAGGCCAAAGTAGGGCTAGCAAAGGAAACACAAATTGATTTCAGAGACACAAGCATGATTGATCTTTCAGCAAGCAGAAACATAAGTAAATTTTGGAAAAAACCAATTCAAAGGAGGGATTTTTGTCCTAAGGAGGATCAGTGCAGCCTTGAATGGGAGACAGTGTGCTTCAAAGCACTGTCCTCATGCTAGGGGTTCTCTTCAGTGCTCTGTCTCTAGACCAAACCTACGTTGGTGCTAGACAGGCCATCCTAGGGGCTTGCAAGCACAATTTTTATCGAAAAACACTTCGAAAAGGCTGAAACAAGATCAATGGAAGAAAGTAAAGTCTACTAGGGTGTACTAGGATGAAGGTAAACAACCGGAATGATGATTGTATCCCTAGTATGGTCACCAATTTTTTATGTGGAATTTTGCATCTACGGATAAACACAATTTCCCTAGATGGGTAGCTACATCTAGAACAATAGATTTAAAGCACTTAACCTTTTTGTATATAAGATAAATAAGACAAAGGACCTACTTGTTATCTTTTTCTTTCCCTTTCTCTCCTTTGTATCGCTCCCGTCGCTCCTTCTTGAACTTAATCTGCTCGACAAGTACCTGCAATCATAAACAAAGGACAAAAACCAATCAAAGAAAGAGATCTATCTACTATAAGCAAATGGAATCGAAAAAATTTACACATATAGTCATCATACATGAAGACAAGAATATGGGAAAAGGTGTAAAAAACTTTATTAAGTAGAAGGAAGAATTACAACCATGAAGTTCAATCCCTTGTCACTCTTCCAACTTGGGTTCCAGCCAACATCACATCAATAGCACAACACTCCGGTAGCATAACAATACTTTCTTACAATCTCAAACCTCACACCAACATTATCTCCTTACAAATTCTCAAAGTCCAGCCCCTGATCACTTAGATGAGTGCTCAATTTATAGGAAAATGGAGGAGGTTTGGTCATAAATGAGGGTATTGAATGGCCTTCCAAACTTAAAGTTAGTTTCCATGGAGGAAGAGATGAGAGGATAGGAGGTTATTTAACTCATTCCCTATCCAATTTCGAGCTCATAAGAGATGATAAGTGTGGGAATCTTCTAGATGGCTCCAAAAGATAAGAATATTCCCAGCCCCCTATGATGATTTCGCTCAATCTCACCTAGCCTAGGTCAAAGTGGGTGTAAGTGCTCCGGAAAGCACCCTGACATGGGCCTACCTGCACTGAAGTGCACTTACCCCTGACCAAGGCTGCGCTGGTCCCTCAAGGAGGCATTTCTGGAGGACTTCAAGCCAAGAAAATCTCAAGGAAGGAGGCATTCAAAGTGATGAATTGTCTAGGGCATGTAGGAACTGAATTAGGGTTTGATGAGCCCTAAAAGTACTAATCTGAATGATGGGAGTGATGTGCCCAAATGGATCTGTAATAATCCCAGATCCATAATAGATGATCTCAAAGCACCTTCTCAAAAATGAAATCTTGATTGCACAAGCCAATATGCCCCAATTCAATTTAATTCAAAGAACCCCTTTTAAATTCAATTAAAAAAATGAGCTCCTTTTTTCAAAAGATGCGCCCAACATGTTCTAACCCCAAACAATTTTTTATAAAAAATAATAGGCCTTACACTTGTTCTCGACCTCCTAACAGCACGGACAACCTTTAAATGTTGGCACAACAACTCAAAAACCATGGGGTGACAAAAATCGATGATATCTGGTACCACTGAACAGAGTTTGCACAATCTTCCTGTCGTCAATAGATGGTGACAAGCCATAAATGCTCTGCATTTTACTGGATGAAAAAATCTCCAATGGTATTGAACATCGAAATGGGTCAAGGCACAATGGAAAATTGCTTGGACACTGATTTTAGATGAGCAGGGGGTAGGAGATAACACGCTCCAGCATGCAAACCACACCTCGCAACTCCACCTCGCAGCTCGACTTCACAACTCCATGCTCACACGCTGCACCACTAAGAGAGGTGCCAAATCCTCCAAGCCGCAGGTGTTTGAAGTAATGCTTCCATGTAATGTGTGAGTTGTCATTGTGAGTCCCTAGGTGTAAATATAGAAGTAGTCAATTTCCTATGCGTGAGTTGTAATAGCTATCTAGATGTGCCATTTTCAGTGATCTAGATACTATAAATATGTAACTCTTGAGATCAATAAAACATATTGTGTTTGGTGTTGTGTTTAATGGATCTCTTTGCTTCCTCTCTATTTTCTAATATGGTATCAGAGCTTGTTCTGGCTTGACTCCCTCTAGGGAGATCCAGGGAGATGTGAGAGAGTCCTGAGTTTTACTGCTTTATAATTAGATTAGTTGTAACTTATATGTGTGCATGAAAATTTGGTGTGGTTGTTCCTATGTGTAGATAGAAATATAGATCTGCCTTTTTGATAAATTTCAGTGTTGAGGGTTCTATGGTAGCTTCTTGAGCTTCTCCTAATATGAACCAACCGCATTGATCGAAGTTCAATGACAATGTATCTGTTATTGGTCATAACGTGAAGGGTTCAAATTGCATTGATCAAATCAGCCAAGGAAAAAGGATCCAATCTGTAGGACATTTGAGGAGGCATCGAGGGTTTACCTACTGCCTGGATCTGCTCCCTGCACTGCTTACATAAAGCTTCTCTACAAGTCAAACATCACATATTTATCACCATTTTTGTTTAAGAATATATCTATTGGGTGATGTCGAGTACATGGAGGTTTCTCAGAATGTAAACGCTCTCATCTGAGTTGGTTGCTACAACATCGTTCACAAGTTCAGTGGGCGTCAAAGTGAATGGAATAATTAAATATTGTATTCACTTTAGGGTGCATTCGCTTACTTTAAATGTTTGATTTTATTAAAGGAAACCCATCCGTAAGGAAGACTAATGTGTGTATGGTTTAAGGAGACATAAGGGTTTAAATATTAAATTAGTTTTTTATGGTAAATTTTTTTGTGGCGAAAAAGTTTTTATGGTGTGTGAAATAAAGTTGTGATGATTAATTGCCATGGGCTCACCCCTATCCCCTGTTGTTGCAAATCTTTTTATCGAGGATTTTGAATCCAAGGCTCTAAACTCAGCCCGCCTCCTGCCTAAGATTTGGAAAAGATATGTAGATGACACTAATGTCATCTGGTCTCATGGCCAAGAGGAGTTAGATCTCTTCTTTGATCATCTCAATAGTCAATCCTCTGCCATTAAGTTCACCAAGGAACAAGAAGTCGATGGTTGCCTCCCTTTCCTTGATATTATTATTTCTAAGAATAGTGATGGTTCCCTCTCCCACCAAGTGTTTCGTAAGAAAACTCATACCGAGCAGTATCTTCATGCTAGTTCCCATCATTTCCCAGCTCAGAAGTTGGGGGTTCTCAACACCCTTGCTACTCATGCCTTAAGGATCTCTGATGATAAGAGCTTCGAGGAGGAGAAATCCCATCTCCTTAATGTCTTTGTTGAGAACGGTTATAGTAGATACTTAGGATAGAAGGCTTTCCTCAAAGCAGCTAAGAATTCGTTAACTAGAAGAGAACCAAAGGAACGGATTCCAGGTGTCCATCTTCCATTTGTTCAGGGGACCACTGATAGGATTGCAAGGATTCTTAAGAAACATAATGTCCCCTCAACCTTTAAACCCCTTAACACCATTCATAAGTCCCTCAGATCAGTGAAGGATCCTATCAACCCTAAGGACATGAAGGGGTATATATTATTCCTTGTTCATGTGGGACCCCCTATATTGGTGAGACTGGTCGCTTCATTAATCAAAGGATTAGTGAGCACGCAGCTGACCTTAAGCATAGGAGAACCAATTCTTCTGCTTTAGCAGAGCATGTGGAGAAAACCAATCATCATGTCTGTATCGAGGAAGCTAGTGTTATTGCTAGAGTTTCGCAATTCCATCACCGGAAATTTAGGGAAGCCCTTGAGATTGAAAAAAGGTCAATCAATCTCAATAGAGAGGATGGCTGGAAGATCAGTAGTTGCTGAGTCCCAACCCTCTCTTTCTAGTCGTTTTCTTCTATTCTTCCCCTCCCTAGATATAGCTTGATCTTGTTGTATTTTAAGTAATTTCCCCTTGTTTCCCGTATCGTGTGGCCTTTGTTCTTTAAGGTGTGGTTGATATAATTTGGGGTATTTTAATAGCACTTATGCTATTAGTTTTATTCTAATAATTTTAATTAACAAAAGAAAAATAATCTTGAAATTAATGTATGATAATATGCTAATTTTAACCCTTAAATTAACTATTAATTAATTTTAAATATTAAAATATTCTTTCTGACCCTTAAATTACTCTAATATTTATATATTTAATAACTTTTATAAATAACTATTAATTTGAAATTGATTTTTTATAGTTAATTTATTTTAATATATATTTATAAATATAATTTTATAAAATAGCCCCTTTTAACTTGTATTTTAATAAGAATATAACTAACTATTTATATATTACTCTAATATTTATATATTTAACAACTTTTATAGCTAACTATTAATTACTCTAATGTTTATATATGTAATAACTTTTATAACTAACTATTAATTTAAATTAATTTATTTTAATAATAAAATGGTCCCTTTGCTTTTATTTTAGTAAGAATATAACTAACTGAATTAACTTATTCAATTAAATAAAGGTTGTGCCCCTAATCCAGTCCATCTAACCGTTTCCCGGTCAAATTTAGCCGTTAGAAAATATAGCCGTTACCTGGTCAAGAAATATAGTCGTTGGATGTTCTACTCTGACTATTTAATATGCAAAGCTAGATCTGATTCTTCAACTTGTCATGACGATGAACCACACTGGTTGGTTCGAAACGCGTCGACAAATGAAATATCATGTAATTTACGCCGAAAAATCTTTCATAAACTTGATATTGATCACAGAAGCCTCAATTCAAAAAAAGGGTTGTTGGCAAAAATTAAATGATGCAGAGCCACAAAGAACATGCCAATTATTCAATAGGCTAATGTGACTCATCATGCTCGGGGAGCATTAGTCATAGGTAGTTCTTAATAAGGTCAAGATGGTGTGACCCATTGTGCTCTGGGAGCATCAATACAGGTTATTTATACAAGGTCAAGTTGTAGAATTGTCTGCTGAAGACATTCTGTACCCAAAATGCTATCCTAGATAACTGATGAAGGCTGCGGAGGGCCGTGGATTCATAGATGGTGGCAATTCCATAGGATGGTTCAGTATCAAGACTGACCCGTTGCGCTCCGAGAGGTTGAGAAGCGTAAATTCTACAAAATTTATCAATGATGGTCAGAGGCAGTTACATTTTAAATGAAGGTCAAGTGACAACTCGAAGATGTGGTGGTGAAAGACCGGTGTTTGCAAGATTCTAGAGTGGATGTGGATGTTGATGAAGACCATATCAGACAAATCTGACAAAGATTTATTTATTGTTGTAATATTTGTTTTTATATTTTATACATGTAAGCATTAAGGGAGGGTGTTGGACGTAATGCTTCCATGTAATGTGTGAGTTGTCATTGTGAGTCCCTAGGTGTCAATCTAGAAGTAGTTAGTTTCCTATGCATGAGTTGTAATAACTATCGAGATGTGTCGTTGTCAGTGATCTAGATACTATAAATATGTAACTCTTGAGATCAATAAAACATATTGTGCTTGGTGTTGTGTTTAATGGATCTCTCTTCTTTCTCTCTATTTTCTAATAGCAGGTTCATGCAGCCTCAACACACCTCAGACCCAACCTCCACGCAGCCACTGGTCACACGGGTATGCAACATTGTTTCTCCTCCACTTGCAACTCCAACACGCAGAATGCACCAGCTCCACCTCGCTCCAACGACAACCTTCACGCATTTGCCACCACGATTCGAGCTGCCAATCGGGGCGGAATTCACCTCACCACATGCCTCCTCCGCTCGACCTCCCAACTGCCTCCACGCTCTTCGATTGAGGCAGCAGATCACACCTCTTTTCCCACAGCAACCTCCACACAACGAAAGTTCAGTCAACCTCCAGAAGTGCAGTCAAACGGAGCAACACTTTTTCGAAAGCCAGATCCACATTTTTTCGAAAGCTAGATCTACATTAATACCCTGCACTAAGCAAAATCAATCTAAGGAAATGACCAGCAATGCATTTTCTTCTCATGATCGCACACTAATCATCGCTCTTTTTCCACTAGCAAAGGCGTTGATCCAGCGATCTTCTCGGAAGAAAAAACACACACACACACTCTGCCTCCTCACATACTATCTTCACACAATCCACAAGGGGCCTTTCTTCTGCCACTTAGACACTCACTCAGGGATCAAAGCATACTAGCTTTGACTCACCATTCCTGGAGCTCTGATACCATGTTAAGAATTGAAGAACCAAATTTATTAATAAACTGGGTAGCTCACAAGTGAGGAGTTTCACTAAGAGACTACCTCGGCAGAACGCTCCACCTCAATTATATTACAAATCATTAATATATAATAAACATGCAAATAAAGAAGTTGGAACACATACCTAAGAAGTTGGAACTAAATCCTAATCTAAGACTCTAGTGAACCCACTCTCTCCTAAATTATATTGCTCCTTTATCTACAACAATAACGAGAATATATATAAACAAATCGACAAAATTCAAATTAACTATTTATTTACCATAAGAAGCAAGTTGATTCATATAACAAGATAGACTTTCCTACGGAAAAGAAGAAGGAGAAGATAGCATTCAAATAAACAACAAAGTATTTACCCCAACAAACTTTACAAAGGCTTGTTATATGGTGATTTTCTCCTCAGAGACTGTTAAATTTTTTAATGAAACTGTTAATTTCATTTTTTGAAACTGTAAAAACTGGCCGGAAAGGTGTAAAAACTGTCGTGTATTTTGAAATTCCAACCCCGGACATACTTAAATGCTGAGAGAAAAATAAATTATATCCCGTCAGGAGAAAGAGCGTTTAAATATCAAGCGATGTAAACAGTTTCATGTTCTCGAAATCTTCCAATAATGGGTTCTTACTGCAAAACATGGAAATTCGAAGCACATAAGTGAGGGGAGTGTCCTTTTCAAACTTTGTCATGTCAATCTCTGTGTGGAAATTTTATCTCATGGGATCAAGACAAAATATTCAATGATTTTTCATATCTAAACAATTTTTGCTCAACGAAACTTTGACAACACTCTGACTTGTGATTATCCGCGAGAATCTCGTGAACAACCCCATACGTATTTTATTTTGGCAGGGCCTATAATTCAAAAACATGCACAGAAAACAGTCAAGGATTTGGTCGTGAAATAAACGTCGGTTTTTCAGGTTTCATTACGCTAAAAACAAAGGCATTAACATATAAATTTTGTATACGTTGGACATGGGATGATAGGTAACGTCAAACTGATTGTCGAAAACCATTCAATTCCAAAAGACGCACATGGGCGGCCTTTCCGGGATTCCGGAAGTTTTTTCAAGACGTTTCAAATAAATTATACCCTGAATTCATTCAATTCTTCAGGCTTATGCAGCAATTTTGCTATTTGTTGGAGGAATCCCACTACCTTTATAGAATTTATAAATTTTATTATGGGTATTTTAGTTGCTAGTTTGGAAAGTTTATTAACACTTGCTAATTTTAATATAAAAGAAAATCCCTTCATGATATTAGAACCTCTACTCAAGTTTGATTCTCTAAACTATGTTTGAAACTTGTTAGAAAGAATCACCCGCCTTAAGGCACATTTCGGCGGGTCGACCTGGGCCGAAGACATTGTCAGGTGGGGAGTTTCGCTGGGGTGGCACATCTGTTAAAAGATAACGCAAGTGTCCTAAGATGAGCTCAACGAGAACAGAAATCTCATGTGGAACAAAAAGGGTAAAAGCTCATTTGATTGATTTTCAGTACGAATACAAACCGTGAAAGCGTGGCCTATCGATCCTTTAGATTTTCAGAATTTGAAGCTAGAGGTGTCAGAAAAGTTACCACAGGGATAACTGGCTTGTGACAATTTCCACCTAAAAATCTTAATTAACTGTAATGCTTTGGAAAGTTTAACAACACCTACAGTTTAACAACACCTACCAATTTTAGTGTAACCGCCAACCTCTTCAACATCCCTTGATTTCTATATTGCCAACTCATGCCAGACCTTACCGCATGGCTTTGCTAGGGCTTTCAAGGGAGGTCTCAAAACTAAGGCATGGAACTTTGAAAGTGACCAACGTAACCCTCATTGTTGTTTGACTAGCGCTATGCATATTTGCGAGTTTGCACGCGTTGTAAGATGTTTGAGTTGCACCATGGATGGAAGATGATGATATAAATTGGAAAAACTGTAGGTTATTTTCCTTTTAAACTAGATTGAAAAGGCACTTGAGGTTGATGAAAGAACATCTACCTATTACCTTATACTTAAATGATTAATCTCACCTTATACCGAATACTTAGCCGATGCCATCTTCGTCGCCACATTGTTCTTCCAAAAAGGATATAGTTTACCAATGCCATTTACTGGGAATCTAACCGTGCACAGGGTGGATGTGGGACCCAGTACGTCCGTCATAACAGTGCCAATCAACGATGTGGCATCCCTGGATTTTGCCTTCACTAAAATAGAATCTGAGAATGTGAAAGTGATAAGCGAATCTCCAACCTAACCACATCAAGTGGTTGCTGACTCACCTATAAAAAAAATGAATAAGAGATCACCATGTGAAATATTTTGTGACGATTTCGCAGGCGTAGTGTCTTGTCAACCGCTTATTCATTATGCATGGCTTGCAACATCTATATGGTGATTTAAAAAGCGAAAGCAAGGTTATTTTAGACCAATAAATTCCTATCATCACTAAGGCTCAGAACAAGTAATGGTATGAAAAAGGCAGAATGGCTGAACGCGTGACCCTCGGGCGAGTCCTATTTCCACCTCTATAGCAAAGTTAATGCTATAGAGGTACCCTCTGACAACCTCATCGACCATCATCATGGTATGTGTAGTCATATGTATCCATGCATTTTCCGGCAGCTCTGTCACTCAACTCCGGGAGGCTTTACGGCACCTATCAAATCACGATTAAGATATATACATAGTACGCATAATGACGCGTCGATTTGAATTCTAAATCACGATTAAGATATACACATAGTACGCATAATGACGCGTCGATTTGAATTCTAAATTTTAATTAGAAAACCCGCCTAAATAGAAATTTGAATTTCAAATTCGGGAATCGCTGAATGAATTTCATCCGATGAGTTTTAGGTTTGTGAGGGAAAATATTAACTCCCTGGGTATCAACCGACCTCAACCATGGTGAGCACTATTAATGGAACACGCGCAATGAATTCCTTCTGTTCCCCCTTTTCACTGATCCAAGTATTTCAGGGAGCCATGGCTAGACCAGGACTGTTGTTGTTAACAGTTATGGTGGCATTTTTAGTCATTTCGTCTTTGCAAGAGGGCTTGGTTGTAGCAACTGTCAACTTCAGCAACTGGAAAATGATTAGGAGGGTCCGCTTCGGAATGGTTTACAGAGGAAATATATACCCCGAAGGCATCTAACAACTCTATGGTCCACCTCTCCTGTTATGCTTTCTATTTACCAGCCTTGTTTTTATTTTTATTTTATATATTCTGCTCTTCTTACATAATATTCTCAATCTACATATACTAACATCGTTGTAACTTAGTTAAGCTCCATGGGGATTTCGAGCTTCTCAGCTTTCTCATTAGGGTTTTCGCACATGATCATAATAAATGCAATTATTTTCGCCACTGCCATTAAGGAGACACTATGCTCTATTTTTCGATCGTTCCGCATTGTGGCTTCAGACTACGCTATTCAACAGATACATGATGATGAGCATGGTTATGGTCGAATAAAAATATCATTACCCTCTCAACTAACTAACTTGCCTTTCGTTGATGATCATGAGATGATGAGGAAAAGCCCTCCATTTACTTTTTTGTCTTGCAGTTTGATAAGGAAGAGTGTGCAGTTTGCTTGTGTGTTTTGTTGGATGGGGTTGACATCAAAGAGCTTCCATTCATCCATTTGTTTCATAGATCTTGCATTACGAAATGGCTGGATTACTAAGTGCTGAAGCCCACATGTCCGCTCTGCAGGTCGGCACAGGAGACACAAATAGGTATATGATGATAGAGCAGGACGAGCTCGCATAGCAACTTCTCCTTTGTTTTACTTTCCATGGGCATGAATTGCCACCTGTAATTAAAATTTTGTGTTGATCGCTGCTACAACCACCTAGTCAGCTAGTTTATATAGGTGCGTTAATATATAGATATATGTATAGCGTATATACATGTATGTTTTTTAACTATTGGTATATGTATGGGTCATATATAGGTGTGTATATATGTGTATGTGTTTTAATTTTGCAAGAAGGTTTAATTTGATTATGAAAGGGTTTGATATAGAACCAAAAAAACTGCATAAAATTAAACATCATTTTAGAATGGGATATAATTAATATAATTAGATTTTAAAATTAGATAAAATTTTATTATTGTTTTGCTATAGATGTCATTAAATTTGGTATATGTTATTTTTTTAAAATGTGATTACTACATTAATTAGGGTATCTATTTGTGTTAACAGATGTTATTTAAATTAATAAAAAAAAATATTTTTTTCTTTTCAAAAAGAATTAAAATTTGGACAAAAAAGTTAGAGTGTTTACTGGGACATAAGAAGTATTTTTTTTTATAAATATTTTCTATAAATAGAGTTTAAATAGAAAATTGTTATTCAGAGTTTAAGTAAATATTAATAGAAAATTGTTATTCAAAGTTTAAGTAAATATTTAATAATTTTTTAGTATTGGGAATTTAACTTATTATTATTTTGATATATTTTTTTTATTGAAAAAAAATAAACTTATTTTGTTAAGAATGAGAAAGGAAAAAAATAAAATAATGGGAACATTCAAAAAATTAAAAATAAAATCAATACCTTGCACCAATAAATACCAAAATAAATAATACTACAAATTTCTTATAATTATGTCCATTATTTTTAGAAATAACATTATGTTCTTATCATCATCTAAAATTCCATGTCCATGTTATAAATGATATTATTTATTTTATATAAGTTGACATTACATTTTTATCATAATAACATTTTTTTTCATCATATGCTATGTTATTATCCATTTCATATATAGTTTGAAATAACATAAGCAAAAATAGAAAATGAAAATAAATGAATGAAATTGAACACTTTTCATTATTAAAGAAAATAGTAGTCATCTATTATCATGTAATAAGGAAAAAAATAATTATAATTTAAAATTACTAATTCTCACTTAATTAGATAGACAAATTTCATTCTTAATAAGACAATTTTCATTATTAATAAATTCAAACATCCTACCAAGATTTGATACAATTTCCTTCGGTAATACTAAACATACTCAAAAACCTTCTAAACATAAATCTCAACACTACTAAATTATACACTTAGTAAAATATGGTAGATGTAAAAAAGCCATGGAATAATCAATTAGTAAGAATATAGATATAAAATCATATTACTTCATCTACGATTTTCCAAATCCCTTATAACTATTGAGATAACATTTAACAATTTACAATATGCAATTTCCAAAAAAATTATTAGTATCACACCAAAATCTCATTAAAAAAAACAAATAAAAAATATTTACATCTTTTATGTGTGATTCATTGTTTAGTTGTAAAAAAACCATCAAACAACTAGTTGACCAGCACTAGTTATCTAACCAATAGGGATACATATGTAAATGTATGCAGTCCACCCATGATTAATATAAAACTCACATATTCTTTGATGAGAATTATATTTTATTTTTTTTTAATATAAAATAGTTATTTTATCTTAATATTTATTTATATTTATATATAGACAGTTATATTCATTTTTTAATATAAATTTTTTTATTTTTTATATTATTCTTTATTTCTTATATATATCTTAGAGTGTGTGTTTTACAATCAAGATGTTGAGTTATTTTTATTTTTATAAGATAATTAAAATTGAAAACTTCATATCTTACAATAATAAAATTTTAATAAAGTAACAAAATGAAACTAGATAAAATTCATTTAAACATTATCTTAATAAAAAAATTAATATATAACACAAGTTATGTCATTTAAAAATTTTGTTGTAAATGATGATTTAATTCATCAAAAAATTAATTAAAATTATTATAAAATCAAAATTATTATTAAATATAAATTTAATTATTTATTTATTTATTCTCTCAATGTTTATAATAATATTTTAATATATTTCAATAATAAAAATTTGTTTTATATATATAAATATATAATTTTGTATCTATATACATAATTAAAATTAAATTATAAATTTGAAATAATAATAATACTTTGTCCTTGATTTTTTTTTGGGAGGGAGAGATGGGCTTTGTGGTTGATGATATTGCATTTGCGATAGTTCAAAAATCAGGTTAGGGTTTTATCTTCTCGACCTAACCTGACTCAACCGATTCTTTTGGTTAGCCACTGGCCTCTTGTTCATAGTTCTTGCTTGGATATCGAAGACGATTCTCTTTCACCCTCCAAAGGGTTATTTGGGTTTTCTATAATTACAGTCAGAAATGGTCTTTGGAGCAGTCGGTGGTTGAGGTTAGCTTAAATTTTTTTATGGGTTTATTTATACTATGACAGGGTGGATTATCATCATGGAATAACAACTAGTGGATTATTGTAAATATCCCACCGATAATATCGCCATCTAGATAAACTCTTCACCTCAACATCTAGGGATGGAGATGGAGGCAACACCCAGAACTCCCAATTTGGGAATTTTCAACTCGCTATCTAAACTTTCAGATGCGATTTCATTTTCCTCTCATCATATTTTGAAACCAATGGACATATCTCTCTCCCTTTCAATTGAAGCAATGATCCCTGCATTGCTCGAAGTAGGATGGTCAGATTCGTTGGATTAATTTGTCAGATTGACGAGTTTTTCGATTGAATCCCTAAGTTTCGTTGAGACATGCTTAAACCCTAGCAGTCCATTTTTTGCTAGGGAATTACATAGTGAGGGTGGATCCACTCTTGTGGCTCTAGAAGAATAAAACCATTAAAATCTTCGAAACCCTTAAATGGTGTCGACGACTATGTCTGAGGTCGATCCTTCTGTGATCTTGCACGAGTTGGATTCCACTGGATTTCAGTTAGTAGATACAAACCGTAGGGGAGAATCTGTAGAGAAACATGCTATAGGCTTGAGTGATGGTCCAAGAACTATCTACGACACTCCCTCCCCGTGTCAACAAAGTATCGAAACACACACTAATCAACACACCCTTGATGCAAATATTATATCTGGTCAAGAATAGGTGGTGGAATCCTAGAAGAAATCAAAGAAAATAAAATTTCCCAAGGTTAAGGACAAATATCATGCCCTAGTCCTGGGTGAGGTTATCAAATTGGATGACATTATGGATACATATGGTAGGGTTTGGGTCAATATAATTAGGGGAAGAAGTTATTATTTCTCTCACCTAAAGAAATGGGCATAAGAAATTTGCGGACAGGTCATGAATGTCCTATGATCGATTTGTACTATGTCGAAAGGTTGGTTTACTCTTAGATTCAACTCAAATGAACATGCGACCTGGGTCTTATCTCTTCATTGGAGCATATAAATGGCATCAGTTCTATTAAAGTGTTGGACTCTATTTTTCGACCCAGAACGTGAGTAGTTGGGGGCAAGACTGATTTGGGTCAAGCTTTAGATCTACCTCTACAACTATGGACAGAGGATGTTTTACGGCTCATTGGAGATGATCTTGGCAGGCACCTGGATTATCATAGATCTTATCAAGATACTAGGAGGATGACTTCCGTATATGCCCAGTTTCCGTATATGCACACATCTTCCGTATATGCCCAGTTTTCGTATATGCACACATCTTCCGTATATGCACACATCTTCCGTATATGCCCAGTTTCCGTATATGCGCACATCTTCCGTATATGCCCAGTTTCCGTATATGCACACATCTTCCGTATATGCCCAGTTTCCGTATATGCGCACATCTTCTGTATATGCCCAGTTTCCGTATATGCGCACATCTTCCATATA
The DNA here is from genome assembly GCA_031772625.1 of Pinus tabuliformis. NCBI lineage: Eukaryota > Viridiplantae > Streptophyta > Pinopsida > Pinales > Pinaceae > Pinus > Pinus tabuliformis. The sequence goes on from CM062810.1 coordinate 588,391,256, forward strand.
TGCCCAGTTTCCGTATATGCACACATCTTCCGTATATGCGCACATCTTCCGTTTATGCCCAGTTTCCGTATATGCACACATCTTCCGTATATGCCCAGTTTTCGTATATGCACACATCTTCCGTATATGCCCAGTTTCCGTATATGCACACATCTTCCGTATATGCACACATCTTCCGTATATGCCCAGTTTCCGTATATGCCCACATCTTCCGTATATGCACAGTTTCCGTATATGCGCACATCTTCCGTATATGCCCAGTTTTCGTATATGCGCACATCTTCCGTATATGCGCACATCTTCCGTATATGCCCAGTTTCCGTATATGCACACATCTTCCGTATATGCACACATCTTCCGTACATGCCCAGTTTCCGTATATGCTCAGTTTCCGTATATGCTCAGTTTCCGTATATGCACACATCTTCCGTATATGCCTAGTTTCCGTATATGCGCACATCTTCCGTATATGCCCAGTTTCCGTATATGCGCACATCTTCCGTATATGCCAAGTTTCCGTATATGCACACATCTTCCGTATATGCGCACATCTTCCGTATATGCCCAGTTTCCGTATATGCGCACATCTTCCGTATATGCCCAGTTTCCGTATATGCGCACATCTTCCGTATATGCCCAGTTTCCGTATATGCGCACATCTTCCGTATATGCCCAGTTTCCGTATATGCACACATCTGCCGTATATGCGCACATCTTCCGTATATGCCCAGTTTCCGTATATGCACACATCTTCCGTATATGCCCAGTTTCCGTATATGCGCACATCTTCTGTGTATGCCCAGTTTCCGTATATGCAAACATCTTCCGTATATGCACACATCTTCTGTAGGGCCCAACCAAGGTGCTCAAGCCCCCTTCTATTCTTATTCTTCATGCATTAGTTCAGTCATACATTTTCGAAAAACCTATCTTTGAAAATATTGCATTTGTAGTGTTAGTGAATAGCCTTGCTTCCAAGTTTATTTATGCAACTTTATTTCATGAATTTAGTAATAATTTATTTCATTCAATAATACTCTTTTCAGTCAAAATTTCAATTCATCCTTTATGTTGCTAATATTGTTTTCTAGAATTAGTTAGTTTATCAATCCACTTATGTATTTTGATTTAAGCTTAGATAGTAGCTCTTGATTTAGAAAAAGATATTGTATATAGTCAGTACTCTTGTTGTGCAGTTTCCGTATATGCGCACATCTTCCGTATATGCCCAGTTTCCGTATATGCACACATTTTCCGTATATGCACACATCTTCCGTATATGCCCAGTTTCCGTATATGCGCACATCTTCCGTATATGCCCAGTTTCCGTATATGCACACATCTTCCGTATATGCCCAATTTCCGTATATGCGCACATCTTCCGTATATGCCCAGTTTCCGTATATGCACACATCTTTCGTATATGCCCAGTTTTCGTATATGCGCACATCTTCCGTATATGTCCAGTTTCCGTATATGCACACATCTTCTGTATATGCCTAGTTTCCGTATATGCGCACATCTTCCGTATATGCCCAGTTTCCGTATATGCACACATCTTCCGTATATGCCCAGTTTCCGTATATGCACACATCTTCCGCATATGCACACATCTTCCGTATATGCCCAGTTTCCGTATATGCGCACATCTTTCGTATATGCGCACATCTTCCATATATGCCCAGTTTCCGTATATGCACACATCTTCCGTATATGCCCAGTTTCCGTATATGCACACATCTTCCGTATATGCCCAGTTTCCGTATATGCGCACATCTTCCGTATATGCCCAGTTTATGTATATGCGCACATCTTCCGTATATGCCCAGTTTCCGTATATGCGCACATCTTCCGTATATGCCCAGTTTCCGTATATGCACACATCTTCCGTATATGCGCACATCTTCCGTATATGCCCAGTTTCCGTATATGCGCACATCTTCCGTATATGCCCAGTTTCCGTATATGCGCACATCTTCCATATATGCCCAGTCTCCGTATATGCGCACATCTTTCGTATATGCCCAGTTTCCGTATATGCCCACATCTTCCGTATATGCCCAGTTTTTGTATATGCACACATCTTCCGTATATGCCCAGTTTCCGTATATGCGCACATCTTCCGTATATGCCCAGTTTCTGTATATGCACACATCTTCCGTATATGCCCAGTTTCTGTATATGCGCACATCTTCCGTATATGCTCAGTTTCCGTATATGCACACATCTTCCGTATATGCTCAGTTTCCGTATATGCACACATCTTCCGTATATGCACACATCTTCCGTATATGCCCAGTTTCCGTATATGCGCACATCTTCCGTATATTCCCAGTTTTCGTATATGCGCACATCTTCCGTATATGCCCAGTTTCCGTATATGCGCACATCTTCCGTATATGCCAGTTTCCGTATATGCACACATCTTCCGTATATGCACACATCTTCCATATATGCCCAGTTTCCGTATATGCGCACATCTTCCGTATATGCCCAGTTTCCGTATATGCGCACATCTTCCGTATATGCCCAGTTTCCGTATATGCCCACATCTTCCGTATATGCCCAGTTTCCGTATATGCGCACATCTTCCGTATATGCCCAGTTTCCGTATATGCCCACATGTTCCGTCTAAGATAGACGAAGTCCCCTCTGTTGAAATCACTCATGATGATCTTGCAACCCAACTTCAAGAATTTGCAGAAAGAGCCATCATTTGCAGATTTAACGGACTGTGGCCACGATCTCAGGATCTCTATGCATGGATCCATGCAAACTGGACTCATCATTGTAAGATCAATTTCTGTTCAAAAGGTTACTTCATTGTTCTATTTGATAACAGTAAGCATTATAAAAAGGCTTTAGAAGAAGGCCCTTGGTTCATGGGAAATGCAGGGCTCTTCTTGAGCCCTTGGTTCCCAGATTTTGATCCAGCAACTTCCGTCATTACCAGGACACCTGTATGGATCAAGCTCCCAAATTTACCTGCCCACTTATGGCATACTATTATATATAGAGCCATAGGCAACACCTTGGGTAGTTTCATCAGTGGAGATTTCTGGCGGGAAACCAAAGGTCTCCACACATATGCCAGAATAGGTGTGGAGCTGGATTTAAGCAAAGGACTTCCAGACCAAATCATTCTCAATATCAATGACTTTGTTTGGACCCAGAATCTCGATTACGAAAACACTGCCTTCCGCTGCCGCCACTGTCACCTAACAGGGCACCTGCAGAATTCTTGCCCATCGCTGCCTACAAAATCGAAAAAGGGCAACTTTGCAAAGACCAAACCCAAACGTTGGACCCCTTGTCCTCCGCCGCCAGCAGTGAGTTCTGATTCCTCAAGCTCGGAAGATGAGGAGAGCGATGCAAAACCAGACCAGGTGCCTCAAACGATGGATCTGTTCACTGATACTCCTGCGCACACCACTGTCACAACAGCTGCCCAGAAATGCGTCCATGAGACCTCCTCTTCTGAATCAGATAAGGAGATCCCTCTGTTGGAGAACTCTAGTCTTCAAGTTGTTTTAGCTCATACTCCCCAAGATGGTTGGATAAAAGTCAATAAAAAGAAAGGGAAAAAACATCGTGTTGAGAATTCTGCCCCTGTGGGGTAATTGTTAGTTTTTGCTCTCAAGTTAATTGTTGTAGCTCCGTGAATGGTTCACCCCTTCTCCGGGACCGAGGTTGATAGTTTCATCATTTCCGGTCATCCGGTTTCTTGTCACTCTGGATTGTACTATATTTTACTCAATAGAAATAGTTTAATTTTACTGAGAAAAAAAAATTGTTTTGCAATACATCATTCTTGTTGATCTCCCAATGATTTAGCCAGGACCTCGTGTCTTTATACCACCTCCACTTGAGCCTTAGGTAGTTTTGGCTAGAATTTAAAGCTAGCTTAGGAAGTCTATGATCTCCTATGTTATTGAGTTTGTGCTTGTACAATAGAAGCCTAGTCATAGCTAGGCTCTTGATAAGGGAAAGACCTACTTCTATAAGGAGAATAGGATAGGGTGTATTGCTTTTAATTTTTAGGTTATACGTTATAAAGCACTTCTGGATTTGCTCAATCTTTCTCGTGGATTCTCTAGAGATGCTGCAACCCCAGACCTCACATCCATATAAGATAACAGGAGTGACTAAAGTTTCAAAGAGGAACTTCTTTTTATCCCACATTACGAGGTTTGCATTTTTACAATTATTTTCAAGACCAAAATAAGCTTTCCGCCCCCCATTGATATTTTTCTCAATACTGTAGTTCCAGTTGAGCTTGTGATGAATATCAATTCCTAGGTACTTGTAAGAATACACTTCCTCCAAGTTATTATTGTCATACATAAAATTAGCGTAAGTGTACTTCCTGGATTTGATAATCATAACTTTTGTTTTGTCAGTGTTAACAGTCATACCCCTAGTAGAGCAGAAATCCTTAAGAACCCTAAGTTGCTTATCAAGATCAGATGGGCACCTTGCGAGAAGAACAATATCGTCAGCATAGAGAAGAAGGATGATGACTATCCCAGCTAAGATCGTGCCAGCACATCCTGCTTCCTCTAAATAGGGTAAGGGAGAGGGGGCAAACTTGTTTAAATTTGATATTACATTTTATATCTTTTGACCACCCCTCATTGCTTTTTAGCTTGGCAATTACATTCTCGTATAACCTCATAGCTTCAGCTATCAATTTGAAAGGAACCTTTAGTTCTTCTAATCTATTCCAAAGGTTGTTTCTAGGAACCGTATCGAAAGCCTTTCTAAAGTCCACAAAGAAACAAAAGAGATTGGATTTATCATTACAACATTCCTCCACAGTGATCCTAAGCGTAAAGGGGTGGTCTGTTGTTGAGTGATGCCTTATAAAACCTGCTTGGCCTTTAGCTCGCTTACCTTCACTTTCAAGCCATATGCTCAACTTCTTTTCCAAAATAATTCCATATAACTTGGCTAAGAGGGGGCTGATCATAATTTTACGATAATTAGAGTGGTTATTTGTATCCCCGCTTTTAAAAACAGGGATAGTTAGGGCATATACGGAAGATGTGCGCATATACGGAAACTGGGCATATACAGAAGATGTGCGCATATACGGAAACTGGGCATATACGGAAGATGTGTGCATATACGGAAACTGGGCATATACGGAAACTGGGAATGTACGGAAGATGTGTGCATATACGGAAACTGGGCATATACGGAAGATGTGTGCATATACGGAAACTGGGCATATACGGAAGATGTGCGCATATACGGAAACTGGGCATATACGGAAGATGTGTGCATATACGGAAACTGGGCATATACGGAAGATGTGCGCATATACGGAAACTGGGCATATACGGAAGATGTGTGCATATACGGAAACTGTGCATATACGGAAGATGTGGGCATATACGGAAACTGGGCATATACGGAAGATGTGCGCATATACGGAAGATGTGTGCATATACGGAAACTGGGCATATACGGAAGATGTGCGCATATACGGAAATTGGGCATATACAGAAGACGTGCGCATATACGGAAACTGGGCATATACGGATGATGTGTGCATATACGGAAGATGTGTGCATATACGGAAACTGGGCATATACGGAAGATGTGCGCATATACGGAAGATGTGCGCATATACAGAAGATGTGTGCATATACGGAAACTGGGCATATACGGAAGATGTGCGCATATACTGAAACTGGGCATATACAGAAGATGTGCGCATATACGGAAACTGGGCATATACGGAAGATGTGTGCATATACGGAAACTGGGCATATACGGAAGATGTGCGCATATACGGAAACTGGGCATATACGGAAGATGTGTGCATATACGGAAACTGGGCATATACGGAAGATGTGTGCATATACGGAAACTGGGCATATACGGAAGTCATCCTCCTAGTATCTTGATAAGATCTATGATAATCCAAGTGCCTGCCAAGATCATCTCCAATGAGCCGTAAAACATCCTCTGTCCATAGTTGTAGAGGTAGATCTAAATCTTGACCCAAATCAGTCTTGCCCCCAACTACTCACGTTCTGGGTCGAAAAATAGAGTCCAACACTTTAATAGAACTGATGCCATTTATATGCTCCAATGAAGAGATAAGACCCAGGTCGCATGTTCATTTGAGTTGAATCTAAGAGTAAACCAACCTTTCGACATAGTACAAATCAATCATAGGACATTCATGACCTGTCCGCAAATTTCTTATGCCCATTTCTTTAGGTGAGAGAAATAATAACTTCTTCCCCTAATTATATTGACCCAAACCCTACCATATGTATCCATAATGTCATCCAATTTGATAACCTCACCCAGGACTAGGGCATGATATTTGTCCTTAACCTTGGGAAATTTTATTTTCTTTGATTTCTTCTAGGATTCCACCACCTATTCCTGACCAGATATAATATTTGCATCAAGGGTGTGTTGATTAGTGTGTGTTTCGATACTTTGTTGACACGGGGAGGGAGTGTCGTAGATAGTTCTTGGACCATCACTCAAGCCTATAGCATGTTTCTCTATAGATTCTCCCCTACGGTTTGTATCTACTAACTGAAATCCAGTGGAATCCAACTCGTGCAAGATCACAGAAGGATCGACCTCGGACATAGTCGTCGACACCATTTAAGGGTTTCGAAGATTTTAATGGTTTTATTCTTCTAGAGCCACAAGAGTGGATCCACCCTCACTATGTAATTCCCTAGCAAAAAATGGACTGCTAGGGTTTAAGCATGTCTCAACGAAACTTAGGGATTCAATCGAAAAACTCGTCAATCTGACAAATTAATCCAACGAATCTGACCATCCTACTTCGAGCAATGCAGGGATCATTGCTTCAATTGAAAGGGAGAGAGATATGTCCATTGGTTTCAAAATATGATGAGAGGAAAATGAAATCGCATCTGAAATTTTAGATAGCGAGTTGAAAATTCCCAAATTGGGAGTTCTGGGTGTTGCCTCCATCTCCATCCTTAGATGTTGAGGTGAAGAGTTTATCTAGATGGCGATATTATCGGTGGGATATTTACAATAATCCACTAGTTGTTATTCCATGATGATAATCCACCCTGTCATAGTATAAATAAACCCATAAAAAAATTTAAGCTAACCTCAACCACCGACTGCTCCAAAGACCATTTCTGACTGTAATTATAGAAAACCCAAATAACCCTTTGGAGGGTGAAAGAGAATCGTCTTCGATATCCAAGCAAGAACTATGAACAAGAGGCCAGTGGCTAACCAAAAGAATCGGTTGAGTCAGGTTAGGTCGAGAAGATAAAACCCTAACCTGATTTTTGAACTATCGCAAATGCAATATCATCAACCACAAAGCCCATCTCTCCCTCCCAAAAAAAATCAAGGACAAAGTATTATTATTATTTCAAATTTATAATTTAATTTTAATTATGTATATAGATACAAAATTATATATTTATATATATAAAACAAATTTTTATTATTGAAATATATTAAAATATTATTATAAACATCCAGAGAATAAATAAATAAATAATTAAATTTATATTTAATAATAATTTTGATTTTATAATAATTTTAATTAATTTTTTGATGAATTAAATCATCATTTACAACAAAATTTTTAAATGACATAACTTGTGTTATATATTAATTTTTTTATTAAGATAATGTTTAAATGAATTTTATCTAGTTTCGTTTTGTTACTTTATTAAAATTTTATTATTGTAAGATGTGAAGTTTTCAATTTTAATTATCTTATAAAAATAAAAATAACTCAACATCTTGATTGTAAAACACACACTCTAAGATATATATAAGAAATAAAGAATAATATAAAAAAAAAAAAAATTATATTAAAAAATGAATATAACTGTCTATATATAAATATAAATAAATATTAAAATAAAAATAACTATTTTATATTAAAAAAAAAAAAATATATAATTCTCATCAAAGAATATGTGAGTTTTATATTAATCATGGGTGGACTGCATACATTTACATATGTATCCCTATTGGTTAGATAACTAGTGCTGGTCAACTAGTTGTTTGATGGTTTTTTTTACAACTAAACAATGAATCACACATAAAAGATGTAAATATTTTTTATTTGTTTTTTTAAATGAGATTTTGGTGTGATACTAATAATTTTTTTGGAAATTGCATATTGTAAATTGTTAAATGTTATCTCAATAGTTATAAGGGATTTGGAAAATCATAGATGAAGTAATATGATTTTATATCTATATTCTTACTAATTGATTATTCCATGGCTTTTTTACATCTACCATATTTTACTAAGTGTATAATTTAGTAGTGTTGAGATTTATGTTTAGAAGGTTTTTGAGTATGTTTAGTATTACCGAAGGAAATTGTATCAAATCTTCGTAGGATGTTTGAATTTATTAATAATGAAAATTGTCTTATTAAGAATGAAATTTGTCTATCTAATTAAGTGAGAATTAGTAATTTTAAATTATAATTATTTTTTTCCTTATTACATGATAATAGATGACTACTATTTTCTTTAATAATGAAAAGTGTTCAATTTCATTCATTTATTTTCATTTTCTATTTTTGCTTATGTTATTTCAAACTATATATGAAATGGATAATAACATAGCATATGATGAAAAAAAATGTTATTATGATAGAAATGTAATGTCAACTTATATAAAATAAATAATATCATTTATAACATGGACATGGAATTTTAGATGATGATAAGAACATAATGTTATTTCTAAAAATAATGGACATAATTATAAGAAATTTGTAGTATTATTTATTTTGGTATTTATTGGTGCAAGGTATTGATTTTATTTTTAATTTTTTGAATGTTCCCATTATTTTATTTTTTTCCTTTCTCATTCTTAACAAAATAAGTTTATTTTTTTCAATAAAAAAAAATATATCAAAATAATAATAAGTTAAATTCCCAATACTAAAAAATTATTAAATATTTACTTAAACTTTGAATAACAATTTTCTATTAATATTTACTTAAACTCTGAATAACAATTTTCTATTTAAACTCTATTTATAGAAAATATTTATAAAAAAAATACTTCTTATGTCCGAGTAAACACTCTAACTTTTTAGTCCAAATTTTAATTCTTTTTGAAAAGAAAAAAATATTTTTTTCTATTAATTTAAATAACATTTGTTAACACAAATAGATACCCTAATTAATGTAGTAATCACATTTTAAAAAAATAACATATACCAAATTTAATGACATCTATAGCAAAACAATAGTAAAATTTTATCTAATTTTAAAATCTAATTATATTAATTATATCCCATTCTAAAATGATGTTTAATTTTATGCAGTTTTTTTGGTTCTATATCAAACCCTTTCATAATCAAATTAAACCTTCTTGCAAAATTAAAACACATACACATATATACACACCTATATATGACCCATACATATACCAATAGTTAAAAAACATACATGTATATACGCCATACATATATCTATATATTAACGCACCTATATAAACTAGCTGACTAGGTGGTTGTAGCAGCGATCAACACAAAATTTTAATTACAGGTGGCAATTCATGCCCATGGAAAGTAAAACAAAGGAGAAGTTGCTATGCGAGCTCGTCCTGCTCTATCATCATATACCTATTTGTGTCTCCTGTGCCGACCTGCAGAGCGGACATGTGGGCTTCAGCACTTAGTAATCCAGCCATTTCGTAATGCAAGATCTATGAAACAAATGGATGAATGGAAGCTCTTTGATGTCAACCCCATCCAACAAAACACACAAGCAAACTGCACACTCTTCCTTATCAAACTGCAAGACAAAAAAGTAAATGGAGGGCTTTTCCTCATCATCTCATGATCATCAACGAAAGGCAAGTTAGTTAGTTGAGAGGGTAATGATATTTTTATTCGACCATAACCATGCTCATCATCATGTATCTGTTGAATAGCGTAGTCTGAAGCCACAATGCGGAACGATCGAAAAATAGAGCATAGTGTCTCCTTAATGGCAGTGGCGAAAATAATTGCATTTATTATGATCATGTGCGAAAACCCTAATGAGAAAGTTGAGAAGCTCGAAATCCCCATGGAGCTTAACTAAGTTACAACGATGTTAGTATATGTAGATTGAGAATATTATGTAAGAAGAGCAGAATATATAAAATAAAAATAAAAACAAGGCTGGTAAATAGAAAGCATAACAGGAGAGGTGGACCATAGAGTTGTTAGATGCCTTCGGGGTATATATTTCCTCTGTAAACCATTCCGAAGCGGACCCTCCTAATCATTTTCCAGTTGCTGAAGTTGACAGTTGCTACAACCAAGCCCTCTTGCAAAGACGAAATGACTAAAAATGCCACCATAACTGTTAACAACAACAGTCCTGGTCTAGCCATGGCTCCCTGAAATACTTGGATCAGTGAAAAGGGGGAACAGAAGGAATTCATTGCGCGTGTTCCATTAATAGTGCTCACCATGGTTGAGGTCAGTTGATACCCAGAGAGTTAATATTTTCCCTCACAAACCTAAAACTCATCGGATGAAATTCATTCAGCGATTCCCGAATTTGAAATTCAAATTTCTATTTAGGCGGGTTTTCTAATTAAAATTTAGAATTCAAATCGACGCGTCATTATGCGTACTATGTGTATATCTTAATCGTGATTTAGAATTCAAATCGACGCGTCATTATGCGTACTATGTATATATCTTAATCGTGATTTTATAGGTGCCGTAAAGCCTCCCGGAGTTGAGTGACAGAGCTGCCGGAAAATGCATGGATACATATGACTACACATACCATGATGATGGTCCATGAGGTTGTCAGAGGGTACCTCTATAGCATTAACTTTGCTATAGAGGTGGAAATAGGACTCGCCGTGACCCTCGTCTCCTTATAGTACCGTTTTCTGTATAAGATTTCTCTGAGTAGCATGGTTCATTGTAATTTGTGAATAAAGTGGTATTTAATGTACGACATGAAAAAATACCAAGTTAATTATTAGTTTAGTGTAGTTATAAAACTTAATTCTTTGTACAAAATCAAGCTTAATCTTTTGTATTATTTTATGTAGATTTTTTTTTTAATGTAAAAGAGGAAATAGTTTTTCTAAACTTAGTTAATATAAATTTTCTCATTACCTATATCCACCTAATTATATATAGAAAAATAAAATTACTAATAATAAATTTAAAAAATTAGATTCGTGCTAAGTGGTTTTGGCCTATCAATTTCTTAGGGATTTGAGATTATTCCATTTCTAATAAGTTCTTCCATGATAAGTTCCTCGTTATTATTTATAACACTCATTTATATATAAGCACATTTTATTTAGCAAAATGATCCATTTTACAATAAGATGTGTAATTCTTTTTTTTTCTTAAGTTAAAGTTGATCCATAACCTTTTTATACATGGTTAATCAAGTAAATGTGTGCATTGGTAAGGCATTCTACTTGTTGCAATAGTTTTTTTTATTAAATTTATGAAGCCTTCGACTATATCAACCACATTAATATTTTTAATATAGTTGTACTAATGTCTTGTTCTCTTAAGAAAACATTAATCTTTTCATTTCATTGGACCAAAGAACTACAACAAAAATAATAGTTACAACTAAAAAAAAGACAACGCCTAATTCCACTTATCTTCTCCTCAACCTACCCTCACTTTCCAGGATTGCAATATAGAATTAAAAAAAAAAGTTCATGAAAGATAGTATTTTCATATTTTGAAAAATGTGTTTTTCAATCCCTACTCGCATCTCCTCACTTGCGCATTCATCAAAATTTCAACCACCTTAAAACCCTCAAAAATTAGAAATTAATAAATATAAAATTTAAATGAAGCCACAAATTAACCACAATGAAGCACAGCAACACGGAGTAGACAAAAAAGGTTGACTAAAACGAACACTGACCAAACAACAAAGTTGATGTCATTGGAGACAACAAAGTTGAGGTCAATCTTGGGGAGCAAAGTTGACGCAAACAGGACATTGAGGAAACTAGGCCAGCAAAATATGATCCATAACGATTGGAATCTCGATTCAGAATGAATTCCATCATTTATTCTCTCAACTAATGATATTTACAACAGTACTATTGTGACATAGTATTTTTAATGCATCGTCTAAACTAAAGAGTTCTAAAGCCGCTTTTTTGATGCTTTATCTAAGCCTATAAATATAGCCTTGATGATACCCTATAAATACATACTATAAATTATGAAAATATTTTATGCAACAGGATTTCCGTTTGAAGGTTTTAAAATTTTGATACAGTGATAGATAGATGCGAAGATTCTCTATCCACATATCAAATACGAGAGCTAGGTGGTTTAAAACATGCTACAACCCGTCAAATCGCAAGCCGGCCTAAGACTTTGCGCAGCATGCTCATCCTGGAGAGTACGGGATGGCGAAGGAAAATTGAGGTTAAAAAAAGTTTGAAACCCTAAATTTGACTTCTAGATATTTAAGTCGCCTATCTTATGTACTAATGAGTGATTTAGACAGAGTTAAAGTCATACAATCTGCCTAGTTGTAGAATTTATTTTTTATCATCATTCTTTTGTCGATGGGTTGGCAATGAGAGATAAAAAGTAATATTGAAAAAGATTGGAGTAGTGATATTTTTTGAGATATTATCGATATATTTTGGTGTTATTTGTTAGAAATCTGCTATTGGAAACAGCAAATGCTTTTAACGTTAAAGCAGTTTCTAATCTTAATGTGACCCGATCTAATCTTAAAGCATTTAGATCTTATCTTAAAGCAGTTTCTAATCTAAAGCATTAGATCTTAAGCGTTGAATTGGTATATGATGGACGTACCAGATTAGAGTTAAATAATATATAAAGGATTGGGTCCTCTCTCTCCCACACAAGAGTTGTATTCTTCTCCATCAAGAAACACATAAAGGAAGTAGATCTTAAGCGTTGAATTGGTATATGATGGACGTACCAGATTAGAGTTAAATAATATATAAAGGATTGGGTCCTCTCTCTCCCACACAAGAGTTGTATTCTTCTCCATCAAGAAACACATAAAGGAAGTGAGGGCAAGAGGAGAGAAACCGAATTCTGAGAAGAAGACAGAAGACAGAAGATGGCAGCCATTACATCTTCCGCTGTTAGTCAAGGTATGTCATCTTAAACAACATATTAAGTTCTGAATGTGAAATATTTGGTATTGATGATCTTTGGGCTGTTAGTAGCTATATTTTACATTTGGTATCAGAGCCACAATCAATAACTGAATATTTCCTATGATTGCAATTGATCTGTTCTGTGCTTTACTCATGTGATTGAGCCTTCGGGAAACTGTGGGGGTTTCATGAAATGATCACGCATTCATGAGTCCTTTGACTATGCGCCTATTGACCCCTGTTTGCATCCTTTCGTTGTTAACCAAGTCCTGTGCATGCTTCACAAAAGGGGTTAAGAGCTTACCTCTAGGTTTTCGAATGAACCCATTTCACTTCTCGAAGATATTAGGCCGCTATTTAGTGGCTGTAACGTGTTGAATTTTTCTTTTGACCAAGAGACTTACGACTGGCACTTATACAAATCAAGGTCATCGCTATAATTATTATAAGAACAATAGGGGCGCGTATTAAAATACGACTCCAAATCCCACAAAATTATGAATCCCGATGGCTAGCCGTTTCTGTGGTTCACTTCGCTGTATAGCCTGTCCGGTTCCATTAAAGCTGCATGCACATAAAACCCCATACTCCATTTCCTTCATTATTGTTTGGTGAATGCTCGAAAGCCACAATGACTGATCAGTATATGCTTGTTTCGAAAGTTATGTCATAAGCTTCTAGGATCTTCCCTCCTACATAAAATAATTTTGGGTTTCTTTACATGTTACTCTTCACGCATGTCATGGATGCTATTCTTGGTTTATGATTAATATTATTGTGATGGCTTTGAAACAAACCGTGTCGATTCCAATTTTAAAATGTAATGCCCAATTGAAATTGAAACGCTGAATCTTTGCGTGGACAAAGGGCGAAAATCCCAAATACGAAACGTCCGAATCGTATACGATGCCTATACGGTAAAGCTTCAAAATTGACACTCGCTTGCACGCTTTTTAGAATCTTTCCAATATGGGATTAGACCTGACATATGGGATTGGTCAGAAACATTTTGATAAAGGGGATCACAGGGCAACTGTGTACGTCGTATGACTGGGAGGCGTGGCCTGTTCATTACTAAAATTTTCTCGCTTGCAAAAGTTGAGTAGAACTCCTGTAGGAAAGTTACAGTTTCGATTGACGTTTGAAATTTGGGCATAAAAGTAATTGCTCTATGACTGATTGTTTTGCATAAGGTATGTGTTATAAATTATTTATGCACATGAGATTTATGATTTTGTTAATCACCAAAGTGGTCAAAATCAGAATGTTGTTTTGCATAAGGTATGTGTTATAAATTATTTATGCACATGAGATTTATGATTTTGTTAATCACCAAAGTGGTCAAAATCAGAATAATCATTTAGTGCATAAGTGACATAATGATTATTGATAGAAATTGCCAGTTATAATAATACCAATTAAAAACTGGTGTCACTAATGATAGAACCTGAGAACTTACCCAAAGGAAAGTCTTGTTCTATAACTAGTTGACATGATGAGGTTTGATAGATATTTTGATTAAATAAATATTGATCATCCAAAGATGTCAGTTCTATTTAATTGAATATATTTATTACCTACTTATGTTTTGGTATTTAATTATGTTAAGTATAAGATAGTATCTACCCAAAGGAGTGCTATATTATACTATTATGTCTACATCTGAATCGTGTTAGTTATGAGCTTATAGTTATTTCATTTTTGATTTGCAGGTTATCTATCTTTCGTATGTTTTGAATCAAATTTAGTTGAAGTTCCTATTAATACATGGTGGCTTGATACTGGTGCTACAACTCATGTTTCCAACAACATGCAGGGATTTCTTACAATCCGAACCATAAATCCAAATGAAGATCATTTTCTCTTTATGGGAAACGGAATGAAATCTTCAATTGAAGGCATTGGGACTTATCGTCTAATTCTAGAAAGTGGATATGTATTAGACTTATACAGTACCCTTTATGTACCTTCATTATCTAGAAACCTTATTTCCGCAAGTAAATTGGATATTTCTGGTTTTAGATGTGTGATTGGATCTGGTTGTTTTGATTTATATAAGAATACTGATAATGTTGGTTCTGGTATTCTAATTGATGGTTTATATAAATTGAAACTGAATGACACTTATGCGAATTCCTTGTTGAATGTAGTAAATAATGTTGGATGTAAACGTAGCAGGTTGAATGAAAATTCTGCTTTCTTGTGGCATAAATGACTAGGTCATATATCCAAAGAAAGAATGATGAGATTAGTAAGTAATGAAATTTTGTCAAATTTGGACTTTAGTGATCTAGAATTATGTGTGGATTGTATTAAAGGTAAACAAACCAAACATAATAAGAAAGGAGCCACTAGAAGCAGCCAGCTTCTTGAAATAATACACACTGATATTTGCGGACCTATGGACACTCCAGCCTTTAATGGAGAAAAGTATTTCATCACTTTCATTGACGATTTTTCCCGTTGTGGTTATGTCTATTTGCTTCATGAAAAATCTCAATCTGTGAATGTCCTTGAGACGTTTGTAAAGGAAGTTGAGAGGCAATTAGATAAAAAGGTGAAAATCATAAGGTCTGATAGAGGTGGTGAATATTATGGTAAATATAATGAGTCAGGCCAGTGTCCAGGTCCATTTGCAAAATTCCTCGAAAGTCATGGCATATGTGCGCAATACACAATGCCAGGTACACCACAGCAAAATGGTGTAGCAGAAAGGCGCAATAGGACGTTAATGGATATGATTAGGAGTATGATGTCAGATTCTACACTACCTAAGAATTTGTGGTCGTATGCTCTCAAAACCGCTAACTATTTATTGAATAGGGTTCCTAGTAAAGCTGTTCAAAAGACTCCTTTTGAGTTATGGACTAACAGGAAACCTAGCTTAAGACACCTGCATGTTTGAGGTTGTCCAGCGGAAGCGAGAATTTATAATCCACATGAAAAGAAATTAGATTCTCGAACGATCAGTGGGTATTTTTTAGGTTACCCTGAGAAATCTAAAGGGTATGTGTTTTACTGTCCTAATCATAGTCCAAGAATTGTAGAAACTGGTAATGCAAGATTCATTGAGAATGGTGAAGTCAGTGGGAGTACCAGAAGAGAAATAGTAGAAATAAAGGAAACAAGGGTAAATGTTACATTGCCTAGAATAGTTCCTCCATCTACTATTACTCCAAATGTTGTTCCAGCTGTTGTAGAACAGCATGATGATAATGAACAACATATAAATGAAGAAGTACTTCCTGAAGGAAATGACTTACATAATACTGATATGCATGAACCACAACAAGTAGCATTAAGAAGACCTCAAAGAAATCGTAGGTCAGCTATTTCTGATGATTATGTGGTTTATATGCAAGAATCAGATTATGATATTGGAATCAATAAGGATCCAGTTTCGTTTTCACATGTTGTAGAAAGTAAAGAGTCAAAGGAATGGATTAATGCCATGAAAGAAGAAATGAAATCCATGCAACATAATGAAGTTTGGGATCTCGTTGAGTTACCACATGGCTGTAAAAGAGTCGGATACAAATGGGTTTTTAAAACCAAACACGACTCTAGTGGTAATATCGAACGGTATAAAGCTAGACTTGTTGCTAAGGGTTACACTCAGAAAGATGGTGTTGATTACAAGGAGACATTTTCTCCTGTTTCGAAAAAGGACTCACTAAGAATAATAATGGCATTAGTAGCTCATTATGATCTGGAGTTACATCAAATGGATGTGAAAACAGCCTTTCTGAATGGAGATCTTGATGAGGATGTTTATATGGATCAACCTGAGGGTTTTTCTATAGAAGGTAAAGAACAATTGGTGTGTAAACTTAAGAAGTCAATATATGGGCTTAAACAAGCATCCCGACAATGGTATATTAAGTTCAATACCATTATTACATCTTTTGGTTTTAAGGAAAATACGGTTGATCACTGTATATACCAAAAGATCAGTGGGAGCAAGTTTATTTTTCTGGTCCTTTATGTTGATGACATCTTGCTTGCTGCAAATAATTTAAGTATATTGCATGAGACTAAGGAATTTCTCTCAACGAACTTTGAAATGAAAGATATGGGAGAGGCATCCTATGTGATTGGAATAGAAATATTCCGTGATCGATCACAAGGAATATTGGGATTGTCTCAGAAAGGATATGTCGAAAGGATTCTAGAGAGATTTGGAATGAGTAAGTGTTCACCTGGAATAGTTCCTGTACAGAAAGGTGATAAATTCAATCTCATGCAATGTCCTAAGAATGATGTTGAACGAAAGGAAATGGAATCAATTCCATATGCATCTGTTGTTGGTAGCCTAATGTATGCTCAAACCTGTACTAGACCGAATATCAGCTTTGCGGTCGGTATGTTAGGGAGGTATCAAAGTAATCCAGGAAGAGAACATTGGCAAGCTGCAAAGAAAGTTTTGAGGTATTTACAAGGCACGAAAGATTACATGCTCATGTATAGAAGATCCAATGAATCAGAGGTGATTGGATATAGCGATTCAGATTTTGCTGGATGCATCGATACTAGAAAACCGACTTTTGGTTACCTGTTTATGTTTGCTCAAGGCGCCATATCATGGAAAAGTGCGAAACAGACTATCGTTGCTTCATCCACTATGGAGGCAGAATTTGTGGCATGTTTTGAAGCCACAATTCATGCATTATGGTTGCGGAACTTTATTTCAGGACTTGCGGTTGTCGACACCATTAGCAAGCCGCTGAAAATTTATTGTGATAACTCTGCAGCAGTATTTTTCTCAAAGAACGACAAGTACTCTAAAGGTGCCAAACATATAGAACTGAAGTATCTTGTTGTGAAAGATGAGGTTCAGAAACAAAGAGTGTCAATCATGCACATCAGGACAGAACTTATGATTGCAGACCCTTTGACGAAAGGGTTACAACCAAAACAATTTAAGGAACATGTTCAAAGAATGGGTCTTGGTTGTATTAATAATAATTGATGTGTGACATTCTGAGCTCTTTTATGTGTTTCTGATATACAATTATGTGTCTCTTGTTTTAATGTAGTAGTACGTATTTTATGTAATTTTAAACAAGAAAGAGTCTTATAAAGATATTATGTTTAATCATTATGATATAAGACATTATGTGGACCATTATGTTGTTTTATATAAATTATGAGTATGAATTGATGGATTGCTGGTATTGTAGTATATGGAAGGGAATGCATTGAATTAATAGTGCACAACCGCCATAACTCTCAGCAATTTATCATAGTATGATGTTCAACACTTAATATTATGAATAGTCGGGTCAAGTGGGAGAATGTTAGAAATCTGCTATTGGAAACAGCAAATGCTTTTAACGTTAAAGCAGTTTCTAATCTTAATGTGACCCGATCTAATCTTAAAGCATTTAGATCTTATCTTAAAGCAGTTTCTAATCTAAAGCATTAGATCTTAAGCGTTGAATTGGTATATGATGGACGTACCAGATTAGAGTTAAATAATATATAAAGGATTGGGTCCTCTCTCTCCCACACGAGTTGTATTCTTCTCCATCAAGAAACACATAAAGGAAGTGAGGGCAAGAGGAGAGAAACCGAATTCTGAGAAGAAGACAGAAGACAGAAGACAGAAGATGGCAGCCATTACATCTTCCGCTGTTAGTCAAGGTATGTCATCTTAAACAACATATTAAGTTCTGAATGTGAAATATTTGGTATTGATGATCTTTGGGCTGTTAGTAGCTATATTTTACATTATTAAATTAGTGAAATAAAATACTGTGTTTTTTTTTTAAATAACTATCTTAAATTTTATTTTTCGAATTATTAAAATAAATTACATATAACCATACAAAAAAAATTTACTATCACAAATTAAAAAAATAAACTAATAATATAAAAAACAAATAACCCTCATCAAATTTTAACTTAAAGTTTCAAATTCCAAACTCATATGTAAGACGTACAAAGAAGAAGAGAAAAAATCAAATCAAAAAATTACGAAGGAAAGATGAGTGCTTTTGCGCAGACACGTTTTGAACAGTGACAAAGCTGGCTGAACGCATTATAAAAGCTGCTATTCTGACACCGTTTTAGCGGATTTTATGGGGAGATGTATTATAGAACTAGATAAGTACAACGTCGGAGGACTCACCCGAGAAATGGAGGAAAAGGATTAAAGTGAAGAGGCGTAGAGGTGGATGATCGATCTAAGAGCAGAGGAGTAGGCGGAGGAGAGTTGAATTGCGGGCGTAAAACAAGATAAGATGTACTAACTGCTGGGCATTTGGAAATAGAATATTTACTGCTTCGCAATCTGAGATTATTTTGCTTCCCTGGCATCTTCAAAAGGATAAGGAAACACACAACTATAGATTGATGTAATGGAAGGTTAACCATATAATTCAGATGGACTTTTTAGAATTCTGGAGCTTTCTTAATGGGAGCTTTTCCAGTAAGATTTTGCGATGGTTTAAGCGAAGAGGATGTGCGCATATAGGTGTGACCCTTATGTTACAAGTAATATTCATGATATTTAGCATGATAAACCGTGTGTCAAGCCTGTTGATATGAAATTCTCATCGTTAGATTGACCTAATTGAGAAGAGAAACATCACACATAATAATATCTCAGAAATAGCCAATAGCGAAGGTCACTACACAACGTTGGAGGATAATAAGATGAGGGAATTCCTTTTGTACCCAACTCAGATGATATCTGGCCGGGTGTGGAGCATTGACAAAATCCTGGGCCATAATATTCTTTTCACCCCCATTATGGAGGGTAAGAGTAGCCAATTAATGTTTGATCTGAAAATTATGGGTCAAAGAAGGTGCAATAGAGGAGTTGGCTTCATTAGTGGCCATGGGATGAGATAGGGGTCCATTTTGGTAGGATTTTCGAGAGAAGCAAATACACGAGGGAGAAGGTCAACATTGGTAAAACAAAAAGTCTTGTTGGTGTGCACATTTTTAAGTGCTTGACATTGGATAGAATCATGAAAATTGGTTTTATGGAAGGTCACATTAGAAGGACTAGTAGGAGAGAAACCATATCTGGGTTGAAGAGATCGGATTCAAGGAGCCATTGTATATTCCACCACCAAGGCTTAACTAAACACTTTGTCCAAGGAAAAATGATCAAACAATTAAATTTTTCAATAAAAAACGGTTAACAAAACAAAATTAAATTTGACCATGAGTATGTTTTCCAAATCAGAGATATGTAACTGAATGCACAACTTGGAGAAGACCTCACATAGGCATGTATTAACTGATTCATTGATTCAGTAGTTGGTGGCACTACAATCATTTTACAAGGAGATTTTGGAGATATCTTAAGGGATAAAAGCATAGGCATCTTGGGTGATATAAGCGTAATCTTAATGCCTGGAAGAAGTCATCCCAAAATATGATGTGATTAAGGTTGATCTCTTATATCTCTTTGAGCTCAAAGACCAAGGATATATTCTCTAATTGGGTATCCCACCATGCTTGCACCATATCTTCCAATTATGGTGATTTAAAGTTTTATGTCCTTTATTATCTTAGGACATCTTTTGAAATAGGTGTAGAGACTATGGATATAAGAATCAACAACTTCTCCATTCTTTTTGTCCTAGAATTTGGGCAATTAAAGTGTGTATCCAACTGTATTTACATTGGAGGGAATCTCTATTGTTGTAGATTGATTATCTCATGGAGATCCATGGCTAAATCATGGATTGGCATTTCCTCGATTAAGTCTCAAATGTGATTTCTTTAAATGACAGTAAGATTTTCATGCACGCAAATGGGAAAAAATGTAAATGGCCCCAATCACCTTGAGAGCATAAAAATGTAGATCCCCATGATGAGATGGCCCCAATCACCTTGAGAGCATCTAAAGGCGTCGAACTATTGAGCCATGAATTGGAACTATTGAGCGATAAATCTATTAAAAAATATTAAATAAATTAAATAAATAGATGCCTTCCCATTTAGTCTTTCATGTTGAATATTAGCATATTGAGATGGTCTCTTCTAATACCAATTGATATCTAAAAATGATTAGACATACATGACCCACTAAAACAACAAATAGATAAACAACAAATCTTCAAAAAAATACCTCTACTTTATTATGAAATGGAAGTCATCTTTTATGAACAAAACTCTTTGTTATTAATTTGTTATTAATTTATTTACAAATAGTTTTTCATGAAAACAACCCAACATTATTTAAATATTGTCTTCCTTTTCTAAATTGTCAATCCCATATTTCAAAAACATCAAATACATTGTTAAATATTGCCTTCGTCATTTTGAATTTCCCAAAAACAAAAATGTGTCTTTATTGATTTCCCACCAACTAATTCCGGATCTTACCACGTGGCTTCTTGGCTTTCAAGGTCGTCTCAAAAATTAGGCGTGGAACTATGAAAGTGACCAATGTGAGTCTCATTCTTGAGGTGAGTACGCCTTTCTTGGTTTCGCACCAACTGATGTAAGATCTTACCGCATGGGTTGCTGGCATGCATCTCTAAAAGTGATCCATGTAAGTCTCATTGTTGAGGTCCTCTTAGTTTGACTAGCGCTATGTATAGTTGGAGCTTGCACTCATTGTCAGATGTTTGAGTTGCACTATAACTGGAAAAACTATAATTTGCTTCTTTTCAACTAGATTGAAACTGGCCAGAACCATTGACGTTGATGAAAGTACATTTATCTGTCACCATATACTAACCTTAAACTGAATACTTAGCACACGCCATCTTAGTCGCCACATTGTCCCTCAAAAATGCATACACATTACCAATGATTTTTCCAATGCCATTTACTTCAAATCTTCTGTGCTCCCGGTGGATGTAGGATCAGGACGTTCATCATGGTCAAACAGTACCAATCAACAATATGGGATCCCTGGGTTTTGTCGCTTGTGAATCACCTACGGCATTGAATAAGGTAGAATCCCTCGACGTGAAAGCGCAGCGATTCTCCCATAAAAGCACATGAAGTAGTTTGTGAATCGTTTATAAAGTGTTCAGTGATTCCCTAGATCAAAGCACATCAACTAATTGGTGAATCGTTAATTGGTGAATCGTTTATAGAAAAGGAGAAAGAGATCACCATGTGAAATATTTTGTGAGGATATTGCCGTTGTAGTGTCTAGTCATCCACTTCTTCATTATCCATGAGAGGATATTGCCGTTGTAGTGTCTAGTCATCCACTTCTTCATTATCCATGATTTTAATCGCAAGAGCAAGATTATTTTAGTGAAATAAATTTCTACCATTGCCAACTAATAGTGGTATGAAAATGCGCTGTCTAGACCTTTTAGGTTTTAAGTTTTTAATTTGAATATGACCCAAAAAAAAAAATTGGGTAGATCTTTATTTTTGTGGTTTCAAATTGGTTTTTAATTATTTCTATTTCTATATATAAATTTATTATTTTGAAAAATAATTTGTGATTAAATATAAATCTTTACAAAATTAATAACCATTTGAATTGAAAATTACATTCTACAACTTTCCAAAACATATAACAAATAAAGGAATTGTCAAGATGGTCAAAAGTGGCCAGAATCTCTGCAATTTTTTTTTGTAAAGACAGTATTTGAATCATGTTTTTGATGATGGAAATAAATTCAACGCCATCAAAATCTTTTAGATCACCTAAAATTATGAAGTTTGACCGATTTTATTTGGATTTACAAAAATCCCTGCCAAATTCTTTTAAAACATGACCAAAATTTCCATAACTTTCAAGATAAAAAAAACATAATCGTTAAACACTGCCAAATAAACTATGGCCTATGAAAAAGTAGTGTCTAAACAAGTGACCCGATTTCCTTATAGTACCGTTTTCGCTGTAGGAATGCCGGAGCAACAAGGTTCATCGTACCTCGTTATCAGTGTCACCATCACCAGGGTGTAGGAGGAGCCAGAGAGTCGGCGAAGCAGGAGGAATTGGAGAATGTACGTGAAGAAGAGAAGAAAGAATGTCGAAAAATCAAGGTAGCGATGAGAGATGAGTGCTTTTGTGCGGAAGCGTATTGAAGGAACAGTGACAAGACTGGTTGAGCACATTATAAAAGCTGCTACTGAGACAGATTTAGCAGACCTAGGGGAGAAGTATTATATAGGTGAATGAGTACAACGTCAGAGGAGTCTCCCGAGACCTCGAGGAAAAAGATTTAAGGGAATAAGCGTCGAACAAGCTCAGAGGTGGATGATCGATCTAAAAGTAGAAGAGCTTCCCTTGTATCTTCAAAAGGATAGGTAAACACTAATAATTGAACATTCCGAGCAATCCGCTCCATTATCTAGCATGTACGTTTATAGATCGAAACTCAATAAGAAATTAAGGGACAATTAATTTTGAACCGGTGAATTTCAAATATATCCTCGCTGACAAGTGAAAAAAATTTAATGATGGCCATTTGCTTATGGAAGTAGCCATCTTTCAAATACAACATAATAGTTCAGGGCTATCATGGTATTGAAAATTATTAGGGTAGGCGCAACAAGAATTATGTCCAATCTAGGATATTCTTTCGCTTAGAGATAGGAGAGATATGAAGAGTAAGATTTTATTTTATTTCAATATTTTATTTATATTTAAAAACTATAATATATAAGTGAATTTAAAAAACAAAAAATATTAGTTCATACAAATATTATTATTAAATATTTAAGATTTTAAAATAAATGTAATTAAAAAGTTTATTCTTTGTATTATGTTATATAAATTTAGGTGTAAAATATGAAATAGTTTTTTAAACTCCACTAATGCAATTTCTGTCCAATTATAAAAATCGGAAAAGAACAACAATTAGATATATGAGAGATATGAAGAGTAAGATTTTATTTTATTTCAAGATTTTATTTATATTGAAAAACTATAATAGAGTGTATATGCTAATTTTAAAAAACAAAAAAATGTTGGTTTATAAAACATTATTATTAAATATTTAAGAATTTAAAATAAATGTAACTAAAGAGTTTTATTCTTTGTACCATTCCATAGAGATTTAGGTGTAAAACATGAAATAGCCTTTTTAAACTCCACTAATGCAATTTCTGTCAAACTATAAAAATTTCCCAGACCCTACTCATATATACAGAAAAATGAAATTACCAACATTTATGTTAAAAGTCACTTGTTCATATAATCAACAAAGTAAGAAACAATACTGTTTTCTTACCTAATAAAGAACTTTGAAAATGTCTTTTCATATTGTTCATGCCTTGTTATCCTAAGAATAAAATAATATTTTCATCTCATTTGACTAAAGAATGACAACAAAAATGGGTCTTAAAACTAAGTAAAAGACAATGCCTAAATCCACTTGTGTTCTCCTCAACCCACCCTCCTTTTCCACCATTGCAATAGATATTTTGAAAAAAGGAGAAAGAAGTTCATGCAAGGATGGTATTTTCTTATCCTAAATAATGACAAGTCTTACTTAGAATGACTATTAATGTGCCTTGCAATCCCTACTCACATCTTCGTAAGTGCATTATTTATCGAAATTTCAAACACCTTAAAACCCTTGGAAGTTAGAAATTAACCAATAAGAAATTAGAGTGGAGTCACAAACCAACCAGTATGAAACCTAAACAACACTCAACAAAAGGAAAAGTTGATGTAGAGCCAACACTCACGAAACTTGGAGAGCAAAATTGACACAAACTTGACATTGAGCACATTTGCAAATTCTTAAGTGTTGGAATCCCAATTTGAAATGAGTTAAAAATAAATTTTGGAAAAAATAACATTAAATTCCATTTACCATTTCCTTTATTCTTTCCACAAATAATATTTACAACAATATTATAACACAGTCTTTATAATGCATTATCTAAACCCTATAGTTATAACACGGTTTCATGATGCATGATCTAAACTATGTAAATATAGCTTTGATAATAAGCTATAAATACATAATATAAATTATGACTATGATTCTATGCAACATAATGTAGGTTGGAATGTTTTAAAATTTTGATACAATGATAGATAGACGTGAAGGTTTTCTATCCGCATGTCAAATACAAGCTAGGAGGTAAAAAACATGCTACAACCCATAAAATTCCAAGCTTGCATGCGACTTTGCTCAGCATGCTTATCCTGGAAACTTATTTCCATGTGGACAACTCTCAATGACAGGTCTGTCATTCCTTCACAGGGACGTCTAAGTACTCATGGGCGTCTTAGGGAAGGCGAGCCATATTTACCAGGCCATCGGTTATTTAACATCCTTAAGAGAAGTTTAAGGTACTCGATGGCCATCCATCTAACCATGAACCATCAGCCAAACAACCATCAAACCAACATTTCCAGCGACTAGCTGCCGCATATCTCTAGCCTCCCTTTCGCCCATCAACAATACAAGTGGTTGATAAGACTTGCATTTAAAGAATTCAATACTGGGCTCCGGAGCAAGGATTTCAAATTTGAAAATTGAGCGGGGAATTTCTGCAACGGCTTATTGAATAATAAGGACGCCATGGTGCTTTGTTTCATTTTCATCCTGGGATGATAAACCCATTCTCTCATGCATTCCCAGGAGTCAGCATCCTCCCGATTGCAATAACACCCAAGGCGAACCCAATTCAATCCCTATGTAGCTGAGGGATTGATATCATTGCTCGCAATATTTCTCAACCATGCCACTGCTGAGTTTTCTTGAAGACGTAGTGAAGATCAGGGACAAATTCCATGACTCGAAACCTTTGAGAGGAATATATCCATTTTCAACAAGAAAAGGCATGAACAAATAGGTTGAGAAGCCATGAGCGTTATGTGTCCAAAAACTAATTTCTAGGTGGTTTCTGTGGAAAAGAAATTACCGAGTCAGAAAAAATATAGGTGAGAGGAGGAACAACACCTTCTCTTCACTAATTCGACTACAAGTGCAAATGTGATTGGATGTATACCATGTGACACGTCAAGATTCCAATTGCTTATGAAGAAGGGATCGTTCTCATTTCCGCCTACTTGTCATTACAAAAGCTTAAACCAGCACTGGGTTTGAACCATGATGCTAGGGTGTACCCATTAGTTTGACACCCCACATGTTGAACCTATTTAATAACTTCTAAATACATCTTTTGTTCACCGAAATTTGTTTTTCTTTCTTTCTAATATGTCCGTGTTGCCAATTTTTTGTTGGGTTGGATCCAAATCCTTCATTGAAAATTAACTTCGCAAATCCTTCAATATACATATAATGTCTTTCAATATGCATATATATATATATATATATATTTTTTTTTTTTTGTAAATTTTGTATATATAGTTATTGGTGCACATATAGTCTGTAGTCCAAAAAGAGAATTATGAGTGCATCCTCAGATCAAAAGAAAAAACACAATCAACATGAAAGCATTAAACTTGGTTGCCAATGTCACTTCATTGTGTGACGACTTCAACTTAGAACAAATGATGATGTAATAATATATACTACATGCAAACATATTTATAAATCCAATCTTGTTTGTCATGGAAAAGATGCAATCGGTAGGCCTATGAGATTCACTTATGCACCACATTTAACAAGGGATATGCGATCTATTGTCCAACATTTAATTCAAGGAGGCTTTAATGTTACAATAAAATGAGACAAGTTCATCTCTCATGTGAAAGATGGATCTGGTGAGTTATACATAGGGATATCTCGAGATACATGCATGACAATACAAGATATATTAAACATTTACAATGATACCATAAGGCTAGAGTATGTTAAAGATCAAAGTGATCCAAACAATGTAGAATGTTGGTATAAGGAACACCCTGAGAGATTTTTTATGCCAAAAACAAGATCTCATTGAAAACATCCCTTTTATCATAGGCATACAAACAAAGTAAATGCATTCAATGATGCTAAAATACTCTAACAATTATATAATATCAATGGATTAAACATTTAGTACAAATAAGTATGGGGTGAGTATAGATTTATCCTAAATCTGATTCATTTATTCAACCTCATTTTAATGCATGTATTTTATATACATATAATTACGTACATTGTTTGTAATGTAGTATCAACTTTACACCTTAATGGTTTTTTACGAATATCACAATGGGGTTATGGTAGCTTGGGTGATACCATCACTCACTACTATAGTTGATATTTATAAATGGATGTTGGCCTTATTTTCCATTGGGAAGAAAGAGCGACTTGATTGGCATATTCAGCCCTTCATCACATATGATGCTACTACTGAAATTGAACCGTTAAGATAATTTATTTATTATTTTTATATGAGACATAAAAATATTGTTAATGTGTATCCTCTCTCAAAATTATGTTATTCTAGGTATTCATTTAAGTATACAATATTATTATGTGTGTGGCATGTTAGTCATGCATTGTTGAAGAATGTTGGAAATAAAGTTCAAGAAAGGGAAAACCAAACCCGCATTTTTCATACTTTAGGAGAAATCATGCACACATGTCAAGATGATGAATTTGAAAAAAAGACAGTTGAAAGGTTTTTTGAAGAATTCAGTGACCATAAAAAGTTTTTGGAATATTTTAAAACCACTTGGTTATCCAACAAAAAAATATGTAAGTTTCTTGGGAGTGGTTTTAATGACTCTTTATTGCATGTCATATGTATAGTTATTAATACATAACTAAATTTTTTTATATACAAATATGTGGGAAAAATCATACAAAAATTTTCCACACTTTAATAAAAATACAAACAATGCAATTGAATCTTACCATATGTATATCAAGGAATGGTACCTAAGTGAGAATAATAATGCATGCCATACTCTCGTCGATTGGTTAATTGATGTGTTGTTGACAAAGGTTGTATTATATTACAATCATATGCAATGTTTAAAAAACCTGGTTTTCTAAGACCCAGAAAAATCAAGGAACAACTGGATTCATCGAAGTGTAGAGCTAACCAAATCCAAAAATGAAGATTGTGTGTCTGATGAAAAGAGAAAAAATGATTATTGAGTTCGTAGTCAAAATAAGGACACTCTTGATATTTGGTACAATGTCATATATAAAGGTTTCAATCTACACTTTTGTAATTGCAATTGGCCCTAAATGGAAATACTTGTAAACATGTATTGAAAGTTGAGATGTTTGTGAGTAACTCTATTTTTTGTGAAAATGTACTACCTAATGTCACTAATCCTACTATGGAAAGGCATAAAATTTGATTTGAATGAAACACCTATATTGGGCCCAGCAATAGAAATAGAGCTTTTGTCATGCTTTGATTCTCCTCCCAATCTAAATTATCATAATGAAACAAGCATTGATGATTTAGAGAATTTCTCATATAATGTTGAATCAACCAATGTATGACCAGATAGTGCAGTTTTCGAAGATGATGAGATAAAAAGTGTTAAATTATCAACTTGTGAGAAATCGGGATCCATAATACCTAAAAATTTGGAATAGGCATATGCATTGAAAAATTTGGAAGAAATAGCATGTAAAGAATACAACATAATGTTTTTCAATACTATAACTCCATCTAATATTTTTTTTTTTGTGAACTTGGTAGATCTTTATTTATTTCTATTTTCAAAAGAACTTTTCACAACCATTTGCTGCTGCAGGTGGTTTTCCTGCCCGAAGGAAACCAGGTATCCACCTGTCAGCTTTAAATCCTATCCAAGATTTAAACAAGTTCATTGCACTATCCATCTAGCAACATTGTATTCGTTGTCTATTCTACTGTTTGTACTTATCAAAATAAAAATAAACATAATTGTATTATTCATAGTCAGAACCATAGTCAAAACCATTTTTTAATCCAACTAGTTCACTGTGTCACTCCTCATCAGAGGATGTTACTGGTGCAGGTGCCTTTGCACTGGATCTTGGTATCTCACTTCGCTGCTCAATTCTCCACTTCATGTCTGTCAAATTCTGTTCAATTCTACCCAGTGCTAAGTTGTTTTTGTATGCCTGGATTTGGATTGCTGCTATCTCCCGTAATAGTTTTGCACGAACTGGGTCCTTTTCTTTGTTCTGATTTTGTGCCTCTGTTTCTTCTCCTGCTGCATGCTCGTGCTCTTGGTGGAGGATCATGGCCTGAGCCACCACGTTCTTCATAATCCAGTATTTTTGTATAGTTTGCTTGAACAGTGAGTGCCTTCCTCGAGTGGACCCTAGTTCCGACACCATGCTTTCCCATTCATCCATGGGGATATCTCGGTATTTGAGATTGGCTCTTAAATCTCTCTCCCAACTCGCAATCTGAGCTCTGACTTCCGGCGGATTTCCTTCCATGTAGGCATCGATGATTTTCTTCATGTGTTCCCCATTAGGTTTCCTGCCTCTTTTTTTTGGTTGTCCACTTGTTCCCTCCTCCTTTTTGGTTCCTCTGTTTCCTCTTTTGGGGGCCATTTTGCTCCCTGTTTGGGTGTTGCTGTCTTGCGTCTGGTGTGTTCTATCTTGGTCAGAGTTCTTACTCCGGTGTATTGGATTACCTATCACAAAATTGATGCATTCATCAGCTTTATGGTTTTGACAGAGTTCAATTCCCCAATTGCCCTTTTTCTTTCCTTTGTTTATGCCTTCTATCTTCTAGTTTCCAGCCAAGGTTTGTGTACCATGTACCTCCATATTTCCAGGAGGTTTGGGTTTTGTCATTGTTAATTTCTTTTTCAGGGTCAGGTTTCTCTTAGGTTTTCTTCCCTTAACCCGCCCTTTCTAACTTTCTAAGCCCTTCCATTCCTTTCTCCTCAGTCCCGAGTTTTCCTCCTTAGATGGGATCAAGGTAATTTTCTTTTCCCACCTTCCCTGGGGTTTCTTAGACGTATCTACAGGGTTCCTGGTGCCACTCCTCTCTTCCCCCTTAGTACGCCTGAATTCTGGCATTCCTCTAGTCCTTAGGCTTTTCGCTTCCCAAGTTTCTTCCCTAATAGCTACTGTCACAATTCCCTCCATTCCTATGAGCCCGACCTGGATGAAGAGCCTTCAGGGAATACTGCTGGTTGATTTTGCAGGCTGGCCCTCTCCCTTTCTGGGTGTTAGCTCTTGCCTCCCTTTTTCTCTGTTCAGGAATTTCCTATGGTCTACAGGAATGGCGTTTACTTCTTTAGGAATTCTGGAGGCTTTTCCCTTGTTTTTGTTTATATTAAACCAGAAGCTAAGCTAATTACCAATCTTCCTGCTACAGAGACTCATGAAGCTTTTAGAGTTTTGGGGTGAAGGGGCTACATACCTGCTTACCACACAACTGCTTCTTCCTGCTGCTGCCTGTGTCTTCACTCTGCTGCCACCTCCCTTCTCGCCACCTTTCCTCATCTTCGTTTGCATGTAAAGAGATGTCTGTGAGTTTTCTTTGGTTTTAATCTCTCTCTCTTGCTCCGACCCTTGACCCTTACCGGCATCTAGTTGTCTTGGTTACCAACACGAATCCCTTCAAGCTTATCTCAGGATTCTGCCCTCCTGTCCTTTCTCCCGATGTCCTTCATTAACTCCCAGCTGCTCTTGTCGTGTCACTTCTGACCTGATTCTACCACTTGGTGTCCTTCCTCTGCCCGCCTCTCTGTTCTTAGTCCTGCCCTCCTCTCTGTTAGTTTGGTTCTTTCTCTCCCTCGTACTCTCAGGGTGCGTACCTTCCCTTCCCTGCTCCGCCAACTGCACGATCGCCTATCTTCTCACTTCATTCTCTGCGTTTGTCCTTTTCTCCAGTTGTCCTCTTCCTTCTTCCCGCTCTCTCCTCCACGGTCTCTCTAGATTTACTCTCCTGTTCATATTTCCTTCCTTATCCTTTTCGAGTAGTTGTCTCAGGTTCGCCATTTCCTCCTTCTAGTTTAGCTCGGCCTCGCTTTCATCCAGTGACCTTCCTCCATTTCTACATCCCCAATTCGCCAAGTCGTCTGCTAGTTCATTACCCTTCCTTCTCACATGGGTGGGAAGGATGTAGGCTACCTTTCATAGTAAGTTGCTTATTTCCTCCACTAACCAGGATGTTCTCCAACTTCGACTCATTTTTTTCGCTGAAGTGCCATTCTGTAGTTGTTTCACGATGTCTACCACTAGATTCGCATCTCCTTCCACCTATAAATTTTGGTACTTCTCCCTTATGGTAATCTCTAGTCCTCTTCTCAGCGCATGAAGCTCAGCTTCGTTGTTGGTTGCATTACCACAATCCATCACGTAAATTCTGAGTGTCTTTCCCCTATCGTCTCTAAAGACTCCTTCTATCCCTGCCTCTCCTGGGTTACCCTTCACTGCCCCGTTGAAATTCAACTTGACACAGTCCTGTTAGGGATTGCTATAGTAATTGCTCTCTTCCGCCTTATTATTATGGTATTTCCCTGCTGTAACTTTTGTCATGCTTGACTTTAGTTACAGGCGAGCCATTATTCTTGCCTCTATCTGGCCAAATTTCCAATCTTCCTCGTACAATTTCTCTGTGAGAATGGTCTCCCTTATATTCTGGGTAATTTGGTTCCATATCTCGTCCTTTGCTCTACCATCTTCCTTGAAGGTCAGGCAGTTTCACTCTTTCCAAATGTTCCACAGAACGAATCCTAATGAAAGTTTCCAGGCTTTGTTCAGGATTGTATTTTGGTAAGGTTTGTTCTGCCATTTTTCTATTGTTATTTTGATATTGTTTTTATCTCTGTCACTGATTTAAAAAAGATCCTGGTGTTGTCTCCACAGGTTGTTGCTGACTTTTCAGTCGTTAGTTATGTGCTCCATAGTTTGTTCTTGTACCTGGCAGAGCACACAACGCGAAGGGCCTTATGTTCCCTTTTTCCTTAGCTAGTCCGAGGTTAGAGCTCGCCCGTGGCTCAGGATCCAGGTGAAAAACGCTAGCTTTGGCCAAGTTTTTATTTTCCAAATGCTATCCCATCTTTTTTGTTTATGGGTTTCTGTTATATCCTTCTTTCAGATAGTATCCTTCAGCTATTGTAAACATTCCTTTAATTCTATTTCCCCATATGATAGTGTCCGTACCTGCTTTGGCCGCAATTTTCCTTGTTTCCATTTCTTTTTCATATATTCCCCATTGAATTGTTTCTGGCACATCTGGCTAGTTTTCTTTTTTTTTCCTTCTTCTCCAGTATCTGCCCATTTCCAGTCTCCAATAGTTTTATATTGCACCCCTCTCAGTTTGTGTGGTGAACTGGTGTATCTCTTGGAGTTGAGGTAGTTGGCTGAGTTTGTCTCTCTGTTGGCAAGCCTCTTCCCAGAAGTTTTCTTTGTCCCCCTCTCTTATTTCCCAAAAACTGTGCTCTCTTATCAAAACCCTGTTGGCTCTTGCCAAATTCCAGATTGTTGAGCCTTTTTTTCCGTTGGGCTTCTTAACTTGCCTTCTGGAGACCTGAGCATCTCATATTTAATTTCCCATAGCTGTTTCCACAAGTCTTCACCCCCTTGTATCCATCTCCACCAAAGCTTAGCTCCCATTACCTGGTTCAGGGTATATGGGTCTCTCATTCCTAGACCTCCTTCTGTTAATGGTTTTCTTAGCCACTTCCAGGGTAGAAGTACCCACTTTTTTATCTTGCTCACCCCTTGCCATAGAAATTTTTAAACATATATACCATTTTTTGACATATTGTTTTGGGTGTCACTTGGCTAGTCAGTTGATATATCGGTAGGGATTGAAGTACCGATTTGAGCAAAATTATACGACTTGGAGTATTGAGGGCCCTGAAAGTCCAATTTTCCATTTTCTTTTACAGCTTCTTCATCAGGATTCCCCAATCATCAATTTTGTTTTGCTTATCATTTAGCCAGATACCTAAGTACTTAGTTGAGAATTTGTCGATTCTAAATCCCATGGTTCTTGCAAGGAATGCTTGGGAGGCATTCTGGGTGTTGAAGAAATAAATTTCTGATTTTCCTTTACTTACCTCTGTTCTCGAGGCCCCTGTGAATTCTTTAAGAATTTCCATTAATTTTTTTGCTTCTTTAAGAGTTGTCTATCAGTATAACATAACATCATCAACAAACTGTTGATTGGTTAGAGTTAGGTCGTCTCCCCATAGCCTTAATCCCTTTAGTTGTTCGCTGTTAACTTTTGCTTTTATAAGTCTTCCCAGTCCATCCGCTACGAGGATGAACAGGAACAATGATAGCGGATCACCCTGCCTGTGTCCTCTGGATAGATTGAATACTTCTGTTGGAGATCCGTTTAATAGAATTGACATTACTGGCGTAGTGATCATTGACATTACCCAGTTAATCCATCTGTCATCAAAGTCGTAAGCCTTGAGTATACATTGCAGGTATCTCTAGCTTAATCTATCATAAGCTTTTGCGAGGTCGTTTTTTATCATCATTGCTTTGGTTATTGAATTCTTTAATGAATGAATTGCTTCTTGTGCTACTATTATACCATCTACTATTTGTCTGCCTTTTATGAACCCCGTCTGTTCCAGGGATATCAGCTTTGATAGTATTGGTTTGAGACAGTTCACCATGATTGTAGCTAGAATTTTGTATATCACATTGCAGAGTGTTATCGGACGGAACCCTTAGGGCTCTTCTGTTTTTCTATATTTTGTATCAGAGCTAGGAAAGTAGCATTCAAAGCCAGGTACATTCTTTTGGTGCAACGAGACTCTTCTACTGCATTCACTATATCCTGATTCATGAAGCTCCACGTGGCTTCAAATAATTCCGAGGTAAATCCATCCAGATCGGGTGCTTTGTTCTTTTCCATTCCCTTTACTACCTCTTCCACCTCAACTTCCTTTATGACTCTTAGGAGAGCCAAATTCTGTTCTCTATTTACAATTTTGGGGATGTTTTGACTTAGTTTATCAATGTTATCCTCTCCGTTGATGTTGGGTTCTATTGGGATTTCTTTGAAGTGCTGCACTATCAGATTCTCAAATTCTGCTTTCTGGGTTAACTCGTTGCCTTGCTTATATTTAAGGGAGAATATTCTATTTTATTTTCGGTGTTGTATCATTGCCTTATGGAAGAATTTCGTATTTCTCTCTCCTTCTTTTAACCATTGGATTATGGATTTTTGTTTCCATAAGATTTCCTCTTGTTTTCTTCTTTCGTCTATTTTATTTAGCACCAGGCCTTCTTCTTCAGTGAATTCTTCATTTCTTCCTTCGTCTATGATTTTCTGTTATATTTTGTCCATTGAAATATGCAATTGTTCCTTATCCTTGTGTATATTTCCAAATTCTTCTCTATTCCATTGTTTAATCTTTCCTTTTAGATATTTTAATGTTAGTTGGAGAGTGTGCATTTTATTTCTTCCTTCCCTCCCGTTCTCATTTTCCTTCCACCAAGTCTTCATTTTTCTATAAATTTAGGATCTCTCAGCTAGAATGCCTCAAACCTGAAGGGTGTATTCTAGTTTTGCTAGTTCATAGCCATCTCTAGTTTAATGGGCCAGTGATCTGACCCTAAACATGGGAGGATTGTAGCTTCATAGAAAATATCCTTTCCTAAGAGGTGTTCTATTGCAAGAAATCTATCTAACTTAGAAGCTATTTGATTGCTCCCTCCTCGCCGATAGTTCCAAGTGCATTTCCCATTTATAGTTGGGATATCTATCATTTTCAATTCCGCCTATAGATCCCTGAATTTCTCCATTTCTGGTTCTTCTCTTTGCAAACCACCTTTCTTTTTGTCTTTCATTGTTGTCATGTTGAAGTCCCCTGCTATCAACCACATTTTTTCTTTATGCAGGTTACCTAACTATTGGAGCTGGAGGAGGAAACTTCCTTTTTCCATTGGAATATGTGGTCCATAAACTGCCGAGACTAAAAACCAGTCATTGTTTCCTATTAATTGGAACTTCCCCGTGAGAATCCTTTTCATTCCTATCCAATAGTCAATTGTGATTTTTGTTGGGTTCCATAAAATCGCAATACCTCCCGCACTTCCATTTGAATTTATGGTCATGCATTCATATTTTGGTTTGATTTTGTTTAGGATCTCCTTCATTTTCCTCCTTGGGATTTTTGTTTTTTGTAACAACATTATTTGGGGTTTTTCTCTTCTTAGCCTTTCTGCTAAGTGTTTAAGTTTGCCTTGACTGTTCAGGCCCCTTATATTCTAGGATGTGACTATCATGAGGTGGTTGGGTTGGTTTGGTGGAATACCACCGAGAGCGGAACTACTCTTCTAGTGTCCATTAGCGTTTCACGCATGAGTTGTATCGATTCCTTTATATTCCTTCTACCTCTTTTTTTCCCTCCTTTTGTTTTGCTTTGAAGGTCCTGAGTATTGTCCTGTTGGAGGCCTAGTTGTTTTACCATTCCCAGCTTTCCCTTGCCCTGTTTTTGTCATATACCTAGGGGGGGATAATATGGGGTACAAAGGGAGGTACCCAAGGGAATAATGTAATAATGGGATGGGCCATAGTAATAAATGAAGTGGTTAACCCGTATCATGTGAGGGACCACAAGTAGTTAGTAATAATGTAATGGGCCCATGGTATTAAATAGATGGTATTGAGGGAACCATGGTAATGACCCATAGTGTTGTATGTATGAGGCTTATATAGAGGCTAGAGACTCCACATTGAGAGATGTGAAGGAATATTGTATGAACAGGCATATGGCTTGTGGAGTGTTCTCCTTCCTTAAGGAGTGAATGTATGGTGTTGCCATACCTTAAGGGTTTTGATTAATAGAGAAGCATTTCTATCTATTTCTATCTTATTATTTCTGGGTATATTTGCATTGTCTTATATTTTCAAATTAGATCTATAGCAAGTGGTATCAGAGCACCTTCTTGGGAAAAAGTGAAGAATTTTATTTATTTATTTATGTTTTGCAGGATTTCTGGGGCGGCGAGTTTGTAGATCAGATATGTACATTCTAGTGCAAGATCTGCAAAATCTAATTGTAGATCTGGATTCTTTGTGAAAAATACCTGATTTCAAAAAAAAATATCGGCTGAATCGGAGTCTGGATGATGAAGATATCACTGATCTAAAAATCAGTGGTGTTGCAGACAATTTTTCGAGGCAGCGAGTTTGCGATGCAGATCTGGAAGTCCTGGTGCAAGATCTGCAAAATCTAATTGCAGATCTAGATTCCTTGTGAAAAAATACCCAATTTCAAAAAAAAAAAAACAGTCAAATCGGAGTCCGAATGAGGGAGATATCGCTGATTTAAAATCAACTCTTTTTTCAGAATTTTTGGTGACAATTGGAGAGTTGCAACGCATATCTGAAATTCCAGTGCCTGGATCAAGATTTCTATCACATGGGCAGATGCATAATGGTTGTTCCATTTCCGAAAACAAGTCATAATAGAGATTCTGAGCAATATTGATGGAATTGTGGCCATTTCAAATTTTTTCCAAGTAAGTGAATTTTTCTCAAACCCTCTTCATGGAAAATTTTACAGGAAAAGATGAATCCCTACTATTGAAGAATTCATACGAAAACTAAAGAGCATATATGGGGTATTTTGGAAGTCTATAGTACCAATTGGTCTGAAAGAAGAGGCCGCCATATGGTGGAACTCACTTAGCATTAAAGACTTGTCCGAATTTTCGAATGAAGAATTGGAAAAACTCCTTATGAACAAATGGTTTCAGGCTAGAAAACAAGATAAGGGGAAACATGTGGGGTTATTTCCTACTAGTATATCCTTATTACAGGTTCATGGATTGATTCAAAAGGAGAAAATCATTATTTCTATAAATCATAGTTGCAAGCATAATGTTATCAATGTTAATTTGGAAAAAAAATTACAAGTTCTAGCCAAACACATTGAAAACGCACATGTTGATGATGAGGATGTTCAAGTTTATAAGAATTTGAAGCTTTCTATGGATAAGTATGTATGGCATGGTGACTTTTATACTTCAGATATGGATAACATGGATGTTGTTTTGGGATACCCATGGATGGAATCAGTGGGTACTATAAATATTAATGTGCAGAAGAAATTCCTGAAACTCTGGTATAAAAGAAGAAAATTACATTACAGGATATTTCCATCAATAAACAGGTAGAGTCCACGGAGGCTGAAGCAGAAGATGTTCCAGGGACTGACATATCAGATGATGAGCCATTGATGATCGACAATCAAACACAAACAGAGGCTGAAGCAGAAAAGGATACAGGTGCTGATACATCAGATGAGGGCTCAGTGGTTGAAGTAATATTAGAAGATAAGACACCACAGCAGGCACCACAACATGCACCAAATAACAGTTAGGCTCCAGTAAGGGGTGAATTAAAGAAAAAGACATTGTGGGTTAAAACTTCAACATATCATCACCCACATCACACCGCAAAGCACCAACCAACAAGATGGCAACCAATTAGCCACAAGGATAACAACCCCCGCATGATAGATAGAGAGGAGCGAAGATCCACCTACTACACATCAACACAGAAGAGCTGCCACAATCAACTTCCATCTCAAGCAAGCGAGGCACCAGCGAGATCGAGGGTTCACCTTTCTCTTGGATGGCTAGATGCACGTGCATGGTACCAGTGGGCTACTCTTTTGAGTAGATCTTATTATTTATGTTCTCCCATGTTTCGAGGACGAAACATGCTAAGGGGGGTGGAATGTTATGTACCTAGGGGGGATAATATGGGGTACAAAGGGAGGTACCCAAAGGAATAATGTAATAATGGGATGGGACATAGTAATAAATAAGGTGGTTAACTCGTATCATGTGAGGGACCACAAGTAGTTAGTAATAAAGTAATGGGCCCGTGGTATTAGATAGATGGTATTGAGGGAACCATGGTAATGACCCATGGTATTGTATGTATGAGGCCTATATAGAGGCTAGAGACTCCACATTCAGAGATGTCAAGGAATTATTGTATGAACAGGAATATGGCTTGTGGAGTGTTCTCCTTCCTTAAGGAGTGATTGTATGGTGTTGCCCTACCTTAAGGGTTTGATATCAATAAAGAAGCATTTCTATATATTCATATCTTGTTATTCTTTGGTTTATTTCTATTATCATATATTTTTGGGTTAGATCTATAACAATTTTTCTTATTATTGTTGGAAGAGCTCTCCATATAGTTTTTTCTACTCTTCTAGGATGAATGTTTCATCCAGGTGTTTCCATTCCTCTAGGAGTTTCCTTAATACTTCTTCTTCTGAACTTAATTATTCTCCCCTGCTTGTATCAATTTTGCATTACCACATTTTCCATTTTTTCCCCTGTTTCCTTGTCCTCCTTACTTGATGGTTCGCCTTGAGATTTCCACTTGATGTGTGTTGTACCTTGACTTATGTTGTTTTCTTTTTCTTTTTCTCCCTGGTGATCCATTGTTTGAGTCTCATTTTATTCCTCTTCATCTTGAAGGATTTCAAAATTATTTCTATAACTTGTCTTGATTTGTTGTTCTTTCGTTGTTTCTTTGGGGTTTTCCTTTGTGTATCTTCTTTTATTTTTTACCTCCTAAAACCCTTCCTTGCCTTCTTGATTTTTCCTCTGTGGTTTGTTTCTTCTTTCCTCTTCTTCTATGTTGAGCAGGCATTCCTTGAACAGGTGGCCATACTCATGGCATCTTCTGCTTCTGAAAGGAATGTGCTCGTAATCCAGGGTTTTTTGCCATACTTCCTCATGATATTCTAATTCGACTGTGTCTGGAATCGAGTCAGCTACGTTCATGTAGACACCGATTCTTGCATATGAGGTGTATCATCCCTTTTTTGTAATTTATGCTATTTTAACAAAGCTTCCTATAGTGTTTCCTATTCTTTCTAGTATTTTTGGATCCCAGAAGTCCATTAGAAGTCCGAATAGTCATACCCATACCGGTGCTACTAAGAATTTTTCCTTGTTTGGGTTATAGCATTCTTCCCAATATCTCATAAACAAACCCGCATTATAATGGAAATATGGACCATTTTCAAATACTTTTTCTTTATCTTGCAGGTTCAAGAAAATTACTGGAAAGAATCCTCGTGCTCCCAGCTTTAGTTCAATGTGGCCCCGGGGTTGCCACTTTTGCTGGATCCATCTGGTCAGGTCCTTTTCTGTCGGCCATACTTTGATGAATTTCCATATTAGTGCATGATCCTTCATGTAGCTTCTATAGTGCTCCAGTTTATTCATTGGGATCATAAATCTTGGTTTCTCCGTAGCACAAGGTAAACACCTTCCTCTGTTGTCGGCTTGCCATCGTGCTCCCAGGACAGGTCCCAATTTTCTTGTTTCTTCCATCTGGGTGTTGTTGTTCTGTCCTTCCCCTGTCGTTGCATCTTGATAGGAGGGTATCTCTCCCCTCCTCCATTCCTCTGTCATTTTTGTTGGATCTTAGTACCATTGCCTGTCGTCGAATGTATCTCTTGTTGTTTTTCTGCGCCACCTAGCTCATGGCCACATGACCATTAGGGTTCATAACTCCATCTAATATAACTACCAAGTGAAAACATAGTTTCTTGAGTCCAACCAATAAGAAAAGGCAATGTGGTCACAAGTCAAAATCAAGGAAAGATAAACTACAATTTGAAATGGTTAGACAAGTTTGTGCAAAAAAAACTTGAATGAACAATTGGAGTTATCTTCTAAAAAGTAAAGAAATGTATACCACATGCCACAGTTAGTGCAACATTATATTATACACAAAATTGGTATGGAAACTTTATGCTAAGCCCTGTTTTACATGAAATACAATATATTATCATTTTCAATGCATTTTCATAACTATATGAACTTTTTTATGGTTATCGTTGGGGGACCCACATCTCACAACGATTCAAGTTATCAACTTCAATTATTTGATGAACATGTTATTGAAAAAAGCTATATCATTTGGAACACTTCTCCAGCCATTAGCATCACAATTTCCTCCTCAAGGATGCTTCCCCCTATTGTACAACCAATGGGGATGTATCGTCTCCCACACCCACCACATTTTTCCTTCATAAAGTCTTCCATGCCAATAGCCACCTCCCCAAAAGCTTCCCAATGCCCACCCATACCCTTTAATCATCCACCATTATCATTGTTTTATCTCTGCCCTTAAAATTCCAATTCCCCCTAGGGTGATCCCCTGCCCTAGGGTGAATCCCAATATCGTATAACCAATGGGGGTGTACCACTGCCCACACCCACTACCTTTTTCGTGCTTCACTTCCACAATGTCTTTGTCCATCACCTATGAACCATGTCTATATCCATCACCAAGTGCTCCACCATCTACCTAAGAAGGGAAGTCTTGTCCATTGCCTTAGATCTTCACAGTAAGAATGAGTAGTTGATCAAAATCTTATCATGAATTAATAAAATTAATTCTGTGCATTTTGGTTTTTGCAACTAATTTATTATTGTTATTTTTGCAACAATATCAATTTGAAAATGCACTTGTGAGTGCCTAGAGTGGTGACGTTGACTTATAGACCCAATTTCTAGATCAGTGTGACCAATTTTCAATACAAATTCATGAATTTGGACTTGTCTATATGACAATGTCTTCATTGACTTTTTAATTCATGATGTGGATTTGATGTTATATTCTATCAATTTTACATTACTTTTGATGAATGTAGTTAGAATGCATTTATATGTTTTATTTACAAATTATCAAGTTTGCAAGTTAAATTACTTTTGTATTTATATCTTATTAGATGTTGCATGAATGGACAAACATATCATTACGATGGAACTTTGCTTAGTTATAATAATAGATGTATCATGTACATGAAGAAAGCATATATATAGATTTATATTTATTTTAATTTTGAATTTACGAAAAATAAGACTAATGTTTTAAAGTACAGTATACATATCTTATAATAAAATTTGTAAAAATAGGTAAAGATTTTAGCCTTTACGACTTCAATACTAACATTGCAATTTACTACTTATTTAACAATGTCTACTTAATTTGTGAAAAACTACATTAATTTAAAAAATCAATTTGAACTCGTGTTATAATATTTTTCAATTTTTAAAATGTAATTTATTTTATATTTTATTGATAATGTAGAAATCGGAT
Organism: Pinus tabuliformis; assembly: GCA_031772625.1. Lineage (NCBI taxonomy): Eukaryota > Viridiplantae > Streptophyta > Pinopsida > Pinales > Pinaceae > Pinus > Pinus tabuliformis. The sequence continues at coordinate 588,432,256 of CM062810.1, forward strand.
GTGAAATCCAAAAAATATATGCAAATTTGTACTAATACATTTCAAAGCCATTCTAATTGTCCATTGATAATTATAATATAAATTCAATGTATATGAAGAAATGTAATATATTATAAAAAATAAAATTGTGCACATGTCAAATACAAGCTAGGAGGTTAAAAGACAGGCAATTGCTATTTCCACCTCTATAGCAATATAAATGCACCGTCCTTACAGCCAAATCCATGTATGTATGGGATACTGACGCGACAGCTACATGCAATCCCATGATTTTCCGGCAACTATGCTCCATACCTTTCCCGGCCGCTCCCTTCCAACCTGTCACACGGTGGATATGATAGTACACCATACTCATTCAATGCAACCTCTATAGTCATTCAATGCAATCGCCCAATCTGGGTGCCCAAAATTTCAAAATTCAAATGTTATTTCCGCGCCCAAACTGCCCATGAAATTTCTGAAACGAAGTGAAACGAACACACCACAGAGATTTCGAATATCTACAGGGGTCTCTCCTCGCATCATGGTCTTCCAACGCTCTTCCGGTACTGGTTCCGCCATACGAGAGGCCGAGAGTTGGAGGTGCCACTCTCTCTGGTTTCCCAGATTGGATCATCCATTGACCACATAAAGCAGGGATTATTTGTGCGCTCTTATATAAATGCATCTTCTGAATACAGAATGATCTCGCCGATTCACAACATCTGAGGAGCTTGCTTATATTGTCTTTGGTGTATCTGTAGAGGAAAATAATAGCACAGCGGAGAGAAATCTTCAGGGACATAGAAGACTTTGCAGTTAGTAGTTTCTTCTGTGACCTTCCTTCTTCCTTACAGAAAATGGTTTTCTAATAAGTTTGCTGCGGGGACTTTCGGTTTTTTAGGGAATTTTCGTTAGCTCACTATTGAGCAATCTTTCTGTTTTGATTTGATTTCAGGGTTGTGATTGATAACGCCGTCTGTGAAAACGCAACATTGGTGAGGGTGAAGCCCTTGGCTTTCTCAGTCTGAATTTCTTGAATACATCCTATGTGGGGTAGTTTTTCAGGGAACACTGCCATCTGACAATACGCATTTTAATGTATAAGACTCTGATCGCATTGTCAGCGTTCCGTTAATGTTGACTAAACGAGAGACACAGAACGCTTCTTTCCTGCAATTTGCAAGGTTGGTTTATGCTCCCTTGTTTATTATTATGATTTAGATGTGCCTGATAACTACCACATCAACCTGTTAATTTCAATTAATTTATATTTCTGCAGATTCCGTTATGAGTTTGACTTCATATCACATATTCCTGCACTCCCATCTTTAACGGCCTCTTAACGTAAAATAAAATATTTTGCGAGTTCAAGATATCCTAGGAATAAACCTGCGTTATAAATTCCAGTTTCTTCAATTTTATCTATTATAAAAAATAATATAAATATTCCCCTTTAATGGTAAAGCTCGTTGAAGTTCCGAAGAGTAATTATAAAATCTAGATTCTGATAAGATAAGTTGAACCTAAATCCCATATACTATATGCAATCATACGGAATTGATCGCTTTGATGCCTAAACAACATTATATAGAGCATGCGCATGCTTGTAGAACTAATTTTTAAAGGACAAGATCCTCTTTATGTAAAGCAAATGCAGACATTTCAAATATATAAGAAAGGAATATGGGCATCGGAAGGAGATCAAATCCCTCATTGAACATTGAACAATCATGAACTATAATAATATGACAATTGGAAAGAACCTGCGTGGACAAAACCTCATTGAACACTAAAAACAATCATGGATAAGAGGCAGTACGGCAGAACTTTTTTTTCCATTAACTAGATTCTGGATTTGAGGTAAATTTTATTTGAAATTCCATAAAAAGAATTATAAAAATTATAATTGACTGGTTGAAATTATACAATATTGATATTCTAAAATTATTTTATTACTCTACTATTTTATTATATTGAGAGAGGTAGTTTATCTATACTCTATTATTATATTGAGAGAAGTAGTTTATATAGCCTAGTTTAATTAGATTGTTTTTTGCCTTGAAAATCATGAAAATTTTGGTAATATTTTGATAAAATTTTGCAGCCAATTTTGTAAAGCAATTATCAAACTTTAAGATTTTAGGTGTCTAGAAGTTTTTTGATGATGCTAAATCCATTTCCACCATCAAAAACATGATTAGAACAATACTACTCTAAGGTTTCTTGAATTTTGTTTATCCCATTTCTACCATTTTGATCATCCCCTAATTCCTCAGCCATTTATATATGCATATAAAAAATATATATAATTCTTTTAATACTCAATCTAGTCACATTATTATTTTCAAAATAAAAATAAAATATTAAAAAATAACAATTAAATAATCAGAAAGGATGACAACCACAAAATCAGATATTCACTTCCGTCTAATAGAGTTTGGGAATCTGGACCAAGTACCTGCCACAGTTAATTTTCCCTCTGTCAGCATTACGTATATCCTTAAAAAGATCATTTTTAATAAAATCTATTTTTAAAATTAAGAAATCTAAAATTAAGGGAAACTGTTTTGATTTCATGAGAGCATTTTATTAATAAAATATAAATTTTATGAAAAAGAAACTTAAGACGAAGGAAATTAGTTTTTAGAGTAAATCTATTAAAACATCATTAACCAATTGTAATTATAAATATTTTTTTTGTTAAATAATATATATGTGTATTATAGAGGATATTTTAATTGGCAATTGTGATGATATGAAGTATTTTGCAAATTAAAAGATCTAAGATTTAAATTTCCTTGAGTAATGCAATCTATATAGAAGAGGAAGATAATTACAATATGCCCAAAAATATAAATATAAAAGCTGTAGGAATCAACCCACCCACTATGAGACTAAGGCTACCTATTTACCAGTTCTTCTAATACATTATATACATATGTGTGAATTTTTTTATTTATATAAGTAATAAATACTCTTACTGGAAGAAAAAAAAAAAAAAGAGAGTAATAAATACTATTGTTTTTTTAAGAGGTAATCTCTTATTTATTTTGATTAGGATTATGATTAAACACATCATGTGTCAATATTAAATAATTGATATTTTTTTGTAAATTAATATTTTTATTGTCTCCTAATAAATTCAAAAATAAATTACAATATAAAGCCATGGAGTGCTTATTCATAGTACTTTATAGGTCGTTTCACTTGTTTCAATAGAGACGAAAAATTTTAACCCCTTATTCATTACACTTAATCTCAATTAACAAACATTCTTAATATACCTTGACATTCCAAAACATAACATTAATACAAAACAACCACCAAACATTCGAGGAAGACAGACTTGTTGGGTCCTTTGTTGTAGAACTTGGGGGAGTAGCAGGATCAGATTAACAATGAAATTAGCCTTCGAGATGTGTCGGCTTTACATCGAGTTTATCCAAAGAAGAAACTTTGATTTCTCAGAGCTCTCTCAGTGTCTTCCAAAGAGAGAAATACATTGCATCTTTCCATCTATTTATTTTTTAGTACAATGTCGAGCAATGTCTTCATATGTAAGTGTAATACTATAGAATTAAGATATTGTTTCCTTCGTCCCCTCCTATGACTAATATAAGGAAAATAACCAGAGACCTTTTCCAAAAACTCAAAATTAGAAAAGGAAGGCTTGTTGCTCTACATCAACCATGGATTCTAGTTTCTTGATTTTTTAACCGGTCTCAGGGAAAGATCATGCATATGGAGCCCTAAAAGTTTCTTGTACATGTAATTGTTCCTAGTTTCAGTTTTGAGGCCCCTACCAGTAAACTCCCCTCCTGCTCTGCATATGTTGTATAGGCGGCATATCGTGTAGGAGTGACGATCTCTCGAAATTCTCAGAAAAGATCAAACAGATAGAGGAAGGAAAATTATACAAAGGTATACCATACCCTCTACCAAACCCCAACCCACTGTCTTTGGAATTAAGAAACAAACGTGAGGGAGGAATGAAACACAAACAATAAGACACAAAGCAAAACTCATACAAATTTGAATTACAACATGTACCTCCACGAACATGGAGCCAAAATCACACCCAACCCAAGAAATTACCCCGCCAATGCTTGAACCACCTTTGCTATAAAAATTACCCAAGCCAATAGGAACACACCACATAGTAGCAAACACAACACTATCAAACTCACTAATAAGTAGGTCCTCCAACCCCTCGTCAAAGAGAGATATCGACACAGTGAAAATCAAACCTTTAGAGAAAAACCACACAATTCGATACCAATTGATACACAAAAGGAAGGGTAGCAAAGATACTGTGAGTAAGACAGGTGAGAGAAAGAGGACATACAAAAACTGCGCCCATCGACAGCTTCCAATGGTTCATCACCTCTACAACTCCAATGAGATTCATTGCTTCCCCACCTACCTTAATCCCATGCAGCTAGGTAAAGTCTTGCAGCCACAACATGGCTTGTTCGGATTTCTACAAAATACTAATGTTATTTGATCTACACCTGAACCAAGCTCTCCACAATTAGAAAAAACTTCAGATTTTCCCTCATGTAGGTGGGGCTTCTACTCCTCCCCGTCACCCAGCCTCAATCGCTCTCCTCCCGTGTAGGTTCTCATACTAACCATCTCTTCCCTGTTTCACATATTTAAATTTACTTGTGTTACTCACACTTGTGCATGCATAGACCAAGTCACTCCCCCCTACCCACTCCTCCCCTATAGTTTCTCATACTAACCATCTCTTCCCTGTTTCACATATTTAAAGTTATTTGTGTTCCTCACACACTTGTGCATGCATATAGTAAGTCACTACCCCCTACCCACTCCTCAGTGAGCTTAAGTCGATTGTAAATTCCCCGAATATACGGGAATCCGACGGACATGGGCGCGGTCAAAAAATTGACCGTGCCCAGGTCCGTTGGATTCCCGAATATTCGGGGAATCTGCAATTGACTTAAGGATGCCCCACTCCCCTCGTCCACTCCCTGCCCATCATAAATTTCTATCTTTTTAAGAGGTTAACAAGCTCACCTACCAAGCCCCTATGTCACTCTCTATTCGCACCCATCATGAAATATTAAATATTAAAACAATAATAACATTCATTTAATATGGGCTAATGTGTGAAATGAAAAAGTATCTACCTATAGAATTCTTCCATATATGCACAATTTCCGTATATGCACAATTTCTGTATATGGAATTTGCGCATATACGATGCGGATACATGAACGAAGATATGTACAAATTCCATATACAGAAATTGCGCATATACGGAAATTGTGCATATACGGAAGATATAAATTGTGCATATACGGAAGATATGTGCATATCTTCCATATATGCACAATTTCCATATATGTGCAATTTCTGTATATGGAATTTGCGCATATACGATGCAGATACATGAACGACGTGCATATACATATGGAATTTGTGCATATACGATGCAGATACATGAACGACGTGCATATACGGAAGATATGCACATACAGGAAAGTTAGGGATATACGGAAGATATGCACATATCTTCCGTATATGCGCATATCTTCCGTATAGGGAATTTGTACATATCTTCGTTCATGTATCTGCATCGTATATGCGCAAATTCCATATACAGAAATTGCGCATATACGGAAATTGTGCATATACGGAAGATATGCACATATCTTCCGTATATGCACAATTTCCGTATATGCGCAATTTCTGTATATGGAATTTGCGCATATACGATGCAGATACATGAACGACGTGCATATACGGAAGATATGCACATATAGGAAAGTTAGGGATATACGGAAATAACATAATACATGTGTTTGGTCATGGATGCTATCGAGAATGGCCCACACACATCTAAATCGAGACACTCTAGAATATCTTGTGCTCAACTATCTCTATCGTGAAAGGAAGCCTTGGTGTATTTTCCCAAACTACACCCCTTGCCTGTATCATTTGATCTAGTGTACATTTGGGAAGTCGAGTAGAGATCTGTTGCATGATCTTCAAAGCCCCAAGATGTAAGTGGCCCAATCACCTATGCCACAACTTGCCAATATCTCAGCTCTACACCATCTCTTCTTTGTGCCCAAAGCACTACAATCCTCTACCTCCAAATTATAGAGATTCTTCACCTGGATCCCAATACTGTTTACCTGAACCATGGCTATGTGTCTAAGGAACACCTTTCCTTTGCTAAAAACCACATCATAGCCTCTATCCTCCAACATGCTGACGATACTAAGTTCTTCTTCAACTTAGTCACATACATAACATCCCTCAAGGTGAGAGTAGCTTCATGCTCCCTCAAAAGTAATCGTGCCCAATCCTATAGCATATACCTCTCATCGTCACCCATATTGATATCTATATGGAGATCCTTCTCCTTCAGCTCGTAGAACAAATCCTTGTCACTAGCCATGTCGAATGAAGCCCCACTGTGAAGGTACCATGCACTACCAATCATTGATGACACCATGCATGCAATGAGAGTAAAGTCCAATTCGAATTGAGAGGCCAAAGCCTCACCCACCACTCCTCCTGAGGACTTCTTCTTGGACTTCTTGAGTGGAAAATTTGTAGCACACTGACCCAACTCATGAAAATGAAAGCACTTAACTTTTGACATATCCTTCTTCTTACCTCCATCGCAAGAATCTGATTTCAAATGGGAAGCCTTTCCTTTCCCCTTCCTTGCCTTACCTACTAAGGCACAATTTTCCTCATTGTTAGCCTTAGATGAGGAATCATCTTTGGTGTTCGTTCTGATCTCCCCCTGTATCAAAGCCGACCACAGTCGTTCCCAATCTACCCATATATGTTAAGATCCATGCAATCATGACCCAGTGAGAAATGTAGCAAATGGCGAAGTGTGATAAGTTCTGCGAAGTTATTTGTCCCATATCCAAGCTCCATCTTAACCTTAAAGTAGTGATGATTAGTAAGGTATTGAATGAAACCACCTCCACATCCTTGGTTTTGTGCAGCACCATCAAAGAATTCCCAGGGAGTATTTTTATCTATGGGAGCAGGGGCTAGCGGTCTCCTAGGCCGAGGTCTGGTGGGCTCGGGCATATCGTGGAAGGCAGATATAATCTGGGCCGAGATATGCATCCATCTAGTTGCTCTGTCATTAAAAATAATCTGGCTTTGAGCCAGCGAGATATGCTAGCATATAAGAAGGGGAAGGCATAACTATTTTGTACCTCGATGCAAACTACACCAATTTTCCTAGGCTCGGCAAATATTTTCACCCTCCCATTTACTAGATAGTTGAATCCAGGAGGTGACAATCTACCAGAGATTGCTCTGAGATTCACATTGAAGAAATAAGTGTTGAGTCGATTCAGAACATTGTTTGCATAAGACAGACCAGTGAGGGCCTTGGAATGAACGATGTGATAGTGATTCCCCGTGGGGACCTTGTTTCTGAGAACACACCAAGAGAAAAGTCTTGTTCACGGGGGAGAACCAAGCTTCGAGATGCTCTTCCACCGTTCAGGTGTCTGCTTAGGTTGTTTGTGCGATATGAGACTGAGATAGCCAGCCTTTGGGGTATAAATTCCGTTCTCTGCTAGGCACCAAACAAGTTCATTAGGTCCCTCCTTAATCCTGATGTGAGATTCACTCATAACATTTATATAATCTTGCCACTCTTGGTGCCATTGAGGAGGAATATCAAGCTGTTGGGCAGATTTCCATCCTTGTGAGAAAATGGTGGTGTTCATCTGATCAGCTATGTATGCAAAGACCTTTATATCTTGTAAATTGAGGTGCTTGATGGAATCTTCCTCCCCCCCCAATCCAGGAATCCAGTCCTATGCGAGCTTTTGATCCATCATTTATTCTCCAGACCAAATTGTTTCTGATTGTAGGCAGGGAGTGCAAAAGAGCCTTCCAAACTAATGATATACCTATTCTTGGCCAGCTAGGCATGCGGACCCAATCCATGATTGGGAGAGGCCAAATGTACTTGTAATAGGAGACAGAGGTCGAAAGATTCTGCCCAGTCAATAATATCCAGCCCATTTTTGCAGCCAAGGCTTGTGCAAATAGAGCTGGGTCTTTTAGGCCCCAACCTCCCCATTTTTTGGGCAGAGAAATCTTGGGCCAACTGAACCAAGCAAAAATCTTCTTATCTTGTTGACCATTCCAAAGGTATCTGCTACAAATCCATTGTAGACGGGCAAGGATATTCCTAGGAATCCATGCCAAAGACATCCAGAAAACAAGACTGGCTTCGAGAACAAATTTAATGAGCACCAGTCTGCCTGCTCTGGATAAGTATCTATGACACCAATTTGAGAGCTTTTTTTCCAACTTGGTAACCAGCCAAACCTAGTCTGCTATCTTTTGACTGAGGGGTTTGATCCAAAATCCCAGGGATTTGAAGCCACGATCAAGGGGGAGGATACAATAAGGAAAGTGGTGCTGAGCAAATCGTGACTCATGGATGGAAATAAGTGCTAATGTAATGGTGGATTTCCCTTGATTAGCCTGCATGCCAATAGCCTTCGAGAAGAGGGAAAGAACATTTGAGAAGGTGACAAAGTCTCTAATGCTTCCATCAAGGAAAATGAGAACATCGTCCACAAAAAGGAGATGTGTAAGATAGCAGAAATCATTTATTTTGAGGACACAAAGTCTGCCATCTCTTTTCGCTTGTGCAAGTAATCTACTGAGACCATCCATTACTATCAGAAAGAGTAAGGGGGAGAGGCGGAAGCCCTGTCTGAGGCCTCGCTCAACTTGAAAAAAATGGGAGGCAGATCCATTGATGAGGACACTGAAAGTTGGGGTGGAGACACAAGCCATGATCCAAGTGATGAAAGCATGGGGGAAGCCAAGGTGAATAAGAAGCATCTTGATGTAGAGCCAACTAACTCGATCAAATGCTTTTTCCAGGTTGATCTTTAGGATGATTCCTTTTAGTTTTTTGGTCTGGATCGAATGAATGGCCTCCTGGGCCGTACCAATGGCTTCGTGAATCTGTCGATGCTCAAGGAAAGCAAACTGTTCGGGGCTATATGGCAAGAGAGGATGGGGTGGATACGGTTAGCAATGATTTTAGCAATGATCTTATATAGGCAATTGCAAAGGGAGATGGGCCTAAAGTCATTGAAGGAGGAGGGGGAATCAGATTTTGGAATAAGGGCAATGAAGGTGGTATTGACAGCATTGTATATGGTGCCAGAGGTTCTGCATTCTTCCACAACTTTTAACAGATCATCCCCCAAGAGATCATAGAAAGCAAGATAAAATTCGATCGACCATCCATCCGGTCCAGGACTTTTGTCTTTTTTGAACCATTTCAAAGTCCCTTCAAGCTCACCAGGAGTAACAAGAGAGTTTAGCTCTTCTGCCTCATCATCGTTTACAAAACGAGGGAAATGACCAGCAACATTGATGATGTCAGCAAGATTAGACCCAGGTGGGGATTTAAAAAGTTGCTTGAAGTGAGAGGTTCCAAGGTGGGAGAGTTTATTGAAGGTGTCTGCTACACCCCCATCAGGTAGGGGTAGGTTCCAAATGGTGTTAGAAACTTTTCTACCTTTTGCATAGTTCTGGAAAAATTTTGTATTATCATCTCCCGCTTGTAACCAGATAGCCCTACTCTTGAGTCGCCATGATTCCTCTCTCTCCTTTAGTATCCTTGCCTTTTGATTTTCTAGCTCAATCAGGTGAGCTTTTTCATTTGCAGATGTAAACCCCAGGTTATGGTCATCTGACAGAGCACACAATTCTGTCTCAATCTGAGTTAAGGTGAAGTCCTCCCTCTAATTTTTCTCTTTGGCCCAGGTGATGGAGAGGTGCTTGAGCTGGGTCAGGTTATGACAGAAACCCTTTGCTAAAGATTCATGTCTCACAATAGGATTGGCCTTCCAAAAATCTGAGACCAGATTGATGAATCCAGGGTCCTGTAGCCAAACATGATTAAATTTGAAGGGAGCTTTGGGTCTTGGATCAGGGCCAAGGATTTCTAGATATATGGGAGAGTGATCTGAGATACCCCCAGAACCCACCCATTGTTTGTACTGATGCAACTGAGGCAACAAGGGAACCTTTATCAAAAAACGATCTAACCTCCTAGCAAGAGTTTCTTCTCCCACCCTTCTGCTTCTCCAAGTGGGGAGTGGCTTATTCATGGGAACATCTGCAAAGTTATGTTGTTCCAAAAGGTTCGTCATGAATCCTAATAATGTGTCCACTTGAGCTTGGGATCCCCATGATTCCCCAAAACCTATGGAGAAATTGAGATCACCCCCGAGAATTATGTGGTCTAGAGATACGATTGAGAGATTGAGCAAATGCTGCCAAAAGTTCTCTCTCTGTTGACATGGACCATATATATTGATAACCCTAAGATTCAGGCCAAGCTCTGCCGAGAAGATATCCAATCCTATAAACCCAGATCCTCCCCAGGATGCTAACACTTTGATGGTGCGAGGATTGTGCCCTATGGCTAAACCCCCCGATCGCCCCATAGCATCAAGGGCGTAAAATTGCCATCCAAGTTTAAGGGAGGCTAGTGTTCTGGAGATAATTTCGGCCTCACCTAGGATTCTTGCAGCATGATGATATCAATTGGTTCGACTTCAAATAACCGGTGCAAGGCTAGTTTTTTGGAGGCACTAGCCATGCCTCAGCAATTAAATGAGAGGCACTTCATGGGGGAACCCTGCCCAAGGTGTTTAGTGCTCTAAGTACCCCTTCCAAAGTGGATTGTCTACCAGAGGCAACCTCTGCCCCAACCCTTTCAATGGCTTTTGAAAGATGAGATTTCGTCCCCCTAGATGAATGGATGACAGATCCAGGAAGGGAGAGACCCAATCCTGAGAGGAGAGATGGATGACCACCAAGGTGTGAACAGAAGCGAAGATTGTAATTATGTGGTGGATTCATCCCATTTGTAACGGAGATCGTGAGGATTGTGATTTGCCGGAGCAAAGGAACGGGAGCACCACCTCTTCCACAAACACTAGCGTTGGAATCCAGGTAGACCCCCACTTGCCCACGACTTGGTAGGGCATGACAACATGCCCCCTGGATAGCAATTAAGCGATGTATAACAAAATTGTCATTGCAAGGTGCCACTCGACATGCCTTTTCTACATTCATTGCCATAGTGGGCCACCCATGTGAACAAGAAATTCAAGAGATATACCAAGGCAAGTAATGGGTTACAGTACTATGCTCACGCAGAAGCCATCCCACAACAATCCTGTCCATTCCATCACATTCAATGGTGAGTCATCGATGGATGCCTCATTAAGATTCTACACGTTGCTTGAGGCTTTCTTCAATAAATTTGGAGACGAAACTCCTTAACTTGGGGTGGTCTCAACAGGTCCTTTCCTTACCCTTCTAACCAGGTCCTCCCTTTGTTGGACATATGTTGTCATTGATGGAAAAGGCAAAGGCAAAGGAAATGGCAAAGATTGGTAAAGAAAATTGCATTGGTAAATATTTTTTCATTAGTGATCAAGGTAAAGATTTATGGAAAAAGCAATAGTAGAGGTGGCATAGGCAAAGCAAAGGCAGAGGAAAGCATGGTAATCATTGGTGGCAAAGGAATAGTACATATACTTCAGAGCCAGTTTTTTAGCACCATATCATCTCAAATGCAGGTGTAACCTAGCAAGTTGGATAGATCTCTAAGGAGCTTTCCAGTGGTTTGGAAGCCCTAAAATGGCCTCTTGGATTGAAAGATAGAGCGAGCCAAAGCTATATGAACCCAAAGTAAAATAACATGGTTAAAGGTGAATGGAGGATCCTTTAGCGCATAGCCAAAGTTGGTAGAATAACCAAACACGACAATTGACATATACGGAGGGAGACAACCAATCACATATCACCAAGCGGTCTCCATTGGACACATCGACCCACAGATCGACCCCAAGGGAGGTATGGAGGTCATGAAAATGAAAGTGTCAAGAGAAAGGGCATTGGGATACGTGAGCACCAACAGGCAACAATGATGGCCAATGGGGAGCATTTCGGGCGGTCCCCATGGGACATGTCAACTCGGAAGGCAAACCCCGATGAGTTTGTTAACATGCACAAGAGGGAAGTGCGTGGATAAGGGAGTATCGAGCTTAGCACCTGGACACTACCCTCAACTTGTTTCACATAGAAATAATATCTTGGGCATAGAGAAAAGAGTCGCAGAGGCTCTAGGAGCATCTAAGCACTAGCTCCTTGGATTGTTTCGCGTAGAAAGGAAGGAGTGAAACACATAATAAACAAAGGGGCTATCAAATAGGGAGCTCCGTCCTTTGGGTTGATGGGTGGTCATTCGCCTAAAACCGTGACCAATGACGTGGAGCCATTAACAAAGGAAAAAGGCCTCCTATAGGACTTAAAAGGGCTTAGTGCCTAGGGCCTAAGCCAATGGTCGCCATGACTCGGTCTTATGGTGGATAACAGGAAAAGGTGCCAACAAAAGGGACCTAACACAAAGAGGTCTTATTCCTAACACAAAGAGGGAGCATGACCACAAGGGGAGTATACTCAAGTCAATATTTGAGTATGAGATTATGCATTGAGAACTGGTATCATTAACTAGTATAAGTTATGCTTTGCATGATAGAGGCTAATGGTGTTTGTTGCATATGAATCAATTGACTATTATGATATCATTCTAATTGGTAATTAGTATCATACATCGGATTTATGGTGAAAGGAACATGGTGCATATACAGAAGATGTGCGCATATACGGAACCTGGGCATATACGAAAGATGTGCATATACGGAAGATGTGCGCATATACGAAAACTGGGCATATACGGAAGATGTGAGCATATACGGAAACTGGGCATATACGGAAGATGTGCGCATATACGGAAACTGGGCATATACGGAAGATGTGTGCATATACGGAAACTGGGCATATACGGAAGATGTGCGCATATACGGAAACTGGGCATATATGGAAGATGTGGGTATATACGGAAGATGTGCGCATATATGGAAACTGGGCATATACGGAAGATGTGTGCATATACGGAAACTGGGCATATACGGAAGATGCGCGCATATACGGAAACTGGGCATATACGGAAGATGTGCGCATATACGGAAACTGGGCATATACGGAAGATGTGTGCATATACGGAAACTGGGCATATACGGAAGATGCGCGCATATATGGAAACTGGGCATATACGGAAGATGTGCGCATATACGGAAACTGGGCATATACGGAAGATGTGTGCATATACGGAAACTGGGCATATACGGAAACTGGGCATATACGGAAGATGTGCGCATATACGGAAACTGGGCATATACGGAAGATGTGCGCATATACGGAAACTGGGCATATACGGAAGATGTGCACATATACAGAAACTGGGCATATACGGAAGATGTGTGCATATACGGAAACTGGGCATATACGGAAGATGTGTGCATATACGGAAACTGGGCGTATACGGAAACTGGGCATATACGGAAGATGTGTGCATATACGGAAACTGGGCATATACGAAAGATGTGAGCATATACGGAAACTGGGCATATACGGAAGATGTGCGCATATATGGAAACTGGGCATATACGGAAGATGTGGGCATATACGGAAGATGTGCGCATATACGGAAACTGGGCATATATGGAAGATGTGTGCATATACGGAAACTGGGCATATACGGAAGATGTGCGCATATACGGAAACTGGGCATATACGAAAGATGTGTGCATATACGGAAACTGGGCATATATGGAAGAAGTGTGCATATACGGAAACTGGGCATATACGGAAGATGTGCGCATATACGGAAACTGGGCATATACAGAAGATGTGCGCATATACGTAAACTGGGCATATACGGAAGATGTGGGCATATACGGAAGATGTGTGCATATACGGAAACTGGGCATATACGGAAGATGTGTGCATATACGGAAACTGGGCATATACGGAAGATGTGTGCATATACGGAAACTGGGCATATACGGAAGATGTGCGCATATACGGAAACTGAGCATATACGGAAGATGTGCGCATATACGGAAACTGGGCATATACGGAAGATGTGTGCATATACGGAAACTGGGCATATACGGAAGATCTGGGCATATACGGAAACTGGGCGTATACGGAAACTAGGCATATACGGAAGATGTGCGCATATACGGAAACTGGGCATATACGGAAGATGTGCGCATATACGGAAACTGGGCATATACGGAAGATGTGCGCATATACGGAAACTGGGCATATACGGAAGATGTGCACATATACAGAAACTGGGCATATACGGAAGATGTGTGCATATACGGAAACTGGGCATATACGGAAGATGTGTGCATATACGGAAACTGGGCGTATACGGAAACTGGGCATATACGGAAGATGTGTGCATATACGGAAACTGGGCATATACGGAAGATGTGTGCATATACGGAAACTGGGCATATACGGAAGATGTGAGCATATACGGAAACTGGGCATATACGGAAGATGTGCGCATATACGGAAACTGGGCATATACGGAAGATGTGGGCATATACGGAAGATGTGCGCATATACGGAAACTAGGCATATACGGAAGATGTGTGCATATACGGAAACTGGGCATATACGAAAGATGTGCGCATATACGGAAACTGGGCATATACGGAAGATGTGTGCATATACGGAAACTGGGCATATACGGAAGATGTGTGCATATACGGAAGATGTGCGCATATACGGAAACTGGGCATATACGAAAGATGTGTGCATATACGGAAACTGGGCATATACAGAAGATGTGCGCATATACGGAAACTGGGCATATACGGAAGATGTGCGCATATACAGAAACTGGGCATATACGGAAGATGTGCGCATATACAGAAACTGGGCATATACGGAAGATGTGATGCATCTAAATCAAGATGTTGCAAGAAGATTATCATCCTTACCTTCCAATTTGTATAATTTGAGCCATTCAAAAATGGAACTCCAACTGAGGTAATCAGGTCCTAGTTCTCCATAATCCTTGATCTTCCTTCTAACTATTAAACTGATCCTGAAGGAGGCTAGCTTCAATACAAATTTTTAGAAACAATGGAAACTAGGACACTACTAAGAGGGGTGGTGAATTAGTAGTGTGGCCAGATTATACAACTCTTCACAAATTTCACTTTTTAATCACTTTAACAATTTTTCATGGATCAACAACACAACTCAATCATGTAGAACATAACATCATAAACCTCAAGCACATGAACTACATATACACAAGACGCTAATCTTCTTTTTATTACAATCTTCAACTTGATTACATCATGGCCCCACAAGCTACCACTTGTAGGTTTATCAGTTGCTACTACTAGGAACTTCAATCTCTACTTATTTATTAGCTACCACCGAAAGGGAATGCTGCCCCTACTTGTTTACAGGAGGCATATCAGAGCAAGAGGAGCCATATCGGAAGAGAGCTGCATGTAATACATGCCCACGAAGAACCTACAGGAGTAGCCACATATGTATATAATATATATATGTCAAAACAGAGTTAGCGGAGCTACAGGAGCAAACAGAGCAAGTAGAACAAGTAGAACAGAGCATATATATATGCCATATATATGCCAAACAAGAGGAGCCAAGAGGAGCAGACGGAGCCAAGAGGAACAACAAAACAGAGCCATCGGAGCAGATGGAGATGAGAGGAGAAAATATGCCACAGATAACACTATCGGGAGCCATCAGAGGAGAAAACACATATATATGCATGCATTTAAACACTATCGGGAGTCCATAACACTATCGGTGGCAAAAACCATGCATATATGTGTTTAACACTATCGGAGGCGCAAACGGAGGCCAAGGCATCTACATAGGAAAATACACTATCGGAGGCAGAAAGCGGACCTGAATTTTTTATGAACGGGAGCATTGAGTCCTATCGGGTCCGGCACACTATATCGCATCGGCACTTCAGGAGCAGGCGCTACAATATGTCAAGTGGACCATTGTGATCGCTGATAGCGATTATCACATCGGGAATTCGAAGTGGAAGTCATACAGTGGTAAGCAGCCCCTTTGCAATCGTTGATAGCGATATCGCATCGGACCTCCGCCAAGGGCAACCCCCAATTGCGATGAACTCTTGTGAACCCGACGAGTATATCAACTACTGCTTAATATCATATCGCATCCGCAGTGATCGCAAGTCCTAAAGGGATGGCGGAAGATGCATAAGGTTTATCGGGCGGGGAGAGCAGGCTTAAGCGGTAAGCGGTAATGCTCACACCGCCCTTGGGAGTCAAGTGGTATTCGTACACGGGCTCGCGATTCCATTAGAACTGTGACGCGTGGCGGCAGGGAACAACGACGGAAAACCCCTTTATTGACAGGAGAATGACGGATTAAGGATTATGTGAAGGCGCGTAGTTATATGGGTTTCATACTTAGCGCCTAGGGGCTTGACAGAACAGAGGTCCCAACTTACCTGTGTTTCCTGTGTAAATGAATTTTTGGCTTACGCGACGTTTAAAGGCAGAAATACACTATGGAATGCTCCCGATAGTTTAGGAGGCTGAAATAATGTCGATGATAGGTTATGCACTTGCAGGGTGTGCTCAGTTGAGCAAAGAAATTGTAATTCATTTCTATTCATTTGATTAATGAAAGTAGGCATGAGGATTTTTAGAAGATTGCTTTCCTCAAATAAAAATACTTATTTCATGTGTGTTATTTCTTATTGCATGTCTAAGATTTTTGTTATAAATTATGAATTAATGCTCGCAGAGCAGTAGAGTAGGTTTGTGTCTTATGATTTTGATTAAAACTTCATGAACATTTTCAAATCTACATCCTGTTTCTACATGGTATCAGAGCTAGATTCACATTAAAGCAGGAAATTCAAAGTTTCTTCTCAAAGGTTCGAATTTGAAGATTAGTGTAGCAAGATTTCTTCAGAGCTCAGAAGATGGCCTTCAATAGACTAAGGCTAGAGTATGCCTTGGAAGGATATTCAAATTTTGTTGCATGGAAGGACCACATGGAGGTAGTATTGGATGAAAATATATTTCTTGAATATGTAAAGACAAATATTCCAAGACCACCAAAAACTGATGTCCAAGACCTTGCATAGTGGAAGAAAGATATAGCCAAGGCGAGGAGAATAATCTTGGAGGGAGTACAAGATCATATTGTCTCGAATCTCCATGGAAAATAAACTTTGTTCACGATGTGGAAAGCACTAACAGAATTGTTCAAGAATATAATAGTGACCACAAGATGTTGGCACTCAAGTATAAACTTCGAAGTATAAATATTTTGTATGAGCAATTTCACATAATGTCGTGATGAACTGGTTAGGATTGGTGTTACTATCCTTGAAGATGACTTGGTAATCCTAGACCTTTTGGGCCTTCCCAAGAGCTTGCATAGTTATCAAGATCTGATGAACGAGTGGGAGAAACCACTGAATTGGGAGCGCTTATGGTCTGATTTCATCCAGGAGGAAACATAGAAGAATACCATAGATGGGACTTCATACAAGGGTGAGGATGAAGAAAAATTTGCATTGGATGGAAAGGAAAATAAGGGAAAAGGGAAGAAACCCCAATCTAGACCAAAATATAGTCAAGGGGGCAAGAAGAAAGATTTGTCAAAAATTAAATGCTTCCATTGTCATGAATTCGAGCACTATACCATGGAGTGTCCACACAAAAGGACAAGAAACAAGACCTCATGAGGAGGAGAAGGTGAGGCTTTGGCTTAAAAAACTGAGGTTGACTTTACCCTCATTACATGCATGGTCAACATAATTATGGGGAGCATGTGGTACTTGGACTCGGGTCCATTGTTCCACATGACATGGTGTAGAGACTTTTTTAGTGACCTGGAGGAGAAATATTTGTAAATGGACATCAAGATGGGGGATGACGGAAGGTGTATCACAACCAGAATTGGTAAAGTAACCTTTTAGAGGGAGTCGAGCTCCCCCCTCTCACTCAAGGATGTCATGTTCGTTCTGGGCCTAAAGAAAAATATCGCCTTTCTTGCAGTTTTGGAAGATCGTGGTTATGATGTGATCTTCAACAAAGGAAAGGAATTCTAGAGACACATAGCCACAGGATAGGCGAAGAATATCAGGGTTCCTTTGAAGAACCTGTACAAGCTAGATGTGGAGTATTGTGTTGCATTGAGCACAAAGGAAGAGAAGGTGCAGAGCTGCAATGTCGACGAAATTTCGCATAGAAAACTTGGCCATTTGCATCATAGTGATTTAAATATCATGAAGTAGATAACTACAAGCCTCCCCAAAGGAGCGCTTGAGCAGCAAGATGTATGCAAAGGATGTAGTTTTGGGAAGTACACAAAATCCACATTCCATGATCAAGACAACAAAGAACATGTAGTCCTTGAAAGGATCCACTTTGATGTTTGTGGACCTTTCTCGATAGCCTCCGCTTCTAGACACAAGTATTTTGTCATTTTTATTGATGACTTCTTATGGAAGTGCTGGATCTTCTTAATTCAGAAGAAGGGTCAGACATTCTCCAAGTTCATAGAATTAAAGGCACTGGTTCAGAAAGAAATGGACAAGAAGGTGAAGCCTCTTAGGAGCAATAATGGAGGAAAGTACATGTCGAATGAATTTAAAAAATTCTATGCAAAAGAAGGCATTTGAAGAGAGTTGATAGAACCCCACAACCCACAACATAATGGGGTGGCTGAGAGAAAGAATTGTAGCATTGTGGGAGCAACGAGGGCGACATTCCATGACCAAGGCCTACCTCTGAATTTGTGGGTTGAGGCATGCAACACAATTGTCTATTTGCAGAACCAGAGTCCTCATTGGATTCTGGGCATGATTACATTGGAGGAGGATTTCTCAGGGAGAAATCTGGATGTGTCACACTACAATATTTTTGGATCCTCTCTTTACTGTTGTGTCTCCAAAGAATCAAGGAAGAAGCTAGAGTTGACAACAAAATTTAGAATATATGTGGGTTACACAGAAACTCCCCACAACTATTGTGTGTATTTTCCATCCCTCATAATGATATTTGTGTGAAGGAATGTAAAATCTGATGAGTAGAAAGACATACAATGCTATTTTGAGAGGGAGCTTCAGATCCCACATGAAGAGGAGATTTTAGCTCTAAAGGAGGAGCCTCATGAAGTTGTGAAGAAGCCACAAATTGAGGAGAAAAGAGTGGAGAAAAACACTCAAGAAGAACCATCCAAAGAAGGCAGGAAAAGGACTAGGGAAGCTGAGAGACTTGTGCAGGATGTGAGCGAGAATGTGGGTGCTCCTTCAAATCAGCGTAGGCTGAGAAGGTCACTAGGTCAGTGCACTGGTTACATGGCTCTAATGACTAAGCTTGTAGAGACTGAGCCATCCTCTTTCGAGGAAGAAATAGAAAATCCTGTATGGGTTGATGCAATGGTGGAGGAATATGAATACGTTGTAAAGAATATTGATTAGGAAGTGGTCCCAAGATTAGCAGATGTCAGTTGTAGGTTCAAGATGGATCTTCAAGGTAAATCATGTAATAGAAAGAAGCATAGAAAAGTATAAGGCCAAATTTGTGTCCAAGGGGTAGTCTCAAGTTGAGGGGATTGACTATGGGGATACCTTTGCTCCTATATCAAGGGACTCATCCATTAGATCAATTCTTGATCTCGCTGAACAGATGGGATGGAAGATCCACCAAATGGATGTGAAAACAACACTCCTCAATGGAGTTATTGAGGAGAATGTGTATATTGAGAAATCAGAAGGCTTCGAGACTTTTGACCGAGAGTCTCATGTGTTCATACTCAATCGAGTGTTGTACAATATCAAGAAATCACCTCTTGCTTGGTACACCAAGATCGATAACTATCTCATGGTTTGGACTTCACCAAAAGTGAAGTGGATGCAAACCTATATCATATCTTGGTAGAAGGTAAATGGTTGATTATTGTCTTATATGTTGATGATTTTATTTTAACTAATGATGAGCAGTTGATCAGATCTTGTAAGGAGGACCTTGGAAGAGAGTTTTAAATGAAGGACGTGGGTCTCATGCACTACTTCCTCGGATTGGAAGTATGTCAAGGCAATGAGGAACTACTTGTCTCTTAGGGAAAGTATGCAAATGAGATACTTCAAAGGTTCTACATGGACAGTTACAAACCCATGTAGACACCTCTAGCAACCAACTAAAGGAAAGAGGGTGCCACTTTAGGTGAGGAAGTGGATGCTACTATTTACCAACATTTGGTGGGTTCACTAATGTATCTTGTGAACTCAAGACCAGATATATGCTATGTAGTCAACCAACTAAGCCAAGGTATGGTTAGGCCAACCAAATTATTTTGGAAGGCACATAACCATTTTCTATGGTACCTTAGATGCACTACCTTGTTTGGACTATGGTATAGATGGACTGATGGAGTGAAGCTATGTGGCTTCATAGATGCAGATTGGGCAGGGAGTCCATTTGACCGGAAGAGTACATCATGTGGAATTTTCAGTGTTTTTGTTCACAACGGTTTCTTGGTACAACATGAAGCAAAAATTTGTGGAACTCAAATCAAGAAAAGTAGAATACATGGCTGCCACTCCAACAACATGTGAGGCGATATCGATGAGAAGGATACTTGTTGGATTGTTAGGTTAGATTATGGATCCAACTTTGGTCTATTTTGATATCATAGTTGCATCAAGCTCTCTAAGAATTCTATTTTTCATGATCGATCCATGCATATAGATTATTCGATATCACCATTTTATGGGATTATGTGCAGAGGCGGATAATGTTGTTGCAGTACATTTCGACAGAGGAACAAGATGCTGACATTTTGACAAAGGTCTTGTCAAGAGGGAAGTTCAAGTTCCACAGGTATAGGATAGGGGTGGTTGATAATCCCTTTATTGCCTAGAGGGAGTGTTGAAAAATGCAACAAGAAATTCTCAATTTGATTTTTCCTTGATTAAATTGACAACTTTCAAATTTCTGCATCAGTAGACAACTTGTAAGATGTTAAATTGTGTGACATGGCCTGTGTCACCAAATTTACAAAGTAAATTCAAGTTGGTAGAGGTAGAGTTCAGTTCAACATGTGTGATTGCTAATTTGTAGCAATCAAGATCAGTTAGTTGAGGTTGTTTTTTGCTAAACTAGTTCAAACTTTTGGAGGAACTAGTGGAATGCCAACTAAGCAGTGGGACTTTAGTCAAACTCAGTGATCATCTAGTTAACTGATAAATCAACCCAAAATAGCTAGTGCATGAAGAGAATTTGAGTTTCCCAATTGAGGTGGAGATTCCAAGGCAGTGTAACATCAATTGTAGACTAGTCTTGAGTGTACAAGTGTTGCATGTAGTCATATGATCAACCTAAGAATTCATGCAATTCAATTTGAGGAATTTTCTAAATAATAGGGGCCTAATTCTTCAAGGAACAACACAAGGAAATAGGAGCTCAAGTAGAAGCAAAATTTGACTAATTCCAGGTCACAGGCCTTTAGTGAGCAAAGAGATAAGTTATGCACTTATAGGGTGTGCTCAGTTGAACAAAGAAATTGTAATACATCTCTATTCATTTGATTAATGCAAGAAGGCATTAGGGTTTTTAGCAGATTCCTTTTCCCATATAAAAATACTTGTTTCATGTGTGTTATTTTTTCTTGCATGTTTGATATTTTTGTTTTGAATTGCGAATCAATGGTCGTGGAACAGTAGAGTAGGTTTGTGTCTTTTGATTTTCATTAAAAATTCACGAGTAGTGAAAATCTACAACCTATTTCCACAGTAAATTGGATTTTTTTTAAACGTTATTTTTATGCTCAAAGAATATAATGATAAGAGCTCCAAAATCACCATATCTCTGAATTCAAAGGTTAACAAGGTAGATAATGTGATTTTTTTTTGAAATTTAAATCCAATTATGATAAATATTTTAAATTTAGATTTAATATGAGTATATGGCACACAATCTAAGAGCCACCTATTTCGACAATAAATTGGATTTTTTTAAAATGTTATTTTTATGCTCAAAGAATTTAATGATAAGAGCTTCAAAATCACCATATCTCTAAATTGAAAGGTTAAGAAGGTAGATAATGTGATTTTTTTTTTTGAAATTTAAATCCAATTATGATAAATATTTTGAAATTTAGATTTAATATGAGTATATGGCACACAATCTAAGAGAACGTACTTTTCATTTTCAATCTTTTTAGTGTCATAGATTTGGGTTGATCACCTCCTTATAATATCTCAATTTCCTACCCTCCTCTAACTTTTTATCACACCACAATTTCTCCTTAAATTTTGATGTAATAATATTTTTAAAATTATTCTTTTTTGACAAAATTATCCCTTCTTTTTATCTCTCAATAGTATCGCCAAGATTAGGCATCTTTATGCCACCTGCACTTGAAGAGAATATGGATTTGATTGGAGTCTTGAAATAATTTTCTTATTTCCCATGTTATTAAACCTATTTTTATACACTAGATACCTAGTCCTTGCTTAAATGAGAAGAATCAAATATAGTATATCTCATTTAATTTAAAGATTATAAATTATAAATTACTTTCTCTACAAACTCTTTAAAAAAACATCGCATCCACACACATATTAAAAGACATAAATATAAGTTATGGATTAGATTTAAGTTTTTAACATAGTTAATTAAATGATTATAAAATACATATTATTAGATTGTGAAAATGACAATATCCTAAGAGAAAACATAGTGGGGGAAACAGTGCAAATCATTTAGGAAAATGGAAAGTCTGAGCTTCTGCGCGCCGAGCCCTAGCCGACCTTCTCCTCTGCATTTTTCCCACTGATTGAGCTCATGGCGCTCATTTCCTTTCTCCGATTCTTCATCTGGATGGATTGCCCCAAATGGGGCAGAAATCTCCCTGTTGTTTGCCTGCTTCGTCGTTGTCAGTGTTGGGTCAAAGTCGTCAGCCTCCTCTGTGATTCCTGTACCGGTCGGGCCTTCTATGGTCGTTTCTGCCCGTGATGATCAGAGTTCTACCTCCTTAATGCTCAATTTGTTGGCTCCCCCTCTTGAATCTGGTGATATTGGTATTCCCCCTTCTTCCCTTTTGGGTACCTGCTAGGCCTCTCTGAACGTGTTGTAAATTTATATGGATATTAGGAATTTCTTGGAAAATTTTCAAATGGAATGAATTTAATCGCCAAATAAAGTAACCTGAATCTGTAAGGTTTTTTGATTCATCTATTGTCAAAATGTATTGTTTCGAGCAGTTCCGTTTTTTTATTATGATAAATTTTAGTTGTGAAACTAAATTATGATAAGTTTTGGAGAAAATAAATACAACTAAGAAAAAATGAAATGAAGAACTTTCTTATCCATTGAAGCAACACTATCATAAGATATAAGGCCCATAGAGATATGGATATATACAGACACCCTTTGTAAAAGCCAAAAACCCATAGACACATGCCGCAGTCAATGGAAACAGCCGATATAGAAGCACCCTCTGTACAAACCAAAATATGAAAAATATATCAGCGTAGCTTTGTGAAGTTGGCGAGTAACTCAAATAGCGAGGACAAGTCCAGGCATAAGATTCTGCTTCGATTTCCCAATGTTGCTCTGCCACAGAGGCGACTGCGAGCACGCCTTCTTCTTTTGTACAACTGTCGGAGGCGCAGCTTTAAACTCTGATACTATCACCGACGTGTTGAAGTACTCTCGTAGTTGAGTGACCATGCAACTCGCTTCCTCCACAGTCCAGACGTGAACCCAGTACCCAGATTCGTCAGATGGCAGTGTTCCCTGAAAAACTACCCCACATAGGATGTATTCAAGAAATTCAGACTGAGAAAGCCAAGGGCTTCACCCTCACCAATGTTGCGTTTTCACAGACGGCGTTATCAATCACAACCCTGAAATCAAATCAAAACAGAAAGATTGCTCAATAGTGAGCTAACGAAAATTCCCTAAAAAAACGAAAGTCCCCGCAGCAACTTATTAGCGAAAATTCCCTAAAAAATCGAAAGTCCCCGCAGCAACTTATTAGAAAACCATTTTCTGTAAGGAAGAAGGAAGGTCACAGAAGAAACTACTAACTGCAAAGTCTTCTATGTCCCTGAAGATTTCTCTCCGCTGTGCTATTATTTTCCTCTGCAGATACACCAAAGACAATATAAGCAAGCTCCTCAGATGTTGTGAATCGGCGAGATCATTCTGTATTCAGAAGATGCATTTATATAAGAGCGCACAAATAATCCCTGCTTTATGTGGTCAATGGATGATCCAATCTGGGAAACCAGAGAGAGTGGCACCTCCAACTCTCGGCCTCTCGTATGGCGGAACCAGTACCGGAAGAGCGTTGGAAGACCATGATGCGAGGAGAGACCCCTGTAGATATTCGAAATCTCTGTGGTGTGTTCGTTTCACTTCGTTTCAGAAATTTCATGGGCAGTTTGGGCGCGGAAATAACATTTGAATTTTGAAATTTTGGGCACCAAGATTGGGCGATTGCATTGAATGACTATAGAGGTTGCATTGAATGAGTATGGTGTACTATCATATCCACCGTGTGACAGGTTGGAAGGGAGCGGCCGGGAAAGGTATGGAGCATAGTTGCCGGAAAATCATGGGATTGCATGTAGCTGTCGCGTCAGTATCCCATACATACATGGATTTGGCTGTAAGGACGGTGCATTTATATTGCTATAGAGGTGGAAATAGCAATTGCCTAAAAGACATGCTGCAACCTGTCAACTTCCAAGCCTGCCTTGCGACTTTGCTCAGCATGCTTATCCGGAAACTTATTTCCACGTGGACAGCTCCCAACGATGCGTCTGTCCTTCCTTCACGGGGACGTCTAAATACTCATGGGCGTCTTATGGAATGTCCCGCTGTGGGGTCCTTAGCCACCGCCACCATCAGGTGTGATTAGACCGTGCCTTTATTCACATGGGCGGCTGAGCTTGTCCCATATGACGTCCCGGCGTCCCAGATTACAATTCCAGCCATGGTTTGTTTCATATATATATATATGAAAAGTTAATTTTACTTCAAATTGTCAAAATTTGATAAGAGATTTTTTTATGGAATTACAACCAAAAAACCTTACAATTTTACCAAAAATTCGACCACCAAATTTTGCGAAGAAACAAAAATTGTTCTATCAATTTTAACTCCAAAAGAATCAAAACATGGAATTATTAGACTCGGGCTTTCCTTTGATACAACTGTATGCTGCTTAGGATCATGATCTTTTGACTTATCTCCTTTTCACTGCCGGCCGCCGGCCTATCTCTCCATCATCCGGTTCATGTAATGATGCATCTACCCATGTGTTGACAATGGCATCACAGTGTGTGAAATCATCATTATTCGAACTTGCAACCTCCCTGCAATATTCACATTCACTGATTATACAAAAAGCGTTGATCCCTAATCGTCACTTTGCGTGAAATAATCATTATTCACGGATTATACAAGATGCGTTGATCCGTAAACGGTGGGCTTATGCAATGCCCTCTCAACACGGTTCCGTCAAACGAAGTCTTTGTGCAATTGACTTGATCTGGAAATAAACATCATTTTCCAGGGTTACAGTACGCTAATAACAACGATGTTCGCATATAAATTTTATATAGGTTGAACATGAGGGACAGGTAAAGACACAGTGGCGGCCTTTCAGGGATTCTGCGGTGAAAAGCAAAAACTTCGGCAATTGCGAGAGGATGTTTACTCAATCTCTGTAAGGCCGCGAGCAAGCATGTTCAAGTCGTTTCAAATAAACTATACCCTGACTGTTTTCAATTGTTCATGCTCATCTAACACTCTTGCCATCCTTTGATTTCTATAATTGTCAACTGATGGCAGACCTTACCGCATGGCTTGCTAGGGCTTTCAAGGGATGTCTCAACTAACACATCGAACTTTGAGTGTGAGCGATGTAAGTCTCATTGTTGAGGTCATCTTAGTTTGACTAGGGGTTGTATGTTTGGGAGTTTGCACTCATTGTACGATGTTTGAGTTGCACTGTCTATTGAAGATGATGTTCCAAATTGGAAAAATTTGAATTTTTTTCTTTTAAACGAGGTTTAAACTAAGCCTAGGCAGATGAAAGAACATCTACCCTTCACTTTATATTCACCATATTTTAAGGACTAGTTTTAAAGTTAGTTTTTTTGGGTGGTAGTTTATGGTGGATTTCTTGCGGTTTAATCTTGATTTGTGTTATTTAAATAGGTTTTTTTGATTGTATATATAGATTCAGCATTTCAAAAACCCTGGGTCACTTGATTGGGAAGAATTTACCTGTCAAACTTGTAATTTCAATAAATCCCCTTCGATAAAAAAATAAACCAAAAAACTTTTAAAAAATAACGACTAAAATTACTCCACACTTTAAACTCACATTATACCTTATACTGAATACTTTAAATGCACATTATACCTTATACTGAATACTTAGGGCACACCATCTTCGTGGGCACATTGTACTTGCATAAAGAATATACTTTACCAATGCCATTTATCACGAATCTCACATTGTCCTTACAAAAAGGATATACTTTACTAATGCCATTTACTAAGAATCTATGTGTTCCCGTGGATATAGGACCCAGGACGTCCCTCATCAAGAGTGCCAATGGGATCCCTGAATTTTTGTGACTTATGAATCACCCATTGCCTTGAATAAAGGTAGAAACTGTGGATGCGAAAGTGATCATCCAATCTCCAATCAAAGCACTTCACGTTGTTGGTGAATTGTTCGTGAAAAAAGAATAACAGATCACCATGTGAAATGTTTTGTGAAGATTTTGCTGGTGTAGTGTCTAGTCAACCACTTATTCATTATCCATGCCTTGCATGTGAAATGTTTTGTGAAGATTTTGCTGGTTCAGTGTCTAGTCAACCACTTATTCATTATCAAAAATCTAAAGGATGATTTCAATCGCGAAAGCAATATTATTTTAGAGAAATAAATTCCTGCCATCACTGAGGCTCGGCACAAATAATTCCTTTTAGAGAAAAAGGCATAGTTCCTGAACGCGTGACCCCATCTCCTTATGTTATCGTTTTCCGTGTGCGATTGCCTGAGCAGGTTGGTTCATCGTACCTCGTTATCACCACTACTTGGGAGCAGGAGGAGCGATCTGACTCCGACGGAGAGTACGCGACGTTGGAGAAGCGAGAGAGTCGGCGAAGCAGGAGGAAATGGAGAATGTACGTGAAGAACGAAAGGCTGAAAGTAAAAAAATAAGGGTAGTGAGGAGAGCTGAGTGCTTTTGCGCAGAAGCGTACTGAAGGAACAGTGACAAAGCTAGTTGAGCGCTTTATAAAAGCTGCTAGTCTGACACCGATTTAGCGGAGAAGTATTATAGGACTTTCCTGAAACATGGAGGTAAGGGAAGAGGAGTGGAACAAGCTCAAAGGTGGATTATCGATCCAGGAGCACGGGAATACTTTAGTTCAGCGAAAAATTGAGTTATGATCAGTTTTTCTCATAGTTACCAAATTCGAATTGGAATTTGATACTGGAAA
The DNA here is from genome assembly GCA_031772625.1 of Pinus tabuliformis. Lineage (NCBI taxonomy): Eukaryota > Viridiplantae > Streptophyta > Pinopsida > Pinales > Pinaceae > Pinus > Pinus tabuliformis. Next base: position 588,459,735 of record CM062810.1, read on the forward strand.
AATTGGTCTATATAAAATTCAATACCGAAAAAAATTGGGAATGTGATTAGTATATTAATTTTTTTCCAAAACTTCAAAAATTGAATTGAATAAAAGATTATATTAAAAATTCAAAGAAAATTCATTAAATATTTCTCTCATAAAGATAGTCTGGTTTACTTATTTCTAATATTCACCTTGTATGTCTATATAAGATAATTCAAAAATAATGAAACACAAAATGCATCAAACATACATCTTAATATGATTAACATATTATTTTTCTTTTTCAAATTTTAAAAAAATTGAACTGAAGGACAAAATGCATCAAATTTATTAGCATTGCAAAATGAAAAAGCATGTAAGAAAAATCTAATAACATAAATAACAAAATCCCTTAAGTTCAACACACAAAATGAGACATTGGATATTAAAGTAGGTTTAAAGTGGTCTCCACATAGGACAAAATTTATGTCTCAATCTTTATTCTTAATGGATCCAAATTTATTTAGCAACATATGTGTGTTATTATCCTTTGTGTGCATAACAAAAAAGGAACCCATCTAATTGAATTCCACAACATCTTTATTTTATTTCTTTTGTAAACTTGGTAGTATTTTCTCTATTAATATTTTCTAACCATAATCAAGCTTTTCCAATAGTATCAGGCGGCCTCAACCTGCCCGTAGGAAACCAGGTTGGCCACCTGTCAACGTTAAAGGCTGTCCAAAATTTGAATAAGTCTTTTTCTATCATCCATGCAACATTAGCTATTCTTTCTATACTAATCATCAACTTAGGAAAGTAAAGGCTACTCGTCATAGAAGCAAAATTTTATCTAGTACCCTATTTTACTCATCATCCGAGTACTCCACCGCGGCTGGAGCTTTAGCGTTGGATCCCGACATCTCATTTCTCCTCATGTCCTGCAAGCTTTGCTCGATCCTACTCAGACCTAGGTTGTTTCGGTAGACTTGAATCTGGATTGCTGTTATCTCCCTTAGGAGCTCCGCCCTGCTGGGTTCCTTCGTTTTAGTTTCCTCTTGTGCCTCCGGTCCCTTGTTTGGTTCTTGTTTCTTGTTGAGTGCCATAGCTCGAGCAACTACGTTCTTCATAACCTAGTATTGCTGGATTGTTTGTGTGAATAGAGTATGGCGGCCGTGGGTGTTCCCTAGATCTTGTACCATGGCTTCCCATTCTTCTGTCTCAATGTTCTGGTTGGTAATGCTGTCATTAAGTTCCCTCTCCCATCCAGCTATTTGCGCTCTTACCTCTGGTGAGTTTCCAGCCATATACACACTGATAAGAGTCTGCATATGCTCCTTACTAGTCTTCCTGCCTCTCTTGCTTTATCTTCTGCTGGAGGCTGCATCCCCCCCAGTGGTTCGTTCCCCTTCTTTTCCTGTTCCTCTGCTACTCCTTTTAGCCATCTCTTTTCCTTCTCTCGCCATTCTCTCGTTTTCCTAGTTGCAATTTTCTTCGCTTGAATCTTTCTCCTCTATTTGGTTGCACACTACAGTGCATTGCACGGTTCAGGCCTCCAAACTATGTTGCTCGCTGATTAAAATTAAACCGAAGACAATACCATCAGAAGTATCAGTATTCGGTATATATACTCCCCCTACTAGCTTTTGTTTATGAGTTCCGAGTTTGGCCTCTCATCCAAGTCCTAGCCACTTTGGTTTGCTACCTTCTCCCTCAAATACCCCCCCGACGGCTCGTGGGTTAGCTTTCTTCAGCTTCTCGAGTCTCCTTCTCTCAAAGACATCTCTTCTCGGCTACCCGCACTCTGATGGTTTAACTTAATAATCCTACATGAGAGTCTACAAAGGGAAACTCTGTCCTTGTTCTGTGTTTCAAGCGGGTTCCCCTTCCCGGTCTCTCTCCTCTTTGAGGTCTCCACTCGAATTGAGCCCCTGAATAACCCCTTAGTCTCATTCTAGTTATTCTAGATATGTTTCACAGCAAGCCAGTCTACCCTTAGCTTAGCTTTAGCGGATTCCATGAGACTCTCCACTCTGTATCCGCAGTCTGAGTTGTCCCTCCCATGCCTCAGGTACCACGTAGCCAGGGCTGATTTCTTTCTGCGCTCTCTCTTACCGGGATCTCCCTTATCTCCCTGACATCCCTCCTTCCCTCGCTGCTCTTATTTCAAAGGCATCTTGTTACTTTTATCCGTTCTCTCCCTTTCATCATCATTCCAGACCCGATTAGAGTTCCAGGAAACCCTAGTTTTGACTCGTTCCAAGTCCTAGCTTTCCTAAGCCTCCTTCCCCAAAACCTGTGCATTAAACATTACTGTAATTCTATTGTTTAGGGTATTAAGGATGACATACCATTAATTTGAGTCGACTCGGTGTTGAGTCTTGAAAATGTCATTCATTTGCATTATACTTTCACTATTATGTCCATTATATCACCTCCATTTCACTACTATGTCACCACATTCATCCCACTTTCATTATTATTGGGCCACCTTTATGTTTTTCCAATATTTATTATTTCTAAGCCTTTTAAGTGAATTTGTGGTTAAACATTAGAAAATAATGTGCATATGCTTATACCTAACAAATGGGTTGAGATTGTTGACATGTGTAGGTTGAAAGGAGACTTCTAGAAGACCCTTATGTGGCACTTTAAGGCCAAATTCGAATTTGGTTGGAAAGAATCATGGGATCATGAGGATATGTGTCACATCTCCTAATTGTATTGTAACTCTAAAAAGACATGTGTCTTAGCAGTTCCTATTTTGATTAGGACTCTAGAGGTAGAGGGAGAGATTCATGGACTATCATTAATGAGATGGCTCTCATCTTTTTGTATAAATAGGAGATCTCTCTCCTTCATTTGCTAGTCTTTCCTTTAGTCTTTTCTTAGTCCTTTTAGTTTGTTAGTCCCATGGCTTTTGAAAGCTTTGGAGAGCTTTGTTGTACTTTGCACTTTTGAAGAAATTGAATAAAGCTTTGATGTTCTCAACATGGAAGGAGATGTGAAGTAGATGTCATGGAGCATATTAGGATGTAAGTAGATTAGATTTCATTTTGTAAATATTGCTTTGTAGAATGTAAGGTAGATTAGATTTTCATTCATGCAATTTTAATTTATGCAAGTTATTTTCTCCCGGGATTGTGTGTCTTTGTTGTATTTGCTTTATCTCTAATGGTATTTTCTGTTGTCATATTCATAAGTTGTTGCCTTTATTTTATTTTCCTAGCTTGATTTCTAGTTTAGTTTCTCAAGTTGTATGCTAACATATTGATGGTCTCTTTATCATAAGTTGTTCATCTTTAAGAGATCAGAATATTAATAAATTACAGCTTGCTTTGAGTACTTTTTAGACTAATCTCTAACTACTTCTTAATCGTGTTTCACATAATCTCATATGTTGGAAGCAGAGAGTTAGGAAGAGTTGAACATTATAACTGGTCTTTAAAGTGGATTTTTCTTATTTTGATTACTTTTTAGACTTATTTCTAACTACTTCTTAATCGTGTTTCACATAATCCCATATGTTGGAAGCAGAGAGTTAAGAAGAGTCGAACATTATAACTGGTCTTTAAAGTAGTTTTTCTTATTTTTTTGCAGCAGCATGAGTAGTGACTAGTGCCATTAGAAAGTGGTTTTTATGCTTTGCTTTCAGTTTCATTTCAAGTTATTTCTTTCAAGCTCTTTCTTTGCAAGTTTAATGTACAGTTTGAATTATTGCATGCCTTCAAGTTGATTGTAGATTAATGATGTAAATAGCCTTCTAATGAACTAATGACGTGATAGAATCATCTTGTCCTTTTGCTGCAGCAACAAGGATACTGGGTTTCATAGTCATTCTCTCATTATTTGATTATTGCATGTAAGAACAAAACCCCAAAAACAACATAAACTATAAAACAACGAAGTAAGAGAAAGGTTAACTAAGCACATATAGTGCACCACACTTCATCAATTTACGATACCCGGATTGATAATTTATGTAGAGCAATTTAAGACATTAAATTGACTAGACATTTTGGCGCCGTTGCCGGGGAAGTGTAATTAGGAGACCTTATTTCTTACATCTAAAAAAAAAATTAATAATCCTTGAGTATGCTCTCCTCTTGCACTTTGTGTGATCTGGAGGATCAGAAAAAGGATTGTTAAGTAAAAAAAAGACAAAATAATAATTCTTGAGTATGCTCTCCTCCTGCACTCTGTGTGATCTGGAGGATCAGAAAAAGAATTGTTAAAAGAAAAAATAGGAGACAAAATAAACTTCAAACATTTCAATTGATTCAATAAAAAAAAAAATGAAAAAAAAAATGAAAAAAATGAAACTCAACTGCTTTCATAGGTTCAAATTGTCCAAAATTGTCTGGTTATGCTTTGTAATGGTCTTCAAAACACTATATCTTGTTCAAATAAGGTTTTGCAACTTAGCTGCGGAAATTGCCCTTATTCTGCAGCTAGCTGACAATTCTGCAGCTAGCTGACAATTCCGCAGCTGTTTCAAGGTTTAGCAAGTTACAGGCATCCAATGAAAAAACCGACCGCATGGGCATCTCCAGAATTGTCCCGACATGGATCCTATCCTAGTCACCTAGCTCAGATCGATGAAAAACCAGCCTAAAACCTCAGTCAAAGTCTTGTTTTTAATTTGTTTTTCTTGAAGTATTTGCTGTCTGAAATTGAAAATCATTAATCCTTTTTATAAAATTTTACAATTTCAGAGAAGAAAAAAAAAGAGAAAAGCAATCTATGGCTATCTCCATTTCTAGTTTTCACTATGGCTTCAATAAAAATCTGCCTCCTTGTTCAAGCTTTGGCCTGAAACAAACTCTGTTTTCAAAAAGAAAAATGTACTAGGACCCTGACCAGCTGATGCTTACCTCAGTATAGGCTCATATAAGTCCCTCTGTGTATCCATTTGCCCCTGCATACCATCCCTCAATGTCATCAAGGTTTTCTTCCTGATGTTCAGAAGGAGAAATCTAGAGAAGTAAGCGTTTAACAGTGAACCACTCTTTTCAAAATAAAAGTGGTATTCCTTGGGTAAAACTTCTACTAGAATATTGTGCATAATAAAGCAAAGAAATGATATGTGCCTTTGGTTCTTTTAAAGACAGACTTGAAGGAAACAATTTCGTATTGATGATTACTCCCTCACTCCACCGTTTTTTTTCACTCTCGGTTTCATTCACCACTCTGTTTCATCGTAAACCTCTCTGTTCCATTTTCCTCACCTATCCACTTAAAACCCCGATCACCAGTCCTGCAATTTCATCACAGCCACTCTGTTATAGCCGTAATACCCACTGTTGAGCACTGTTTTTCCGCATAGTTTTCTCCTCCAGCGTGCAAACACCACTGTCAGAACTGCAGAGTGAGCTGATAACTGAAATGGGCAAGTTATTAAGAGTAGAGCCGGAAGGTTCTAAATGGTTGACTGCATTGAATTGAACTTGTGTAACATACCTGCAAAACAACAAATAAAACCACAAGAAAAACGAATGCAAATTCATAAAAGGCCGAATGCAGAACTGTTAACTCAGAAAAACGTAAACACAGGAAAAAATGTCAAACTTCAAACGTTCGATTTGCCCAAATGGAGACGAATTTCAAAAAACTAAAACATGGGTTTTTTTTCCAGTTGGGTTAATTAGATAACCCAGAAACTGTTTGGGGAAATTCGTGGTGGTCTGGGAGAAATCTTCGGTTCTTTGGAGCCCTTTTTTTTTGCCGCCGCGTGAAAAAAAACTAGATTTGAATTGATTAACTGATAGATTGAATGTGTTCTGCGTGCCCGAGGAAGGGAATTCTGATTAGGAATCATTGTATATTGCTGGAATCTGAAATCCGATTACACACCTTCCCTCTCATTAAACTCAACCTGTTTGGAGACGTGTTCCAATTGAACACGACTCTCTGCCATTAAATTCCATGAAATCGTTGTCGGTTAGATGTTGGGAGAAAATCATGTTTGACGGATTCCCTGCTTAAGGATAATACCCTTGTCATCTCTGCGCTTGGCTCTTAAACATGTTGTGGAGACCCTCAAGTTTGGCCACGAGAGCAGCAAGCTGTTCATAGCAAGCCGCAGGTAAATTTCACAATGTAACTACTCAGTTGGAGCAGGCTTTAAGTGAATTGGCTTATGTAGAACTTGAATTGTCAAATGAAGTTCGAGAACAGGTTGAACTTGTACATGCCGTCATTTGTAACCATCTTATAGCCACTTTACATGAATTTTTTTTGGTTATGGCTCTGCTACATATGGGCAACCTGTTATGGCTATCCTACTAAATTAATCTTGCATCAATATTATTGACGAAAAAGCCCATGTCCATAATGCCTGCCTCTTCACCAGGTGCTGCTGCTTTTTGCTGTTACAAAATCTGTTGTTGCTGCCCTTGAGAGATATACTCTGCTGTTGCTGCCCTTGAGAGAGCAGAGAATGATGCGGTCATCTTCCCATATAGGAAATTCATGTCACAAAGAAAAAAAAAAACAACAAAACATTAAGATTTGGACTCCAAAGGATCAAAATAATTTTGTTATGGACTTTTTGTCATATGATCCCCTGATATGATCTGAGGTTTTTGTTGTAATTACTACACTCTGCACTTTCCGCAGCCAATACAGTGTTTCTGCAGCCAATACAGCGTTTCCGCAGCCAATCCCAGATTCCGCAGCTGTTTTGTTAAACTCTAGGTTGCAGGTGTCATCAGGCAAAACAAGTCACATGGGTAGCTAGGGAAGTGTCAGTACATGGATGGTGTCCTATTCATTCGGTCAAATTTGATGAAAAGACCCCGGTCAAAGGGAAGTCAAATTGTGTGTTATCACAAAGTCGCCACATTGAGTCGCCACACTGAGTCGCTACATGTCAAGAAAAAAATAATAATTTTGAATCAATGAAATGAACAAGTTATTTTCTCACTTTTCTGAAGGTATTGATTAATTTTGGACTGATAATGAAAGATGAATGGCTAGCTTTTTATTCAAGATTTTTAGCTACAGAACTGTGCACATTCCGCAGCTAAAGTCCAATTCCGCAGCTATTCTCTGATTCCGCAGCCAGAAAAACCTCATTGTTCAAATCAGCTTATCTTTTTCATACAAAATCAGATTTTGATGATTTAAGTACCATTGGAAAGATCTCAACAAGATCTATATAATGAGAAATATATCATTAGAGTTTGAAATGGCAAATAATGAAATAAATTGCTGACAAGAAGCAACATCAACTTGAGGCACTAATTCCAAAGCAGGTATAAATTCTTTTGATTTTTCCTTTGAGAACTTGTTTCATTAATACAAATTCTTAGTTTTGTGTGTAAATATCATAACTAGAGAGATTGATCACCTCTCTCCTTTGATAATCTTACATTCCATTGCAGAAGAAGTATTAGTTTTTTTTGCAGGTTCCAGGAGGAAGGACAAATGACTACAAGAGAATGGTGTCTCTCTAAGAGACCAATTTGTTTCATAAGAGGATGATCAGCAACAAAGAGGAAATATGCTGATGCAAAATCAGATCCAAACACTTGAAAAACATTCAGATACTATTGTCTCCATCACATCCATCCATCACATCCATACTTCATAATAAACCATTCACCTCATTCCACTCCATATTTTCCATTTTCATTCACATACACTTTCCATCTCTTTTTGTCCATTCATAACCCACAAATAAAAGAAAGAGGCTCATTTACATGCTTATTTTCATTGCCATTTCTGTTCTCCATTGCCATTTTCCATTTCCATTTTCCATTCCTTGTCATTTTCATTCCACAAATAAGCCCTGCTTCAATGCAAATTATTGAGTCCATAGTCCTTTGAGCCTAAGTTCTTTGTAAAAACACCTTGAGGCTTGCATGCCTTAATGGCAAGTCCTCATGCTGACAAACAATGGGAATACATTAATGTCCCTTGCTCGTCAGATCTTCTAGGTGACTCGACTTCAGCAAATTCATTCGTACCTAGCAAGATGTGTTTGGGCATCTTGACTCTCATTGTCATCAATGGTGAGAGTTCTCGTGTTGACTAGTGGCATCCATTAATGGCCACTAAGCCAACAATTTCCTACTATGTTCGACATCAGAACATCTTTTCACATAGTAGGAATTGTGCCAAAAAGTTTTGAAGACATGAAGACTATTATTTTTAGCATTTTGGAGCAGATTCAACAAGTTTTAGTAGAAGCAATAAAAAGCCATCTTATCTCTCTATCCATGACTCCTCTTGTTCAGCCACTAAAGAAGAATATGATCAGAAGTTTTCAGCCACCACACATACAACTCATCCATTCCAAAGGGTAAGTGAAGGTACGGAATTTTCTAACTTTTAACCATAGAATTCCATAAAAAGCTAGAATGATAATTGTTGGAAAAACATTTCTCTTCCTCATTTCATAAAATTGCCAATACCATCAGTTGGGGGGGGGAATACATTCATATTCATATCTTGCCATGTCCATATCATATTCAAGAGCTCACATACTTCCAACATATATTAAATATTACATTGCTATTATGAGCATACAATGGCTTTTGAAAAAGTGCTTAAAGGATAAATTAGATACAAACAAAATCATGGTTGTCACACAAGAACCAACCATCATGCAATCCAATAAAGATATACTTTGCAACAATAATCAAAATATCATCATGCAAAGTTCAAAGATCAAAATAGAAGGCAACAATAAAAAAAAAAAATGGTTGTAACACAAGAACCAACCATGTTGCAATTCAAGTGAAACACTTTGCAGAAATATGAAGTTATCAAATGATATCATGCAAAGTTAAGCCAAAGCTCAAGGATCAAAAGAGTTAATGTAATATATATTGCATGAGGACATGCAATAGCTTCAGTTGGGGGGTATGTTGAGTCTTGAAAATGTCATTCATTTGCATTATACTTTCACTATTATGTCCATTATATCACCTCCATTTCACTACTATGTCACCACATTCATCCCACTTTCATTATTATTGGGCCACCTTTATGTTTTTCCAATATTTATTATTTCTAAGCCTTTTAAGTGAATTTGTGGTTAAACATTAGAAAATAATGTGCATATGCTTATACCTAACAAATGGGTTGAGATTGTTGACATGTGTAGGTTGAAAGGAGACTTCTAGAAGACCCTTATGTGGCACTCTAAGGCCAAATTCGAATTTGGTTGGAAAGAATCATGGGATCATGAGGATATGTGTCACATCTCCTAATTGTATTGTAACTCTAAAAAGACATGTGTCTTAGCAGTTCCTATTTTGATTAGGACTCTAGAGGTAGAGGGAGAGATTCATGGACTATCATTAATGAGATGGCTCTCATCTTTTTGTATAAATAGGAGATCTCTCTCCTTCATTTGCTAGTCTTTCCTTTAGTCTTTTCTTAGTCCTTTTAGTTTGTTAGTCCCATGGCTTTTGAAAGCTTTGGAGAGCTTTGTTGTACTTTGCACTTTTGAAGAAATTGAATAAAGCTTTGATGTTCTCAACATGGAAGGAGATGTGAAGTAGATGTCATGGAGCATATTAGGATGTAAGTAGATTAGATTTCATTTTGTAAATATTGCTTTGTAGAATGTAAGGTAGATTAGATTTTCATTCATGCAAATTTAATTTATGCAAGTTATTTTCTCCCGGGATTGTGTGTCTTTGTTGTATTTGCTTTATCTCTAATGGTATTTTCTGTTGTCATATTCATAAGTTGCTGCCTTTATTTTATTTTCCTAGCTTGATTTCTAGTTTAGTTTCTCAAGTTGTATGCTAACATATTGATGGTCTCTTTATCATAAGTTGTTCATCTTTAAGAGATCAGAATATTAATAAATTACAGCTTGCTTTGAGTACTTTTTAGACTAATCTCTAACTACTTCTTAATCGTGTTTCACATAATCCCATATGTTGGAAGCAGAGAGTTAGGAAGAGTTGAACATTATAACTGGTCTTTAAAGTGGATTTTTCTTATTTTGATTACTTTTTAGACTTATTTCTAACTACTTCTTAATCGTGTTTCACATAATCCCATATGTTGGAAGCAGAGAGTTAAGAAGAGTTGAACATTATAACTGGTCTTTAAAGTAGTTTTTCTTATTTTTTTGCAGCAGCATGAGTAGTGACTAGTGCCATTAGAAAGTGGTTTTTATGCTTTGCTTTCAGTTTCATTTCAAGTTATTTCTTTCAAGCTCTTTCTTTGCAAGTTTAATGTACAGTTTGAATTACTGCATGCCTTCAAGTTGATTGTAGATTAATGATGTACATAGCCTTCTAATGAACTAATGACGTGATAGAATCATCTTGTCCTTTTGCTGCAGCAACAAGGATACTGGGTCTCATAGTCATTCTCTCATTATTTCGTTATTGCATGTAAGAACAAAACCCCAAAAACAACATAAACTATAAAACAACGAAGTAAGAGAAAGGTTAACTAAGCACATATAGTGCACCACACTTCATCAGTTTACGATACCCGGATTGATAATTTATGTAGAGCAATTTAAGACATTAAATTGACTAGACACTCGGTTGCTTCCGCTTTCTTGTGTCTGCCTCTTGCGTCCACCACCTTTCTACTCTCTCTCCCTTGCCTTCATTCTCTACATGCAACTGTTCTCTTGCTCTCTTGCCATTTGTTTTATCATGTTGTCCTTGCTATCTTCGGTCACATCTCCCACCTGTCTTCCTAATCCTCCCTCCACCCTTTCATTCATTTTTATGCCTCGGAATGGTGACCCTATGTTGCTTCCAGCTCTATATTTCATTATCTCCCTCGTGCCTCCAGTTGCTCTTGTTGTGGGTACTGCTCCATAATTATGCCACTTGCCAGCTCCGATCTGCCCACTCTCTCACTTGCCCCTAGGCCTTCCTCTCTGCCTCCCATTCCCAGCCACACCTGTCCTCTTTCTGTGCCTTCCTCCTCCCTGCCCTGTCCTTCTTGATGTCGCAGTCCCCCGCATCCTAATGTTCTCTGTGTCCTTGCGCCTGAGTGGGTGATTTCTGGCACCTCCACCTCCCATCTCCTCTTGCCCACCTCACCTTCTCTGTCGCACCCCGATCGGGGGTTTTCCTTCTTCTCCTTCTCTTTTTCTAGGATCTCCACTAGTTTCCTCATTCCCTACGTTTGTAATAAATCTTCTCCTCTTATATCTAGGTTTCTACCTACCTGGTCACATCTCCAGTTTGCAAGATTGTCCACTGCCACGTTGCCCATCCTGCGGACATGTGTTGGGATGATGTACCAAATCTATCAAACTAGCTTGTTGATCTCTTGGAAAAGCCTTGTCATCCTCCAGCTTTGGCTAATTTTGTCCCACTGAGTTCTTTGCTGGAGCTTTTTCACCATATCTATTGTCATTTTCGAGTCCCCTTCCACCCACATTCGTTGAAACCTCTCCCTTACTGCAATTTCCAGTCCCCTCTTCAAAGCATGAAGTTCTGCTTCATTGTTGCTCGCATTGCCGCCTTCCATAAAAAATATTCTGATCGTTTTACCTTTATTGTCTCTGAATACTCCTCCTATACCCGCCGCCCTAGGGTTACCTTTTACAGCTCCATCGAAATTAAGTTTGATGAAAGCTTTCAGAGGCCATGTAAAACAATTCGCAAACTCACCATTGGGGGGATGGTGCTTCCACGAGGAGGTGTTTAGCATACTGGGCTTCAAGTTCAGACCTATCATTATTCTTTCCTCCTGTGGATATTTTTTCTGTTGTGTGTGGAGCATGATTGTTCATAGGTCTTTGTTTTAGCTGAATGTATACCCCAGGAAGTCTTGTACACCCCTCCACGTGGGGGGGTGCGGGGGGGGGGGGGACTTGTCCCCCCGTGGGGGTCCGAGGGGGCCGATCCCCCCGGCTGGGGGGTCTGGGGGCCAGCAGTCCCCCGGCGGGGGCTCGGGGGTAGCGCCCCCGAAGCTAAAAACAAATGTAAAATTGCCTTGTAAAAGTATAGTAATTTCTAGTCAATCTGGGCCGTTCATTAGGCGGATGATCTAACGGTAGAACTTATGTTTAGTTTAGGGTTTTTTTCCCTAGAAGGCAACCCCTCTCTTTGTATGAGGGTATTGTATTTGATGCTGTGAGATAGATGTGTATTCTGTGAGCAAGAAACAGAGAGGTGAGACTGTGAGAGAAAACAGAGAATATTACAGCGGATTTGCTGTAGGTTGTGTCTCTTAATTTTGTTGGATAATACAAAGGAAGGACTGGCTGTTCGGGGTGGACGTAGCCCAAACTGGGTGAACCACGTATATTTGTGTCTTTCTTGTTTTGTGCATTTTCTGTGTTTATATTTCTGCAATATTTTATGTGTTCCATTGCTCCGTAATATATAATTTTCTAACAACTGGTATCAGAGCCGAAGGTCTATTGGCTGATAAACTCGCAGGAAAGAAGGGTTCCTGGTTCGAGTGGGAGCAATGGCGGAAGATGGTAAGTTTAGGGTCGAAAAATTTAACGGCCAAAACTTCTCGCTGTGGAAGATGCAGATGGAAGATTATCTGTATCAGAAAGATCTATACCTACCATTGGGCGGAAAAACAAAGATGCCGACGGGTATGAAAGACACAGAATGGAACCTTCTCGATAGAAAGGCACTCGGAACAATACGGTTGTGCCTTGCTGCGTCAGTTGCCTTCAACATTTCGAAGGAAACCACGACAGAGGGTTTGATGCAAACATTGCCGAAACTATATGAAAAACCCTCGGCCTCAAACAAGGTATTTCTTATGAAACGGTTATTTAATATGAATATGTCGGAAGGTGGATCTGTTGCAAACCATTTAAATGATTTTAATACAATTACAAGTCAGTTAAGTTCTGTAGGGGTAAACTTTGATGATGAAGTTAGAGCTCTCTTATTCTTGTGCTCATTACCAGAAAGTTGGAATGGTTTGGTAATGGCCATTAGTAACTCCATTTCTGGATCTAGTACTTTAAAGTTTGATGATGTTGTCGGTGCTATCCTTAGCGAGGAAATGCGACGGAAAATCTCTGGTGAGACATCGGGAAATGCTTTGAGTGCAGAGTCTAGAGGTAGAAAAATGGAAAGAGGAAAGAGCTCAGGATATTGCAGTAAATCAAGGAAAGGCAGATCCAAGTCTAGATCGGGATAGTATGCTGGAAATGTGGAAAGAAAGGACACCTAAAGACTGTAGATCTAGGAAGGGAAAAGAAGGAGATGCGCAGCAAGAAAACAATCATGAAGCAAATGTGACAGGTGAGGTGTTACAAGATGCTTTGATTCTTTCTTTCGAAAATATTACTGATTCCTGGGTGGTAGATTCAAGGGCTTCATTCCATGCCACACATGATAAGAAATACTTTCATGACTATGTTCAAGGAGATTTTGGACAAGTTCGTCTGGGTGATGATAAACCTTGTAAAATCGTTGGAATCGGTAAGGTTCTTGTAAAACAGGAGAATGGAAACCAATGGCTATTAAAGGAGGTAAGGCATGTTCCAGATCTAAAGAAAAATATGATTTCAACAGGGTAGTTAGGCGGTGAAGGTTGTGTGACAACTTTCACAGATAAAGCTTGGAAGGTCACCAAAGGAGCCCTGGTAATAGCAAAAGGCGAAAAGGTTGGTACACTGGATTTATGCAATGGTATTTCTAACCCTGTTAATGCTTTAACTTCCAAAGGAGCAGATGCAGCATTATGGCATCATAGGCTCGGACACATGAGTGAAAAGGGGATGAAGATTCTTCACTCAAGGAATTTGTTGCCGGGTTTGAAGAATGTTGATTTGGACTTCTGTGAAAATTGCATTTATGGAAATCAGAAGAGAGTCAGATTTCTCAAAGTTGGGAAAGAAAAGAAGAATGAAAAATTAGAGCTTGTGCATACAGATGTATGGGGACCTGCTCAGGTATCATCTCTCGGTGGCTCTCGTTATTATGTTACTTTTATTGATGATGGAACTAGAAAAAATTGGATTTATTGTATTAAGAATAAGTCTGATGTATTTGATAATTTCAAGAAATGGAAAGCTTTGGTTGAGATTGAGACAGGAAAGAAATTGAAGTGTCTTAGATCAGACAATGGAGGTGAATATTGCAGCAAAGAGTTTGATAGGTACTATTCAGAGCATGGAATTCGTAGAGAGAAGACAGTTCCAAGAACACCACAAGAAAATGGTGTGTCAGAAAGGATGAACAGAAAAATCATGGAGCGTGCAAGGTGCATGAGATTGCATGTAGGATTGCCTTTACAGTTTTGGACAGATGTTGTAGATATTGCTGTTTATCTAATAAACAGAGGGCCTTCAAGTTCCTTGGATGGTGGTGTTCCAGAGGAAGCATGGACAGGTAAAAAGGTAAACTACTCTATTTTAAAGCCTTTTGGTTGTGAGGCCTTTTTCCATATTGATAAAGAAAATAGAACAAAGCTTGAGGCAAAGTCAAAGAAATGTACCTTTATTAGATATGGTGTTAATGATTTTGGTTATCGCTTATATGATTACGAAAATCACAAAATCATTAGGAGCAGAGATGTAATATTCAATGAAAAGGTCTTGTATAAGAATCAGTTGCAGGAAAAGAAACAGGAAAAGGAAAACAAGGAATACGTAGTTCTTGATGAAATCACTGAAAAAGGAAAGGTGCCTGAAAATAATAATAATCAACAACCACAACAACAACAGGCACCCCAAACACCTGAAAGTGGTGTTAGAAGATCTACCAGGATAAGTAGACCCCCTGAACGATACTCTCCTTCATTATATTATTTATTGTTGACTGATTCCGGTGAACCCGAATGTTATGAAGAAGCAATGCAGGTTGAAAGCAAGAAGAAGTGGGAGGTAGCCATGGAAGAAGAGATGGACTCCTTAATGCATAACCAGACTTGGGATTTAGTCAGGTTGCATGTAGGAAAAACTACATTGAAGAATAAATGGGTTTACAGGCTGAAGGAAGAAGATGGAGGAAAACAGAGGTATAAAGCTAGACTTGTGGTGAAGGGGTTTGCACAGAAGAAAGGTATTGATTTTGATGAAATATTTTCTCCTGTTGTTAAAATGACTTCAATCAGAACCATTTTAAGTCTTGTAGCAGCTGAAGATTTGCATCTTGAGCAGTTAGATGTAAAGACAGCCTTTCTCCATGGGGATTTGGAGGAAGAGATATATATGCAGCAGCCACAAGGATATGAGGTGAAAGGGAAGGAGAAACTAGTGTGCAGGTTGAAGAAGAGCTTGTATGGCTTAAAACAGGCTCCAAGGCAGTGGTATCTAAAATTTGACAAGTTTATTTCTGAACAAGGTTATACTAGATGTCACTCTGATCATTGTGTTTATTTGAAAAAGCAAAATGATGGCAACTATATTATATTGTTATTGTATGTAGATGAAATGCTTGTTGCAGGATCTAACATGCAGGAAATAAATGTGCTCAAAAGAAAATTGGCAAATTCATTTGCAATGAAGGATTTGGGAGCTGCAAAACAAATCCTTGGTATGAGAATAACCAGAGACAAGAAAAATCACAAATTAACATTGTCTTAGAATGAGTACATACAAAAGGTGTTGAAAAGATTTAACATACACAATGCAAAACCAGTTAGTACACCTTTTGCTAGCCATTTCAAACTTAGCAAGGAAATGTGCCCAAAGACCCAAGAAGACATGGATTATATGTCTAAAGTTCCATATGCATCAGCAGTTGGAAGCTTAATGTATGCAATGGTCTACACAAGGCCTGATATTGCACATGCAGTGGGAGTTGTAAGCAGGTACATGAACAATTCAGGAAAGGAACATTGGATGGCAGTGAAATGGATTCTCAGATATTTGAAAGGTACCACAAATAAAGCATTATGCTTTGGTGGTTCAAACATCTCCCTACAAGGATATGTTGATGCAGATATGGCAGGTGACAGAGATAACAGGAGGAGCACTACAGGATATGTATTTACTGTTGGAGGAACAACTGTCAGTTGGGTTTCAAAAATCCAAGGTGTTGTTGCACTTTCAACAACAGAAGCAGAGTATGTTGCTACTACAGAGGCTAGTAAAGAAATGATTTGGTTACAAAGGTTTATGGGTGAATTGGGTAAGGAGCATGATATGGGCACGTTATACAGTGATAGTCAAAGTGCCATTCATCTTGCAAATAACTCAGCAATTCATTCCAGGACTAAACACATACAGCTCAAGTACCATTTCATACGATCAGTGTTGGAAGATGGAGAGTTGAAGCTGGAAAAGATACACACTAGCAAGAATCCTGCAGATATGCTAACAAAAGTTGTAACCAGGGAGAAACTAAGAACATGCTCAGTTTCAATTGGTCATCAAGGATGACGATGAAGATGAAAAATAACCAAGTCCAAAGAGGAGTCATTGTCCAGCAAATGAAGCAGCAATGGAGTTGCTACAATCATTCTCCAAGTGGGAGATTGTTGTGTGTGGAGCATGATTGTTCAAAGGTCTTTGTTTCAGCCGGATGTATACCCCAGGAAGTCTTGTACACCCCTCCACGCGGGGGGGTGCGGGGGGGGACTTGTCCCCCCCGCGGGGGTCCGGGGGGGCCGATCCCCCCCGGCTGGGGGGTCCGGGGGCTAGCAGTCCCCCGGCGGGGGCTCGGGGGCAGCGCCCCCGAAGCTAAAAACAAATGTAAAATTGCCTTGTAAAAGTATAGTAATTTCTAGTCAATCTGGGCCGTTCATTAGGCGGATGATCTGACGGTAGAACTTATGTTTAGTTTAGGGTTTTTTTCCCTAGAAGGCAACCCCTCTCTTTGTATGAGGGTATTGTATTTGAGGCTGTGAGATAGATGTGTATTCTGTGAGTGAGAAATAGAGAGGTGAGACTGTGAGAGAAAACAGAGGATATTACAGCGGATTTGTTGTAGGTTGTGTCTCTTCATTTTGTTGGATAATACAAAGGAAGGACTGGCTGTTCGGGGTGGACGTAGCCCAAACTGGGTGAACCATGTATATCTGCGTCTTTCTTGTTTTGTGCGTTTTCTGTGTTTATATTTCTGCAATATTTTATGTGTTCCATTGCTCCGTAATATATAATTTTCTAACATTTTCTAGTCCTCTTCATACCATTTCTCGACCAGTATCATTTCTCGTATGTTCTTGAGTATCTATTTTCATCTTTCTTCTTATGTTCTTCTTTCTTCTTTGAACATCAGATTGTTTCTTTCCTTCCATATGGCTCCCGTCGCTCCTTCTCGAACTTAATCTGCTCGACAAGTACCTACAATCATAAACAAAGGATAAAAACCAATCAAAGAAAGAGATCTATCTACTATAAGCAAATGGAATCGAAAAAATTTACACATATAATCATCATACATGAAGACAAGAATATGGGAAAAGGTGTAAACAACTTTATTAAGTAGAAGGAAGAATTACAACCATGAAGTCTGATCCCTTGCCACCCTTCCAGCTTGGGTTCCAACAAACATCACATCAATAGCACAACACTCCAACAGCATAAAAATACTTACTTACAATCTCAAACCTCACACCAACATTATCTCCTTACAAATTCTCAAAGTCCGGCCCCTGATCACTTATATGAGTGCTCAATTTATAGGAATAAGGAGGAGGTTTGGTCATAAATGAGGGTATTGAATGGCCTTCCAAACTTAGAGTTAGTTTCCATGGAGGAAGGGATGAGAGGATAGGAGGTTATTTAACTCATTCCCTATCCAATTTTGAGCTCATAAGAGATTATAAGTGTGGGAATCTTCTAGATGGCTCTAGAAGATAAGAATATTCCCAGAACCCTATGATGATTTCGCTCAATCTCACCTAGCCCAGGCCAAAGTGGGCCTAAGTGCTCTGGAAAGCACCCTAACATGGGCCTACCTATAGTGAAGTGCACTTACCCCTGACCAAGGCTGCGCTGATCCCTCAAGGAGGCATTTTTGGAGGGCTTCAAGCCAAGAAAATCTCAGGGAAGGAGGCATTCAAAGTGATGACTTGTCTAGGGCATGTAGGAACTGAATTAGGGTTTGATGAGCCCTAAAAGTATTAATCTGAATGATGGGAGTGATGTGTCCAAATGGATCTGTAACAATCCTAGATCCACAATAGAGGATCTCAAAGCACCTTCACAAAAATGAAATCTTGATTGCACAAGCCAATATGCCCCAATTCAATTTAATTCAAAGAACCCCTTTTAAATTCAATTAAAAAAAATAAGCTCCTTTTTTCAAAAGATGCGGCCAACATGTTATAACCCTAATTTTTTTTTTATAAAAAGCAATAGGCCTTACACTTTCTCTCGACCTCCCACAGCACGGACAACCTTTAAATGTTGGCACAACAACTCAAAAACTATGGGGTGGCAAAAATCGATGATATCTAACACCACCGAATAGAGTTTGCACAATCTTCCTGTCGTCAATAGATGGTGACAAGCCATAAACACTCTGCATTTTGCTGGATTAAAAAATCCCCAATGCTATCGAACATCGAAATGGGTCGAGGCACAGTGGAAAATTGCTTGGACACCAATTTTAGATGAGCAGGGGGTAGGAGATAACACGCTCCAGCATGCAGACCAAACCTCACAACTCCACCTCGCAGCTTCACTTCATAACTCCACACTCACACACTACACCACCGAGAGAGGTACCAAATCCTCCAAGCCACAGGTGTTGGAAGTAATGCTTCCATGTAATGTGTGAGTTGTTATTGTGAGTCCCTAGGTGTCAATCTAGAAGTAGTCAGTTTCCTATGCGTGAGTTGTAATAGCTATCTAGATGTGCTATTGCCAGTGATCTAGATACTATAAATATGTAACTCTTGAGATCAATAAAACATATTGTGTTTGGTGTTGTGTTTAATGGATCTCTTTGCTTTCTCTCTATTTTCTAATATGGTATCAGAGCCTATTCTGGCTTGACTCCCTCCAGGGAGAGCCAGGGAGAGCCAAGGAGATGTGAGAGAGTTCTGAGTTTTACTGCTTTATAATTAGATTAGTTGTAACTTATATGTGTGCATGAAACTTTGGCGTGGTTGTTCCTATGTGTAGATAGATATATAGATCTACCTTTTTGATAAATTTCAGTGTTAAGGGTTCTGTGGTAGCTTCTTGAGCTTCTCCTAATATGAACCAACCGCATTGATCAAAGTTGAACGGTGATGTATCTGTTATTAGTCATAACATGAAGGGGTCAAGTTGCATTGATCAAATCGGCCAAGGAAAAAAGATCCAATCTGTAGGACATTTGAGGAGGCATCGAGAGTTTACCTACTGCCTAGATCTGCTCCCTGCACCGCTTACATAAAGCTTATATACAAGTCAAACATCATGTATTTATCACCATTTTTGTTTAAGAATAGATCTGTTGGGTGATGCTAAGTACATGGAGGTTTCTCAGAATGTAAACACTCTCATCTGAGTTGGTTGCTACAACGTCGTTCACAAGTTCAGTGGGCGTCAGAGTGAATGGAATAATTAAATATTATATTCACTTTATGGTGCATTCGTTTACTTTAAATGTTTGATTTTATTAAAGGAAACCCATCCGTAAGGAAGACTAATGTGTGTATGGTTTAAGGAGACATAAGGGTTTAAAGATTTTTTTTTTTATGGTAATTTTTTTTGTGGTGAAAACGTTTTTATGGTGTGTGAAATAAAGTTGTGATGATTAGTTGCCATGGGCTCACCCCTATCCCCTGTTGTTGCAAATATTTTAATGGAGGATTTTGAATCCAAGGCTCTAAACTCAGCCCGCCTCCTGCCTAAGCTTTGGAAAAGATATGTAGATGACGCTAATGTCATCTGGTCTCACAGCCAAGAGGAGTTAGATCTCTTCTTCGATCATCTCAATAGTCAATCCCCAACCATTAAGTTCACCAAGGAACAAGAAGTCGATGGTTGCCTCCCTTTCCTTGATATTCTTATTTCTAAAAATAGTGATGGTTCCCTCTCCCACCGAGTGTTTCGTAAGAAAACTCATACGGAGTAGTATCTTCATGCTAGTTCCCATCATTTCCCGACTCAGAAGTTGGGGGTTCTCAAAACCCTTGCTACTTGTGCCTTAAGGATCTCTGATGATAAGAGCTTTGAGGAGGAGAAATCCCATCTCCATAATGTCTTTGTTGAGATTGGTTATCGTAGATACTTGGGACAGAAGGCTTTCCTCAAAGCGGCCCAGAATTCGTTAACTAGAAGAGAACTGAAGGAACGGATTCCAAGTGTCCATCTTCCGTTTGTTCAGGAGACCACTGATAGGATTGCAAGGATTCTTAAGAAGCATAATGTCCCCTCGACCTTTAGACCCCTTAACACCATTCGTAAGTCCCTCAGATTAGTGAAGGATCCTATCAACCCTAAGGACATGAAAGGGGTATATATTATTCCTTATTCCTGTGGGACCCCCTATATTGGAGAGACTGGTCGCTCCATTAATCAAAGGATTAGTGAGCATGCAGCTAACCTTAAGCATAGGAGAACCAAGTCTTCTGCTTTAACAGAGCATGTGGAGAAAACCAATCATCATGTCTATATCGAGGAAGCTAGTGTTATTGCTAGAGTTTCACAATTCCATCACCAGAAATTTAGGGAAGCCCGTGAGATTGAAAAAAGGCCAATCAATCTCAATAGAGAGGATGGCTGGAAGATCAATAGTTGTTGGGTCCCAACCCTCTCTTCCTAGTCATTTTCTTCCATTCTTCCCCTCCCTAGATCTAGCTTGATCTTGTTGTCTTTTAAGTAATTTCCCCTTGTTTCCTGTATCGTGTGGCCTTTGTTCTTTAAGGTGTGGTTGATATAATTTGAGGTATTTTAATAGCACTTAATTTATGCTATTAGTTTTATTCTAATAATTTTAATTAACGAAAGAAGATTAATCTTGAAATTAATCTATGATAATATGCTAATTTTAACCCTTAAATTAACTATTAATTAATTTTAAATATTAAAATATTCTTTCTAACCCTTAAATTACTCTAATATTTATATATTTAATAACTTTTATAAATAACTATTAATTGAAATTGATTTTTTATAGTTAATTTATTTTAATATATATTTATAAATATAAGTTTATAAAAAAGTCCCTTTAATTTGTATTTTAATAAGAATATAACTAACTATTTATATATTACTCTAATATTTATATATTTAACAACTTTTATAACTAACTATTAATTACTCTAATGTTTATATACGTAATAACTTTTATAACTAACTATTAATTTAAATTAATTTATTTATTTTAATATATATGT
The DNA here is from genome assembly GCA_031772625.1 of Pinus tabuliformis. Lineage (NCBI taxonomy): Eukaryota > Viridiplantae > Streptophyta > Pinopsida > Pinales > Pinaceae > Pinus > Pinus tabuliformis. Next base: position 588,480,891 of record CM062810.1, read on the forward strand.
ATTTATAAAATGGTCTCTTTGCTTTAATTTTAATAAGAATATAACTAACTGAATTAACTTATTTAATTAAATAAAGGTTGTGCCCCTAATCCAGACCATCTAATCGTTTCCCGGTCAAATTTAGCTGTTAGACAATATAGCCGTTACTTGGTCAAGAAATATAGTCGTTGGATGTTCTGCTTTGACTATTTAATATGCAAAGCTAGATCTGATTCTTCAACTTGTCCTGAAGATGAATCACACTGGCTAGTTCGAAACGCGTCGACAAATGAAATATCATGTGATTTCCACCGAAAAATCTCTCATAAACTTGATATGGATCACAGAAGCCTCAATTCAAAAAAGGGTTGTTGGTAAAAATTAAATGATGCAGAGCCACAAAGAACATGCCAATTATTCAATAGACTAATGTGACTCGTCGTGCTCCAGGAGCATTAGTCATAGGTAGTTCTTAACAAGGTCAAGCTGGTGTGACTTGTCATGCTCCAGGAGCGTCAGTACGCATTTTTTATACAAGGTCAATTTGTAGAATTGTCTTCTGAAGACATTCTGTACCCAAAATGCTATCCTAGATAACTAATGAAGGCTGCGGAGGGTCGTGGATTCACAGATGGTGGCAATTCCATAGAATGGTTCAATATCAAGACTGACCCACTGCGCTCCGGGAGGTTGAGAAGCGTAAATTCTACAAAGTTTATCAATGTTGGTGAGAGGAGGTTACGTTTTAAATGGAAGTCAAGTGACAACTCGAAGATGTGGTGGTGAAAGACCGGTGTTTGCAAGATTCTAGAACGGATGTGGGTGTTGATGAAAACCATATCAGACAAATCTAACAAAGATTTATTTATTGTTGTAATATGTGTCTTTATATTTTCTACATGTAACCATTAAGGGAGGGTGTTGGACGTAATGCTTCCATGTAATGTGTGAGTTGTCATTGTGAGTCCCTAGGTGTCAATCTAGAAGTAGTTAGTTTCCTATGCGTGAATAGTAATAGCTATCTAGATGTGTCGTTGTCAGTGATCTAGATACTATAAATATGCAACTCTTGAGATCAATAAAACATATTGCGCTTGATGTTGTGTTTAATGGATCTCTCTTCTTTCTCTCTATTTTCTAATAGCAAGTTCACGTAGCCTCAACACAGACCCAACCTCCACGCAGCCACTCGTCACGCGGGTATGCAACACTGTTTCTCCTCCACTTGCAACTCCAACACGCAAAATGCACCAGCTCCACCTCTCTCCAACGACAACCTTCACGCTGTTGGCACCACGATTCGAGCTGCCAAACGGGGCGGAATTCACCTCACCACATGCCTCGTCCGCTCGACCTCCCAACTGCCTCCACACTCTTCGATTGAGGCAGCAGATCACACCTCTTTTCCCACATCAACCTCCACGGAGCAGAAGTTCGGTCAACCTCCAGAAGTGCAGTCAAACGGAGCAACACTTTTTCGAAAGCTAGATCCGCGTTAATACCCTGTGTTGAGCAAAATCAATTTAAGGAAATGACCAACAACGTATTTTCTTCTCATGATCGCACACTGATCATCGCTCTTTTTCCACCAGCAGAGGCGATGATCTAGCGATCTTCACGGAAGAAAAAACACACACACTCTCTGCCTCCTCACATACTATCTTCACACAATCCACGAGGGGCCTTTCTTCTGCCACCTAGACACTCACTCAGGGATTAAAGCATACTAACTTTGACTTACCAGTCCTAGAACTCTGATACCATGTTAAGAATTAAAGAACCAAATTTAAATTTATTAACAAACTGGGTAGCTCACAAGTGAGGAGTTTGGTTCACCAAGAAACTACTTCGGCAGAATGCTCCACCTCAATCATATTACAAACCATTAATATATAATAAACACACAAATAAAGAAGTTAGAACACATACCTAAGAAATAAAACTAATCCTAAATCTAAAACTCTAGTGAACCCACTCTCTCTAAAATTACATTTCTCCTTTATCTACAACAATAACGAAAGTACATTTAAACAAATCGACAAAATTCAAATTAACTAATTATTATTTACAATAAGAAGCAAGTTGATTCATATAACAAGATAGACTTTCCTACGGAAAAGAAGAAGGAGAAGATAGAGTTCAAATAAACAACAAAGTATTTACCCCAGCAAACATTACAAAGGCTTGTTATATGGTGATTTTCTCCTCAAATACTGTTAAATTTTTTTATGAAACTGTTAATTTCATTTTTTGAAACTGTAAAAACTGGCCGGAAAGGTGTAAAAACTGTCGTGTATTTTGAAATTCCAACCCCGGACATACTTAAATGCTGAGGGAAAAATAAATTATATCCCATCAGGAGAAAGAGCGTTTAAATAACAAGCGATGTAAACAGTTTCATGTTCTCGAAATCTTCCAGTAATGGGATCTTACGGCAAAACATGGAAATTCGAAGCAAATAAGAGAGGGGAGTGTCCTTTTCAAACTTTGTCACGTCAATCTCTGTGTGTAAATTTTATCTCATGGGATCAAGACAAAATATTCAATGATTTTTCATATCCAAACAATTTTTGCTCAACGCAACTTTGACAACACTCTGACTTGTGATTATCCGCGAGAATCTCGTGAACAACCCCATACGTATTTTGTTTTGGCAGGGCCTATAATTTAAAAACATGCACAGAAAACAGTGAAGGATTTGGTCGTGAAATAAACGTCGTTTTTCAGGTTTCATTACGCTAAAAACAAAGGCATTAACATATAAATTTTGTATACGTTGGACATGGGATGATATGTAACGTCAAACTGATTGTCGAAAACCATTCAATTCCAAAAGACGCACATGGGCGGCCTTACCGAGATTCCGCGGTGTAAAGCTAAAGAATTTTGACAATTGCGAGAGGAAGTTTTTTCAAGACGTTTCAAATAAATTATACCCTGAATTCATTCAATTCTTCAGGCTTATGCAGCAATTTTGCTGTTTGTTGGAGGAATCCCACCACCTTTATAGAATTTATAAATTTTATTATGGGTATTAGTTACTAGTTTGGAAAGTTTATTAACACTCGCTAATTTTAATATAAAAGAAAATCCCTTCATGATATTAGAGCCTCCATTCAAGTTTGATTCTCTAAACTATGTTTGAAACGTGTTAGAAGGAATCACCCACTTCTATAGAATCAGTAATTTCCTAATTAACTGTAATGCTCTGAAAAGCTTAACAACACCTACCAATTTTAGTGTAACCGCCAACCTCTTCAACATCCCTTGATTTCTATATTGCCAACTCATGCCAGACCTTACCGCATGGCTTTGCTAGGGCTTTCAAGGGAGGTCTCAAAACTAAGGCATGGAACTTTGAAAGTGACCAACGTAACCCTCATTGTTGTTTGACTAGCGCTATGCATATTTGCGAGTCTGCACGCGTTGTAAGATGTTTGAGTTGCACCATGGATGGAGGATGATGATATAAATTGGAAAAACTGTAGGTTATTTTCCTTTTAAACTAGATTGAAACTGGCCAGGCACTTGAGGTTGATGAAAGAACATCTACCTATTACCTTAAACTTAAATGATTAATCTCACCTTATACCGAATACTTAGCCGATGCCATCTTCCTCGCCACATTGTTCTTCCAAAAAGTATATAGTTTACCAATACCATTTACTGGGAATCTAACCGTGCACAGGGTGGATGTGGGACCCAGTACGTCCGTCATAACAGTGCCAATCAACGATGTGACATCCCTGGATTTTGCCTTCACTAAAATAGAATCTGAGAATGTGAAAGTGATAAGCGAATCTCCAACCTAACCACATCAAGTGGTTGCTGACTCACCTATATAAAAAAAAAATGAATAAGAGATCACCATGTGAAATATTTTGTGACGATTTCGCTGGCGTAGTGTCTTGTCAACAGCTTATTCATTATCCATGGCTTGCAACATCTTTATGGTGATTTAAGAAGCGAAAGCAAGGTTATTTTAGACCAATAAATTCCTACCATCACTATGGCTCAGAACAAGTAATGGTATGAAAAAGGCAGAGTGGCTGAACGCGTGAGCCTCGTCTCCTTATAGTACCGTTTTCTGTATAAGATTTCTCTTAGTAGCATGGTTCATTGTAATTTGCGAATAAAGTGATATTTAATGTACGAGATGAAAAAATACCAAGTTAATTATTAGTTTAGTGTATGAAATTTCAAATTTATTTGTCGAGAATAAAAATTTACCATTTATTTTATATTTATATATATATATTATATTTTTTTTGAAATATCAAATTTTTTTGTGATATTATAGGTTATATTAATATAACAATCAAAGTAACCATGGAAGTAGCTATCTTTCAAATGAGGCATAACAGTGTTTTTTCTTAATCACATGGTGAATCGGTAACTGCCAGTCCTAATCTATGGGAGACCCAGGATCAATCCTGTTAGCTGCCTCTATAACACCAGGAGTACATCTAACCACTTGCAAGTCGAGTATACTAAGATCCTATGATTTTAGCAAGAGGAGACTCACATACCGCCAATATCCTATGATTTTAGCAAGAGCAAACTCATGTGCCACGAAGACGGGATTGGGGAATCCGGCAAACTCATGTGCCACGAAGACGGGATTGGGGAATCCGCCCCCTTTAGCTTCCACCACAGCACGTCAGTGTACTCAATGAGATTTGAAGTTCGGCCTCCCAAGCTTCACCTAAGTGACTTATAGTTAAACCACACATCACTGTACAAGACATAAGAGTTTATTAATATCTATAGTATTGAAATTGTACAGCGATTTAAGTGATTTTGAAAACCCACACTTTGAATTAAGTGTAATTCATGATACTTTTAAATTGGAAAATGACCACGTGCATAGATATCAGTAATTCTATTTTATTTCAAATTTTTTTTTGCATTCGAAATTATAATATATTATAGTTTATATGGTAATTTGTTATTAAAAATCTGTTGGTTAATAAAAAAAAATACTATTAAACATTTAAGATTTTAAAATCAATGTAGTTATAAACTTCTTTTCTTTTTTTTTTACAAAATCAAGCTTAATCTTTTGTATTATTTTATGTAGATTTTTTTTAATGTAAAATAGGAAATAGTTTTTTTAAACTTAGTTAATATAAATTTTCTCATTACCTATATCCACCTAATTATATATAGAAAAATAAAATTACTAATAATGAATTTAAAAAATTAGATTCGTGTCAAGTGGCTCTCGCCTACCAATTTCCTAGGGATTTGAGATTATTCTATTTCTAATAAGTTCTTCCATGATAAGTTCCTCATTATTATTTATAACACTCATATATATATATAAGCACATTTTATTTAGCAAAATGATCCATTTTACAATAAGATGTGTAATTCCTTTTTTTTCTTAAGTTAAAGTTGACCCATAACCTTTTTATACATGGTTAATCAAGTAAATGTATGCATTGGTAAGGCATTCTACTTGTTGCAATAGTTTTTTTATTAAATTTATGAAGCTTTCGGCTATATCAACCACATTAATATTTTTAATATAGTTGTACTAATATCTTGTAGACCAAAAAACTACAACAAAAATAATAGCTACAACTAAGAAAAAGACAATGCCTAATTCCACTTATCTTCTCCTCAACCTAGCCTCACTATCCTCACTTTCCAGGATTGCAATATAGATTTAAAAAAAAAAGTTCATGAAAGATAGTATTTTCATATTTTGAAAAATGTGTTTTTTAATCCCTACTCGCATCTCCTCACTTGCACATTCATCAAAATTTCAAACACCTTAAAACCCTCAGAAATTAGAAATTAATAAATATAAAATTTAAATGAAGCCACAAATTAACCACAATGAAGCACAGCAACACGGAGTAGACAAAAAAGGTTGACTAAAACGAACACTGACCAAACAACAAAGTTGATGTCATTGGAGACAACAAAGTTGAGGTCAATCTTGGGGAGCAAAGTTGACGCAAACAGGACATTGAGGAAACTAGGCCAGCAAAATATGATCCATACCGATTGAAATCTCGATTCAGAATGAATTCCATCATTTATTCTCTCAACTAATGATATTTACAACAGTACTATTGTGACATAGTATTTTTAATGCCTCGTCTAAACTAAAGAGTTCTAAAGCCGCATTTTTGATGCTTTATCTAAGCCTATAAATATAGCCTTTATGATACCCTATAAATACATACTAGAAAATTATGAAAATATTTTATGCAACAGGATTTCGGTTTGAAGGTTTTAAAATTTTGATACAGTGATAGATAGATGTGAAAATCCTCTATCCACATGTCAAATACGAGAGCTAGGTGGTTTAAAACATATGCTACAACCCGTCAAATCGCAAGCCGGCCTAAGACTTTGCGCAGCATGCTCATCCTGGAGAGTACGGGATGGCGAAGGAAAATTGAGGTTAAAAAAAGTTTGAAACCCTAAATTTTGTTGGGTATTTTTGAATGGAGAAATACCAAAACCAAACAAACTTAACACCACAGAGGTAATCCTCTGTTTCCACCGTTCCAGGATCTTTTGCACAGGGAAGCTTTAAAACAAATATACTCATAACAGCCCATTACTCAGCCATAAAAATATTTCTATTGATTAAAATATAAAGCCTGAAACAACATTCATCCTCTTTGCTGAGAGGGATTTACCAAAACTTACATTCACCCATCAAAAACAAAAACTCTGTCTTTTCTCTCCACCTGAGAGTTCACTGTGCTGGGTTTACTGCTGTAAAACCCATTTTTACATTACTGTTGTAAAACAAATTTTTACATACACAGTAAAAATTTCATTACATTCACCATTTAAAAAATGTGCGCTCTTTTCTCTTGCATTTCAATGCATACCCAATACATTAAAAAACTTTACTCACTCTACGCACTGCGATGTAATACATTTCTTCATCTGCGCCTCCTCTTTCTCTATTCGCACTGCTGTGCAAAAATTAATTCATTGCTTCATTCGCTGCTGAGTTCTCTCCGTTTATATTCAACCACACTCTGTTATTTCCTTCATGCACTGTTGTGCACTCTCTCTCTTTTTTAAACGCTCCCCCAAGCTCTCATATTACAAAAATTGCTCAACACATATTACAACCCACGAGCACATATGTTTGGCTCATCATAAAAACTTAATACAATACCTTCAACTACCGTGGGTTTTCTTTAACACATATGGTCAACGTTTCTTTTAAAACATAACACATATGATATGTGTGCCCATACCACCGTGCATATATAAAAATCATTAAAATTAAAAGCCACGTCAACCCTTTAACAATCCCCTGCAAATCCCATTTAATTCTCAGCATGGCATTTAATTAATTTAGTCAGCGGTCAACCAGAAATTTCAATTCACTCCACGCAAACTTTAAATTGACGCAGGCCCGTGCACCTTCAAGAGATCGACGGCTGACAACACGCAACCAGATCGGACGACTGTGATGAATATCGGAAGCCACTTTAATGCTGAGCTTTAGCACCCGAGAAAATGACGTGTGCTTATGTCATGCGGGTGACACGCGTCGCCTCCATATTATATCGGAGCTCCTTGCCGGAATATTCCGCCGTCGGCAAATCGCTCCGAGAAAATTCCGGTGCCGAATTCCGGTCAATCCACCGCGCTGCTGAGTAGGCATCCGGCGCTGCTCTGGTTTTGGGTGCGTAGTTGAAATTAGATTTCAACAAATTTAAGTCGCCTATCTTATGTACTAATGAGTCATTTAGACAGAGTTAAAGTCATACAATCTGCTTAGTTGTAGAATTTAATTTTTATCATCATTTTTTTTTGTCAATGAGAGATAAAAAGTAATATTGAAAAAGATTGGAGTAGTGATATTTTTTGAGATATTATCGATATATTGTGGTGTTATTGAATTAGTGAAATAAAATACTGTGTTTATTTTTTTTTAAATAACTATTTTAAATTTTATTTTTTTAATTATTAAAAAAAATTACATATAACCATAAAAAAAGTTTACTGTCACAAATTAAAAAAATAAACTAATAATATAAAAAACAAATAACCCTCATCAAATTTTAACTTAAAGTTTCAAATTCCAAACTCATATGTAAGATGTACAAAGAAAGAGAAGAAATAAAATCAAAAAATTACAAAGGAAAGATGAGTGCTTTTGCGCAGACACGTTTTGAACAGTGACAAAGCTGGCTGAACGCATTATAAAAGCTGCTATTCTGACACCATTTTAGCGGATTTTAGGGGGGATGTATTATAGAGCTAGATAAGTACAACGTCGGAGGACTCACCCGAGAAATGGAGGAAAAGGATTAAAGTGAAGAGGCGTAGAGTTGGATGATCGATCTAAGAGCAGACGAGCAGGGGGAGGAGAGTTGAATTGCGCGCGTAAAACGAGATAAGATGTACGAACTGCTGGGCATTTGGAAATAGAATGTTTACTGCTTCGCAATCTGAGATTATTTTGCTTCCCTGGCATCTTCAAAAGGATAAGGAAACACACGACTATAGATTGATGTAATGGAAGGTTAACCATATAATTCAAATGGACTTTTTAGAATTCTGGAGCTTTCTTAATGGGAGCTTTTCCAGTAAGATTTTGCGATGGTTTAAGCGAAGAGGATGTGAGCATATAGGTGTGACCCTTATGTTACAAGTAATATTGATGATATTTAGCATGATAAACAGTGTGTCAAGCCTGTTGATATGAAATTCTCATTGTTAGATTGACCTAATTGAGAAGAGAAACATCACACATAATAATATCTCAGAAATAGCCAAGAGCAAAGGTCACTACACAACGTTGGAGGATAATAAGATGAGGGAATTCCTTTTGTACCCAACTCAGATGATATCTGGCCGGGTGTGGAGCATTGACAAAATCCTGGGCCATAATATTCTTTTGACCCCCATTATGGAGGATAAGAGTAGCCAATTAATGTTTGATCTGAAAATTATGGGTCAAAGAAGGTGCAATAGAGGTGTTGGCTTCATTAGTGGCCATGGGATGAGATAGGGGTCCATTTTGGTAGGATTTTTGAGAGAAGAAAATATAGGAGGGAGAAGGGAATATGGTAGGTCAACATTGGTAAAAAAAAGTCTTGTTGGTGTGCACATTTTTAAGTGCTTGACATTGGATAGAATTATGAAAATTGGTTTTATGGAAGGTCACATTAGAAGGACTAGTAGGAGAGAAACCATATCTGGGTTGAAGAGATCGGATTCAAGGAGCCATTGTACATTCCACCACCAAGGCTTAACGAAACACTTTGTCCAAGGAAAAATGATCAAACAATTAAATTTTTCAATGAAAAACGGTTAACAAAACGAAATTAAATTTGACCATGAGTATGTCTTCCAAATCAGAGATATGTAGCTGAATGCACAACTTGGAGAAGACCTCACATAGGCATGTATTAACTGATTCATCGATTCAGTAGTTGGTGGCACTACAATCATTTTAGAAGGAGATTTTGGAGATATCTCAAGGGATAAAAGCATAGGCATCTTGGGCGATATAAGCGTAATCTTAATGCATGGAAGAAGTCATCCCAAAATATGATGTGATTAGGGTTGGTCTCTTATATCTCTTTGAGCTTAAAGACCAAGGATATATTCTCTACTTGGGTATCCCACCATGCTTGCACCATGTCTTCCAATTATGGTGATTTAAAGTTCTATGTCCTCTATTATCTTAGGACATCTTTTGAAATAGGTGTAGAGACTATGGATATAAGAATCAACAACTTCTCCATTCTTTTTGTCCTAGTATTTGGGCAATTAAAGTGTGTATCCAACTGTATTTACATTGGAGGGCATCTCTATTGTTGTAGATTGATTAGCTTATGGGGATCCATGGCTAAATCATGGATCGGCATGTCCTCGATCAAGTCTCATATGTGATTTCTGTAGATGGCGGTAAGATTTTCATGCACGCAAATGGGAAAAAATGTAGATCCCCAATCACCTTGAGAGCATCTAAGGGCGTGGAACTATTGAACCATGAATTGGAACTATTGAGCGATAAATCTATTAAAAAAAATTAAATAAATAGATGTCTTCCCATTTAGTCTTTCATGTCGAATATTAACATATTGAGATTGTCTCTTCTAATACCAATTGATATCTAAAAATGATTAGACATACATGACCCACTGAAACAACAAATAGATAAACAACAAATCTTGAAAAAAATACCGCTACTTTATTATGAAATGGAAGTCATCTTTTATGAACAAAACTCTTTGTTATTAATTTAATTACAAATAGTTTTTCATGAAAACAACCCAACATTATTTAAATACTGTCTTCCATTTCTAAATTGTCAAATTTATTTGCATCAGAAAAAGTAATCCCATATTTCAAAAACATCAAATACGTTGTTAAATATTGCCTTCGTCATTTTGAATTTCCCAAAAACAAAAATGTGTCTTTCTTGATTTCCCACCAACTAATTCCGGATCTTACCACATGGCTTCTTGGCTTTCAAGGTCGTCTCAAAACTAAGGCGTGGAACTTTGAAAGTGACCAATGTGAGTCTCATTCTTTTGGTGAGTACGCCTTTCTTGGTTTCCCACCAACTGATGTAAGATCTTACCGAATGGGTTGCTGGCATGCATCTCTAAAAGTGATCGATGTAAGTCTCATTGTTGAGGTCCTCTTAGTTTGACTAGCGCTATGTATAGTTGGAGCTTGCACTCATTGTCAGATGTTTGAGTTGCACTATAACTGGAAAAACTATAATTTGCTTCTTTTCAACTAGATTGAAACTGGCCAGAACCATTGACGTTGATGGAAGAACATTTATCTGTCACCATATACTAACCTTAAACTGAATACTTAGCGCACGCCATCTTAGTCGCCACATTGTCCATCAAAAATGCATACACATTATCAATGATTTTTCCAATGACATTTACTTCAAATCTTCTGTGCTCCCGGTGGATGTAGGATCAGGACGTTCCTCATGGTCAAACAGTACCAATCAACAATATGGGATCCCTGGGTTTTGTGGCTTGTGAATCATCTACGGCATTAAATAAGGTAGAATCCCTAGACGTGAAAGCGCAGCTATTCTCCCATAAAAGCACATGAAGTAGATTGTGGATCGTTTATAAAGCGTTCAGTGATTCCCTAGATCAAAGCACATCAACTAATTGGTGAATCGTTTATAGAAAAGGAGAAAGAGATCACCATGTGAAATATTTTGTGAGGATTTTGCCGTTGTAGTGTCTAGTCAACCACTTCTTCATTATCCATGATTTTAATCGCAAGAGCAAGATTATTTTAGTGAAATAAATTTCAACCATTGCCAACTAATAGTGGTATGAAAATGCGCTGTCTAAACCTTTTAGGTTTTAAGTTTTTAATTTGAATATGACCCCCAAAAAAAATTGGGTAGATCTTTATTTTTATGGTTTAAAATTGGTTCTTGATTATATATATATATAAATTTATTATTTTGAAAAATAATTTGTGATTAAATATAAATCTTTACAAAATTACGAACTATTTTGAAAATTATATCTTAAAACTTTCCAAAACATATAACAAATAAAGGAATTGCGGAGACAGTGAAAAGTGCCAGAATCTTTGCAAAAAAATAATTTTTTTATAGAGACAGTATTTGAATCTTTCTCTTTTCCCTGATGATGGATCCCATTTGGGATTCGAAACGTTGGTGTAAAAACTCTATTACTGTGGACTCTCCGATCAAAAATTCAAATAGCACAAACCACAGATCTCTGAAATCCAATATTTGAATCATGTTTTTGATGATGGAAATAGATTCAACGCCATCAAAATCTTTTAGATCACCTAAAATTATGAAGTTTGAGAGATTTTATTTAGATTTACAAAAATCCCTCCCAAATTCTTTCAAAATATGACCAGAATTTCCATAACTTTCAAAACCAAAAAAACATAATCATTTAACACTGCCCAGTAAACTATGACCTATACTTGAAAAAATATAGTGTCTAAACAAGTGACCCGATTTCCTTATAGTACCGTTTTCCTAGGAATGCCCGAGCAACATGGTTCATCGTACTTCGTTATCAGTGTCACCATCACCAGGGTGTAGAAGGAGCCAGAGAGTCGGCGAAGCAGAAGGAATTGGAGAATGTACGTGAAGAAGAGAAGAAAGAATGTCGAAAAATGAAGGTAGTGATGAGAGATGAATGCTTTTGTGCGGAAGCGTATTGAAAGAACAGTGACAAGACTGGTTGAGCACATTATAAAAGCTGCTACTGAGACAGATTTAGCAGACCTATGGGAGAAGTATTATATAGGTGAATGAGTACAACGTCAGAGGAGTCTCCCGAGACCTCGAGGAAAAAGATTCAAGGGAATAAGCGTCGAACAAGCTTAGAGGTGGATGACCGATCTAAAAGTAGAAGAGCTTCCCTTGTATCTTCAAAAGAATAGGTAAACACTAATAATTGAACATTCCGAGCAATCCGCTCCATTATCTAGAATGTACGTTTATAGATCGAAACTCAATAAGAAATTAAGAGACAACTAATTTTGAACCGGTGAATTTCAAATATATCCTCGCTGACAAGTGAAAAAAATTTAATGATGGCCATTTGCTTATGGAAGTAGCCATCTTTCAAATACAACATAATAGTTCAGGGCTATCATGGTATTGAAAATGTATTAGAGTAGGCGCAACAAGAATTAAGTCTAATCTAGGATATTCTTTAAATTGGAAAAGGACAACGCTTAGAGATAGGAGAGATATGAAGGGTAAGATTCTATTTTATTTCAAGATTTTATTTATATTTAAAAACTATAATATATAAGTGAATTTAAAAAACAAAAAAATATTAGTTCATAAAAATACTATTATTAAATATTTAAGATTTTAAAATAAATGTAATTAAAGGGTTTATTTTTTGTATTATTCTATATAAATTTAGGTGTAAAATATGAAATAGTTTTTTTAAACTCCACTAATGCAATTTCTGTCCAATTATAAAAGGTGTAGTTTTTAGTGCGACTTTTTGCAAGCTTTTCTGGTGGGATTTTCCGGTCAAATTTCTCTAAAATCCGGCAGCAATTTATTGAAATCTCAAGTTTGATAGGTAATTTCTGCACAATCAAAGCGTCCTAGGGGTTTTTCAGGGTGCTGAATCCAAATATGCAGTTAAAAAACCATTTTAAATAATACAAATCAAGATTTAACCTCAATTTTTTCCACCGGATTCCGTCACCGGAATCTCCAAAAAGTCGCACTAAAGACAACTCCATTATAAAAATTGGAAAAACACAACACCAGATAAATGAGAGATATGAAGAATAAAATTTTATTTTATTTCAAGATTTTATTTATATTCAAAAACTATAATATAGTGTATATGCTAATTTTAAAAACAAAAAAATGTTGGTTCATAAAAACATTATTAATAAATATTTAAGATTTTAAAATAAATGTAACTAAAGAGTTTTATTCTTTGTACCATTCCATATAGATTTAGGTGTAAAACATGAAATAGCCTTTTTAAACTCCACTAATGCAATTTCTGTCAAACTATCAGAAAAATGAAATTACCAACATTTATGTTAAAAGTCACTTGTTCATATAATCAACAAATTAAGAAACAATACTACTTTCTTACCTAATAAAGAACTTTGAAAATGTCTTGTCATATTGTTCATGCCTTATTATCCTAAGAATAAAATAATATTTTCATCTCATTCGACTAAAGAATGACAAAAAAAATGGGTCTTAAAACTAAGTAAAAGACAATTGTTGGTAAAATAGAAGGAAAAATAGGAAAGAATTACACACATTCAGTTATATATTGACCAAGAAAACACCATAACTAACTGGAAACCAAACACACACATAGACACAGGATTTACGTGGTAAAACCTCGACAATGTGTCAAGGAAACATCCACGGGGCAAGGGATTGGAATATATTATTCAACAATGATTCTCCACTCATATACATTCCATGGGCATTCACCAGTTTTATATCATCAACCTTCGTTACATAACTGACAATTCAGTATAAAAATGACTAATTACATTTTATCCAAAATTACTAATTCGTTGTCAAACTAACAAACTCCACCCTGACAACAATTTTCCTAATCCCTTGCCCATGCCCATTCATCATCTTTTCTGCAAGCCAAGAGAAGCTAAACACCACCACAGCTTCTCTATTGTAACTGGTTTTGTGAACATGTCTGCACAATTCTCTCGCGTATGGACCTTTTGAGGAGCTACTTTTCCGCCATCGATCACATGTCTCAGAAAATGATACCTTACATCAATGTGCTTGGTTCTGCTGTGATAAGTAGGATTTGTAGCCAAGTGAATAGCGCTTTGACTGTCACAAAGTACATTCACTTTCTCCTGCGTCCTTCCAATCTCATCGAGCAAACCCTTTAACCAGATTGCTTCTTTACTGGCATCTGAAGCAGCTATATATTCAACTTCGATAGTGGACAATGCAACTGTTTCTTGAAGCTTTGACATCCAACTAATTGCTCCACCTGAAAGAGTAAAGACATAACCTGTAGTAGATCTTCTTTTGTCCAAATCACCTGCATAGTCAGCATTTACATATCCGCAGACTAATCCTTCACTACCATTAAAGACGATGCAATGGTCACTTGTGCCTCTTAGATATCGAAGCACCCAATTCACTGCTTGCCAATGTTCTTTACCTGGATTTTCCATGAACCTGCTGACAACCCCAACTGCATGTGAAATGTCAGGTCTTTTAGATACCATCACATACATTAAGTTGCCTACAACATTTGCATATGGTACATGAGACATATACTGCTTTTCTTCATCAGCTCTAGGACTCAAAACTGAAGAAATCTTAAAATGGGAAGCTAGTGGAACATTAACAGGTTTCACATTATTCATAGAGAACTTTTCAAGTACTTTCTCCACATACTTCTGCTGTGATAACCAAAGCTTACCATTTTTCCTGTCTCTGTGTATCTCCATGCCCAAGATATGTTTTGCGGCTCCAAGATCCTTCATATCAAACGTCTTAGAGAGTTGAGCCTTTAACCTGTTGATCTCTTCCATGCTTTTGCTTGCAATAAGCATATCGTCAACATACAAAGCTAAGATAGTGAATATGCCATTGAAACTTTTGAAGTACACACAATGATCATACTCACTTCTTATAAAGTTCTGGCTCAGCATGAAGGAATCAAACTTCTTGTACCATTGTCTGGGAGACTGCCTCAGACCATACAATGATTTCCTGAGCTTGCAAACTAATCTTCTGTTGTGACCTCGTACAAAACATTTTGGTTGTTCCATATATATCTCTTCGTTCAAATCACCATGTAGAAAAGCTGTTTTAACATCTAACTGTTCTAACTCAAGATTAAGCAATGCAGTTAATGCCAACACAATACGAATAGAAACAAGTTTTACAACTGGAGAAAAAATCTCATGAAAGTCTATACCTTCAACCTGAGAATACCCTTTTGCTACTAGTCTCGCCTTATACCTTTTGATACTTCCATCAACTTTACGTTTCAGCTTGAAGACCCATTTACATCCAACAACACTTCTCCCTTCAGGAAGCTCTACAAGATACTAGGTATTGTTCTTGGCTAAGGAGTCCATTTCTTCTTCCATAGTTGTTTTCCATTTCTCGCTATCTGTATCATCTACTGCTTCCTGATAACAAGAAGGTTCCCCATCTTCAGTAATCAAAGCAAAAGATGAAGCAAAATCTTCATACCTTTTGGGAGTTTTCTGTTCCCTTGTAGACCTTCTTAGAGCGACTGGTTGCTGAATTGGTTCAGAAACTTGCACTGGTTCAGAAGCTTCACCGACTTCCTTTGTGTCTTCAACACCTCTTTCTCCAGAAGTCTCTCCTTCCTTTCGACTGTCACCGAAAGGTCTAGCCTCCAACTGAACTCGTTGATTCGGTGATACCTGTTCCTGTTCAATTCTTTCAACATTTGATTTTAACAGAGAGGATTCATCAAATGTTACATCTCTACTAATGACTATCTTCCGCAATGTAGGATCCCACAACCTATATCCTTTCACTGCATAGTCATACCCAACAAAGACATAACATTTCGACTTTGGATCTAATTTTGAACGCTTATTTTTTGGAATGAGAGAATAAGCATCACAGCCAAATATTCTCAAATGTGAATAGTCACAAGACTGACCTGTCCAAACTTCTTCAGGAATTTTACAATCAATTGCTACTGAAGGTGATTTGTTAACTAAATAACAAGCAGTAGATACTGCTTCTGCCCATAACTCCTTTTGCAAGTTAGCATTGCTGATCATGCTTCTGTCTCTTTCCATAAGAGTCCGATTCATACACTCAGCAACACCATTTTGCTAAGGAGTATAAACAGCAGTTTTGTGTCTAACAATTCCCTCATCCTTACAGTATTGTTCAAATTCAACTGAAGTGAACTCACCTCCATTTTCAGTTCTTAGACATTTAATAGATTTGCCTATTCTTTTCTCTATCATTACTTTAAATTGTTTAAAGACATTTAATACATCAGCTTTCCTTTTGAGCATATAGACCCAAACTTTACGAGAGTAATCATCAATAAACGTTAAAAAATACAATGCACCTCCATATGACACAACAGGGGATGGTCCCCACAGATCAGAATGAATATAGTCTAAAACATCTTTACTATTATGATTTCCAACTTTAAATCTCTATTTACACTGTTTTCCATACACACAATGTTTACAGAAATCTAACTTCAAGGATTTCAGATTGGGAAGAGATTTATGTTTCATCAGTATCTAAAGACCTTTCTCACTCATATGACCCAATCGTTGATGCCATAGACGAGTACCTGCTTCTTCCTTTTTTGATGCAACCGCTGCTTCACTCACCTTACCCATAAACACAGAACTACCGTTTACATTTTTATATGAAGTAAACCAATTTCTATGTGGGCACATGTGATGCGAAGCACCAGAGTCTAACAACCAGCTATCAAAACCCTGAGAGACATTACATTCAGGTGAAGTTTCATCTATCATACATAAATCTTCAACATATAAAACTTGGTCTATCATACCTGAATTGACCTGATTCGCTTCCTTCTTCGGGTTTTCGGATTCCTTTCGTTTCCAACAGTCCTTCTTCAAGTGTCCAATTTTACCGCAGTTCCAACATTTTGCCTTACACTTCTTTCCCTTCGATTTTGATCTGGAAGACCCCCTTGGTTTTTCTCCTCTTTCCTTTGAGCGTCCTCTAGCAACCATGGCTTCTGATGCAGCTGTTTCAGTGCTGGATTTCCTTCGTACTTCTTCAAACAGGAGAGCTCCCACGACTGATTCAAACTTCAAAGAATCAGCAGTGCTCAAGCTGATTGAAGTTACGAAGTGATCCCATGATTCAGGCAGAGAACACAGCAAGGTTATGGCTTTATCTTCTTCTTGTATTTTGACTTCCATATCTGTTAATTGACATATTAGTGTATTAAAAACATTCAAATGTTCTGCAACGTTTGAACCTTCTTTCATTCGAAGACTATATAACTGTCTTTTCAGATAAATTTTGTTGGTTAATGACTTTGTCATATAGAGGTTTTCAAGTTTTTCCCACAATCCTGAAGCTGTAGTCTCTTCAACAATATTGAAGAGAACTTCATCCGCTAGGTATAACCGGTTGGTACTGAGAGCTCGGGCATCCAAGTCCTCCTAGTCTGAAGTAGTCATGGTTGGAGGTTTCTTAGTTGCCCCATCCAATGCCTTGTGCAACCCTTGTTGCACAAGCAAATCCCTAACCTTCAGTTTCCAAAGAGAAAAATTGCTCTTTCCGGTGAATTTCTCCACCTCGAATTTCGCATTCGACATCTTGGCCATTTTATTCTTCTCCTAGGGTTTCAGTCTTTTCAGCAGAGGTTTATATTTCCTTATTTTCTCCAAAAAAAAAAATTCAATTTAAATAAAAAACCCTTAAAAAAAATTCTCCTTTCCTTCAATAAAAAGAAATCTGTCTTCTTTTCCTTCAATTTCACACATTCACTCCTTTACTTAAAAATTTCTGAAACAATTGTTGAATATTTTTTTTCCTTTTGTTTTTTTCGATTCAAAGGAAAAACCTTTAACAAGCCCAGAATTTATTTAGCATTGCTGGAAAAAAAAAAAACTACCTGGTCTTTCACGCAGCTTTGACCAGCACAGAATTCTTCGATCTCTATAACAGCACCATAGTTCCGGCACCCTTCCTCTAGCACTTCCACGCTTTGACCAGCACAGAATTTTGCGATCTCTGGTACGTAGCACCACAGTTCCGGCACCCATCCTCTAGCACTTCCATGCAGCAGCACGCAGGGACGCAGGCAAACCACCCTTCACTTCCACACAGCAGCACCTCTAGCACTTCCACGCAAATCCACGCAGGCACGCAAACCAACTTTCTTTCCTTTACGCAGACTCTGGCCTCACGCAGGCAGATTCCGGTAGGGTCTCACGCAGGTTCCGCGTAATTTTTTTTTATAAAAAACTTCACGCAGACTTCAGAACTAGGCACGCAGATTCTGAACAGTTCACGCAGAGCAGACTTCAGAACTAGGCCTGCTTGCTCCAATGCAGATTTTGAATAGTTCACGTAGACTTCAGATCTTCCCAACCAGTGATGCAGACTTCAGAACCAGGCACACAGATTCTGAACAGTTCACGCAGAGCAGACTTCAGAACCAGTCCTGCTTGCTCCAACGCAGATTCTGAACAGTTCATGCAGACTTCAGATCTTCCTAGCCAACCTTCCTATGCAGCATCTCCTCAAGCTCTGATACCACTTGTTGGTAAAATAGAAGGAAAAATAGGAAAGAATTACACACATTCAGTTATATATTGACCAAGAAAACACCATAACTAACTGAAAACCAAACACACACATAGACACAGGATTTACGTGGTAAAACCTCGACAATGTGTCAAGGAAACATCCACGGGGCAAGGGATTGGAATATATTATTCAACAATGATTCTCCACTCATATACATTCCATGGGCATTCACCAATTTTATATCATCGACCTCCGTTACATAACTGACAATTCGGTATAAAACTGACTAATTACATTTTATCCAAAATTACTAATTCGTTGTCAAACTAACAACAATGCCTAAATCCACTTGCGTTCTCCTCAACCCACCCTCCTTTTTCACCATTGCAATAGATATTTTAAAAAAAGGAGAAAGAAGTTCATCCAAGGATGGTATTTTCTTATCCTAAATAATGACAAGTCTTACGTAGAATGACTATTAATGTGCCTTGCAATCCCTACTCACATCTTCGTGGGTGCATTATTTGTCGAAATTTCAAACACCTTAAAACCCTTGGAAGTTAGAAATTAACCGATAAGAAACTAGAGTGGAGTCACAAACCAACCAGTATAAAACATAAACAACACTCAACAAAAGGAAAAGTTGATGTAGAGCCAACACTCAGGAAACTTGGAGAGCAAAATTGACACAAACTTGACATTGAGCACATTTGCAAAGTAAAATATGATTCATAAGTGTTGGAATCCCAATTTGAAATGAGTTAAAAATAAATATGGGAAAAAATAACATTAAATTCCATTTACCATTTCCTTTATTCTTTCCACAAATAATATTTACAACAATATTATAACACAGTCTTTATAATGCATTATCTAAACCCTATAGTTATAACACGGTTTTCATGATGCATGATCTAAACTATGTAAATATAGCTTTGATAATAAGCTATAAATACATAGTATAAATTATGACTATGATTTTATGCAACATAATGTAGGTTGGAATGTTTTAAAATTTTGATACAATGATAGATAGATGTGACGGTTTTCTATCCGCATGTCAAATACAAGCTAGGAGGTAAAAAACATGCTACAACCCATAAAATTCCAAGCTTTCATGCGACTTTGCTCAGCATGCTTATCCTAGAAACTTATTTCCATGTGGACAACTCTCAATGACAGGTCTGTCACCTTCACAGGGACGTCTAAGTACTCATGGGCGTCTTAGGGAAGGCGAGCCATATTTACCAGGCCATCGATTATTTAACATCCTTAAGAGAAGTTTAAGGTACTTGATGACCATCCATCTAACCATGAACCATCAGCCAAACAACCATCAAACCAACATTTCCAGCGACTAGCTGCCGCATATCTCTAGCCTCCTTTTGGCCCATCAACAATACAAGTGGTTGATAAGACTTGCATTTAAAGAATTCAATACTGGGCTCCGGACCAAGGATTTCAAATTTGAAAATTGAGCGGGGAATTTCTGCAACAGCTTATTGAATAATAAGGACGCCATGGTGCTTTGTTACATTTTCATCTTGGGATGATAAACCCATCCTCTCATGCATTCCCAGGTGTCAGCATCCTCCCGATTATAATAACACCCAAGGCGAACCCAATTCAATCCCTATGTAGCTGAGGGATTGATATCATTGCTCGCAATATTTCTCAACCATGCCACTGCTGATTTTTCTTGAAGACGTAGTGAAGATCAGGGACAAATTCCATGACTCGAAACCTTTGAGAGGAATATATCCATTTTCAACAAGAAAAGGCATGAACAAATAGGTTGAGAAGCCATAAGCATTATGTGTCCAAAAACTAATTTCTAGGTGGTTTCTGTGGAAAAGAAAGTACCGAATCAGAAAAAATATAGGTGAGAGGAGGAACAACACCTCTTCACTAATTCGACTACAAGTGAAAATGTGATGGGATACATACCATGTGACACATCAAGATTCCAATTGCTTATGAAGAAGGGATCGTTCTCATTTCCTCCCACTTGTCATTACAAAAGCTTAAACCAGCACTGGGTTTGAACCATGATGCTAGGGTGTACCAATTAGTTTGACACCCCACATGTTGAACCTATTTAGTAACTTCTAAATACATTTTTTGTTCGCCGCAATTTATTTTTCTTTCTTTCACATATGTTCGTGTTGCCAATTTTTTGTTGGGTTGGATCCAAATCCTTCATTGAAAATTAACTTCGCAAATCCTTCAATATACATATAATGTCTTTCAATATGCATATAATTTTTGTTGTAAATTTTGTATATATAGTTATTGGAGCACATATGGTCTGTAGTCCAAAAAGAGAATTATCAGTGCATCCTCAGATCAAAAGAAAAAACACAATCGACATGAAAGCATTAAACTTGGTTGCCAATGTCACTTCATTGTGTGACGACTTCAACTTAGAACAAATGATGATGTAATAATATATACTACATGCAAACATATTTATAAATCCAATATTGTTTGTCACGGAAAAGATACAATCGGTAGGCCTATGAGATTCACTTATGCACCACATTTAACAAGGGATATGCGATCTATTGTCCAACATTTAATTCAAGGAGGCTTTAATGTTACAATAAAATGAGACAAGTTCATCTCTGATGTGAAAGATGGATCTGGTGAGTTATACACTCGGATACCTCGAGATACATGCATGAAAAGACAAGATATATCAAACATTTACAATGATACCATAAGGCTAGAGCATGTTAAAGATCAAAGTGATCCAAACAATGTAGAATGTTGGTATAAGGAACAACCTGAGAGATTTTTTATGCCAAAATCAAGATCTCATTGAAAACATCCCTTTTATCATAGGCATACAAACAAAGTAAATGCATTCAATGATGCTAAAATGCTCTAACAATTATATAATATCAATGGATTAAACATTTAGTACAAATAAGTATGGGGTGAGTATAGATTTATCCTAAATCTGATTCATTTATTCAACCTCATTTTAATGCATGCATCTTATATACATATAATTACGTACATTGTTTGTAATGTAGTATCAACTTTACACCTTAATGGTTTTGATGAATATCACAATGGGGTTATGGTAGCTTGGGTGATATCATCACTCACTACTATAGTTGATATTTATAAATGGATGTTGGCCTTATTTTCCATTGGGAAGAAAGAGCGACTTGATTGGCATATTCAGCCCTTCATCACATATGATGCTACTACTGAAATTGAACCATTAAGATGATTTATTTATTATTTTTATAAGAGACATAAAGATATTGTTAATGTATATCCTCTCTCAAAATTATGTTATTCCAGGTCTTCATTTAAGTATACAATATTATTATGTGTGTGGCATGTTAGTCATGCATCGTTGAAGAATGTTGGAAATAAAGGTCAAGAAAGGGAAAACCAAACCCACAATTTTCATACTTTAGGAGAAATCATGCACACATGTCAAAATGATGAATTTGTAAAAAAGACAGTTGAAAGGCTTTTTGAAGAATTCAGTGACCATAAAAAGTTTTTGGAATATTTTAAAACCACTTGGTTATCCAACAAAAAAAAATGTAAGTTTCTTGGCAGTGGTTTTAATGACTCTTTATTTCATGTCATATGTATAGTTATTAATACATAACTAAATTTTTTAATATATAAATATGTGGGAAAAATCATACAAAAATTTTCCACACTTTAATAAAAATACAAACAATGCAATTGAATCTTACCATATGTATATCAAGGAATGGTACCTAAGTGAGAAGAATAATGCATGCCATACACAGGTCGATTGGTTAATTGATGTGTTGTTGACAAAGGTTGTATTATATTACAATCATATGCAATGTTTAAAAAACCTAGTTTTCTACAACCCAGAAAAATCAAGGAACAACTGGATTCATCCAAGTGTAGAGCTAACCAAATCCCAAAATGAAGATTGTGTGTCTGATGAAAAGAGAAAAAATGATTATTGAGTTCATAGTCAAAATAAGGACACTCTTGATATTTGGTACAAGGTCATATATAAAGGTTTCAATCTACACTTTCGTAATTGCAATTGGGCCCTAAATGGAAATACTTGTAAACATGTATTGAAAGTTGAGATGTTTGTGAGTAACTCTATTTTTTGTGAAAATGTACTACCTAATGTCACTAATCCTACTACGGAAAGGCGTAAAATTTGATTTGAATGAAACACTTATATTGGGCCCAACAATAGAAACAGAGCTTTTGCCATGCTTTGATTCTCCTCCCAATCTAAATTATCATAATGAAACAAGCATTGATGATTTAGAGAATTTCTCATATAATGTTGAATCAACCAATGTATGACGAGATAGTGCAGTTTTTGAAGATGATGAGATAAAACGTGTTAAATTATCAACTCATGAGAAATTGGGATCCATAATACCTAAAAATTTAGAATAGGCATATGCATTGAAAAATTTGGAAGAAATAGCATGTAAAGAATACAACATAATGTTTTTCATTACTATAACTCCATCTAATATTTTTTTTTTTGTGAACTTGGCAGATCTCTATTTATTTCTATTTTCAAAAGAACTTTTCACAACCATTTGCTGCTGCAGGTGGTTTTCCTGCCCGAAGGAAACCAGGTATCCACCTATCAACTTTAAATCCTATCCAAAATTTAAACAAGTTCATTCCTATCCATCTAGCAGCATTGTATTGGTTGTTTATTCTACTGCCTGTACTTATCAAAATAAAAATAAACATAATTATATTATTCATAGTCAGAACCATAGTCAAAACCATTTTTTAATCCAACTAGTTCACTGTGTCACTCCTCATCAGAGGATATTACTGGTGCAGGTGCCTTTGCACTGGATCTTGGTATCTCATTTCGCTGCTCAATTCTCCATTTCAGGTCTGTCAAAGTATGTTCAATTCTACCCAGTGCTAAGTTGTTTCTGTATGCCTGGATTTGGATTGCTGCTATCTCCCGTAATAGTTTTGCATAGACTGGGTCCTTTTCTTTGTTCTGATTTTGTGCCTCTATTTCTTCTCTCGCTGCATGCTCGTGCTCTTGGTGGAGGGTCATGGCCTGAGCCACCACGTTCTTCATAATCCAGTATTTTTGTATAGTTTGCTTGAACAGTGAGTACCTTCCTCGAGTGGACCCTGGTTCCGGCACCATGCTTTCCCATTCATCCATGGGGATATCTCGATATTTGAGATTGGCTATTAAATATCTCTCCCAACTCGCAATCTGAGCTCCGACTTCCCGCGGATTTAATTCCATGTAGGTGTCGATAATTTTCTTCATATGTTCCCATCAAGTTTCCTGCCTCTTGTTTTTGGTTGTCCACTTGTTCCCTCCTCCTTTTTGGTTCCTCCGTTTCCTCTTTTGGGGGTCATTTTGCTCCCTGTTTGGGTGTTGTTGTCTTGCGTCTGGTGTGTTCTATCTTGGTCAGAGTTCTTACTTTGGTGTATTGGCTTACCTATCACAAAATCGATGCATTCATCAGCTTTATGGTTTTGACAGAGTTCAATTCCCCAATTGCCCTTTTTCTTTCCTTTGTTTATGTCTTCTATCTTCTAGCTTCCAGCCAGGGTTTGTGTATCATCTACCTCCTTGTTTCCAGGAGGTTTGGGTTTTGTGACTGTTAATTTCTTTTTCAAGGTCAGGTTTCTCTTTGGTTTTATTCCCTTAACCCCCCCCCTTTATAGCTTTCTAAGCCCTTCCATTCCTTTCTCCTCAGTCTCGAGTTTTCCTTCTTAGATGCGATCAAGGTAATTTTCTTTTCCCACCTTCCCTAGGGTTTCTTAGACGTATATACAGGGTTCCTGGTGCCACTCCTCTCTTCCCCCTTAGTACGGCTGAATTCCGGCATTCCCCTGGTCCTTAGGCTTTTCCCTTCCTAGGTTTCTTCCCTAATAGCTACTGTCACAATTCCCTCCATTCCTACGAGCCTGGCCTGGATCGAGAGCCTTCAAGGAATACTGTTGGTTGATTTTGCAAGTTGGCCCTCTCCCTTTCTGGGTGTTAGCTATTGCCTCCCTTTTTCTCTGTTCAGGAATTGCCTATGGTCTGCAGGAATGGTGTCTACTTCTCTGAGAATTCTGGAGGCTTTTCCCTTGTTTTTGTCTATATTAAACCAGAAGCTAAGCTAATTACCAATCTTCCTACTACAGAGACTCATGAAGCTTTCAAAGTTGTGGGGTGAAGGGACTACATACCTGCTTACCACACGACTACTTCTTCCTGCTACTGCCTGCGTCTTCACTCTACTGCCACGTCCCTTCTCGCCACCTTTCCTCATCTTCGTCTGCATGCAAAGAGCTGTCTGTGAGTTTTCTTTGGTTTTAATCTCTCTCTTGCTCCAACCCTTGACCCTTACCGGCATCTGGCTGTCTTGGTTACCGGTACGGATCCCTTCGAGCTTATCTCAGGATTCTACCCTCCTGTCCTTTCTCCCGATGTCCTTCATTATCTCCCACCTTCTCCCAGTTGCTCTTGTCGTGTCACTTCTGACCTCATTCTACCACTTGGTGTCCTTCCTCTGCCCGCCTCTCTGTTCTCAGTCCTGCCCTCCTCTCTGTTAGTTTGGTTCTTTCTCTCCCTCGTACTCTCAGGGTGCGTACCTTCCCTACCCTGCTCCTTCAGCTACCCGATCGCCTATCTTCTCACTTCATTCTCTGCGTCTGTCCTTTCCTCCAGTTGTCCTCTTCCTTCTTCCTGCTCTCTCCTCCGTGGTCTCTCTAGATTTCCTCTCCTGTTCATATTTCCTTCCTTATCCTTTTCGAGTAGTTGTCTCAGGTCCGCCATTTCCTCCTTCTGGTTTAGCTCGACCTCGCTTTCATCCAGTGACCTTCCTCCATTTCTACATCCCCAATTCGCCAAGCTGTCTGCTGGTTCATTGCCCTTCCTTCTCACATGGGTGGGAAGGATGTAGGCTACCTTTCATAGTAAGTCGCTTATTTCCTCCACTAACCAGGCCGTTCTCCAACTTCGACTCATTTTTTCGCTGAAGTTCCATTCTGTAGTTGTTTCACGATGTCTACCACTAGATTCGCATCTCCTTCCACCTATAACTTTTGGTACTTCTCCCATATGGTAATCTCTAGTCCTCTTCTCAGCACATGAAGCTCAACTTCGTTGTTGGTTGCATTACCACAATCCATCATGTAAATTCTGAGTGTCTTTCCTCTATCTTCTCTAAAGACTCCTCCTATCCCTGCCTCTCCTGGGTTACCCTTTGCTGCCCCGTTGAAATTCAACTTGACGAAGCCCTGTTGGGGATTGCTATAGTAATTGCTCTCTTCCACTTCATTATTATGGTATTTCCCTCTTGTAACTTTCGTCATGCTTGACTTTAGTTGCAGGCGAGCCATTATTCTTGCCTCTTTCTGGTCGAATTTCCAATCTTCCTCGTACCATTTCTCTGTGAGAATGGTCTCCCTTATATTCTGGGTAATTTGGTTCCATATCTCGTCCTTTGCTCTACCATCTTCCTTGAAGGTCAGGTGGTTTCTCTCTTTCCAAATGTTCCACAGAACGAATCATAATGAAAGTTTCCAGGCTCTGTTCAGGATTGTATTTTGGTAAGGTTTGTTCTGCCATTTTTCTATTTTTATTTTGATACTGTTTTTATCTTTGTCACTAATTTAAAAAAGATCCTGGTGTTGTCTCCACAGGTTGTTGTTGACTTTGCAGTCGTTAGTTATGTGCTCCATAGTTTCTTCTTGTACTTGGTAGAGCGCGCAACGCGAAGGGCCTTGTGTTCCTTTTTTCCTTAGCTGGTCCCAGGTTAGAGCTCACCCATGGCTCAGGATCCAGGTGCAAAACGCTACCTTTGGCCAAGTTTTTATTTTCCAAATGCTATCCCATTTTTTTGTTTCTGGATTTCTATTATATCCTTCTTTCAGATAGTATCCTTCAGCTATTGTAAACATTCCTTTAATTCTCTTTCCCCATCTGATAGTGTCTGTCCCTGCTTTGGCCACAATTTTCCTTGTTTCCATTTCTTTTTCATATATTCCCCATTGAATTGTTTCTGGCACATCTGGCTAGTTTTCATTTTTTTCCATCTTCTCCAGTATCTGTCCATTTACAGGCTCCAATAGTTTCATAACGCACCCCTCTCAGTCTGTGTGGTGAACTGGTGTATCTCTTGGAGTTGAGGTAGTTGGCTGAGTTTGTCTCTCTGTTGCCAAGCCTCTTCTCAAAAGTTTGCCTTGTCCCCCTCTCTTATTTCCCAAAAATTGTGCTCTCTTATCAAAACCCTGTTGGCTCTTGCCAAATTCCAGATTGTTGAGCCTTTTTTTTTTCCGTTAGGCTTCTCAACTTGCCATCTGGAGACCTGTGCATCTCATATTTTCTTTCCCATAGCTTTTTCCACAGGTATTCGCCCCCTTGTATCCATCTCCACCAAAGCTTAGCTCCCATTACCTGGTTCAGGGTATATGGGTCTCTCATTCCTAGACCTCCTTCTGTTAATGGTTTTCTTAGCCACTTCCAGGGTAGAAGCGCCCACTTTTTTATCTTGCTCGCCCCTTGCCATATATCGGTAGGGATTGAAGTACCGATTTGAGCAAAATTATACGAATTGGAGTATTGAGGGCCCTGAAAGTCCAATTTTCCATTTTCTTTTGCAACTTCTTCAACAGGATTCCCCAATTAGCAATTTTGTTTTGCTTATCATTTAGCTGGATACCTAAGTACTTAGTTAGAAATTTTCCGATTCTAAATCCCATGGTTCTTGCAAGGAATGCTTGGGAGGCATTCTAGGTGTTGAAGAAATAAATTTCCGATTTTTCTTTACTTACCTCTGTTCTCGAGGACCTTGTGAATTCTTTAAGAATTCCATTAATTTTTTTTCTTCTTTAAGAGTTTCCTGTCCGTATAACATAACGTCATCGACAAATTGTTGATTGGTTAGAGTTAGGTCGTCTCCCCATAGCCTTAATCCCTTCAGTTATTTGTTGTTAACTTTTGCTTTTATAAGTCTTCCCAGTCCATCCGCTACGAGGATGATCAGGAACAGTGATAGCGGATCACCCTGCCTGTGTCCTCTGGATAGATTGAATGATTTTGTTGGAGATCCGTTTAATAGAATTGACATTACTGGCGTAGTGATCATTGAAATTACCCAATTAATCCATCTGTCATCAAAGTTGTAAGCCTTGAGTATACGTTGCAGGTATCTCTAGCTTAATCTATCATAAGCTTTTGCGAGGTCGATTTTTATCATCATTCCTTTGGTTTTTGAATTTTTTAATGAAGAAATTTCCTCTTATGCTACTATTATACCATCTACTATTTGTCTGCCTTTTATGAACCCCGTCTGTTCCAGGGATATCAGCTCTGATAGTATTGGCTTGAGACGGTTCACCATGATTGTAGCTAGAATTTTGTATATCACATTGCAGAGTGTTATCGGACGGAACCCTTAGGGCTCTTCTTTTTTTTCTGTCTTTGCTATCAGAGCTAGGAAAGTAGCATTCAAAGCCGGGTACATTCTTTTGGTGCGACGAGACTCTTCTACTACATTCACTATGTCCTGGCTCATGAAGCTCCACATGGCTTCAAAGAATTCCGAGGTAAATCCATCCAAACCAGGTGCTTTGTTCTTTTCCATTCCCTTTACTACCTCTTCCACCTCAGCTTCCTTTATGACTCTCAGGAGAGACAAATTCTATTCTCTATTTACAATTTTGGGGATGTTTTGACTTATTTTATCAATGTCATCCTCTCTGTTGATGTTGGGTTCTATCAAGATTTCTTTGAAGTGTTGCACTATCAGATTCTCAAATTCTTCTTTCTGGGTTAACCTGTTGCCTTGCTTATATTTTAGGGAGAATATTCTATTTTGTTATCGATGTTGTATCATTGCCTTATGGAAGAATTTCATATTTCTCTCTCCTTATTTTAACCATTGGATTATGGATTTTTGTTTCCATAAGATTTCCTCTTGTTTTCTTCTTTCGTCTATTTTATTTAGCACCAGTCCTTCTTCTTCAGCTAATTCTTCACCTCTTCCTTCGTCTATGATTTTCTGTTGTATTTTCTCCATTGAAATCTGCAATTGTTCCTTATCCTTGTGTATATTTCCAAATTCTTCTCTATTCCACTGTTTAATCTTTCCTTTTAGATATTTTAATGTTAGTTGGAGAGTGTGCATTTTATTTCTTCCTTCCCCCCCGTTCTCATTTTCCTTCCACCAAGTCTTCATTTTTTCTATAAATTTAGGATCTCTTAGCCAGAATGCCTCAAACCTGAAGGGTGTATTGTAGTTTTGCTGGTTCATAGCCATCTCTAGTTTAATGGGCTAGTGATCTAACCCTAGACACGTGAGGATTGTAGCTTCATAGAAAATATCCTTTCCTAAGAGGTGTTCTATTGCAAGAAATCTGTCTAACCTAGAAGCTATTTGATTGCTCCCTCCTCACCGATTGTTCCAGGTGTATTTCCCATTTATAGTTGGGATATCTATCATTTTTAGTTTCGCCTATAGATCCCTGAATTTCTCCATTTCTGGTTCTTCTCTTTGCAAACCACCTTTCTTTTTGTCTTTTGTTGTTGTCATGTTGAAGTCCCCTGCTATCAACCACAGTTTTTCTTTATGCAGGTTACCTAACTGTTGGAGCTGGAGGAGGAAACTTCCTTTTTCCATTGGAATATGTGGTCCATAAACTGCCGAGACTAGAAACCAGTCGTTGTTTCCTATTAATTGGAACTTCCCCGTGAGAATCCTTTTCATTCCTATCCAATAGTCAGTTGTGATTTTTGTTGGGTTCCATAAAATCGCAATACCTCCCGCACTTCCATTCGAATTTATGGTCATGCATTCATATTTTGGTTTGATTTTGTTTAGGATCTCCTCCATTTTCCTCCTTGGGATTTTTGTTTCCTGTAACAACATTATTTGGGTTTTTTCTCTTCTTAGCCTTTCCGCTAAGTGTCTATGTTTGCCTTGACTGTTCAGGCCCCTTATATTCCAGGATGTGACTAACATGAGGTGGTTGGGTTGGGTTGGTGGAATACCGCTGAGAGCGGAACTACTCTTCTAATGTCCATTAGCATTTCACCCATGAGTTGTATCGATTCCTTTATATTCCTTCTACCTCTTTTTTTCCCTCCTTCTGTTTTGCTTTGAAGGTCCTGGGTATTGTCCTGTTGGAGGCCCAATTGTTCTACCATTCCCAGCTTTCCCTTGCCCTGTTTTTGTTATATACCTAGGGGGATAATATGGGGTACAAAGGGAGGTACCCAAGGTAATAATGTAATAATGGGATGGTCCATAGTAATAAATAAGGTGGTTAACCCGTATCATGTGAGGGACCACAAGTAGTTAGTAATAATGTAATGGGTCCATGGTATTAGATAGATGGTATTGAGGGAACCATGGTAATGACCCATAGTGTTGTATGTATGAGGCCTATATAGAGGCTAGAGACTCCACATTAAGAGATGTGAAGGAATATTGTATAAACAGGCATATGGCTTGTGGAGTGTTCTCCTTCCTTAAGGAGTGAATGTATAGTGTTGCCCTACCTTAAGGGTTTTGATTAATAGAGAAGCATTTCTATCTATTTCTATCTTATTATTTCTGGGTATATTTGCATTGTCTTATATTTTCAGATTAGATCTATAGCAAGTGGTATCAGAGCACCTTCTTGGGAAAAAGTGGAGATTTTTTTATTTTTTTTTATTTTTATGTTTTGCAGGATTTCTGGGGCGGCGAGTTTGTAGATCAGATATGTACATTCTAGTGTAAGATATGCAAAATATAATTGCAGATCTGGATTCTTTGTGAAAAAATACCCAATTTCAAAAAAAAAAATCGGTTGAATCGGAGTCCGGATGATGGAGATATCGTTGATCTAAAAATCAGTGGTGTTGCAGATAATTTTTTGGAGCAGCGAGTTTGCGGCACAGATATGGAAGTCCTGGTGCAAGATCTACGAAATCTAATTGCAGATCTAGATTCCTTGGGAAAAAATACCCAATTTCAAAAAAAAAATCAGTCAAATCGGAGTCCGGATGAGGGAGATATCGTTGATTTAAAATCAATTTTTTTTCAAAATTTTTGGTGACAGCGGGAGAGTTGCAGTGTAGATCTGAAATTTCAGTGCCTGGATTAAGATTTATATCACATGGGTAGATGCAGAATGGTTGTTCCATTTCCGAAAACAATTCATAATAGAGATTCTGAGCAATATTGACGGAATTGTGTCCATTTCAAATTTTCGCCAAGTAAGTAAATTTTTCTCAAACCCTCTTCATGGAAAATTTTACAGGAAAAGATGATAGCCCTACTATTGAAGAATTCATACAAAAACTAAAGAGCATATATGGGGTATTTTGGAAGTCTATAGTACCAATTGGTTTGAAAGAAGAGGCCGCCATATGGTGGAACTCACTTAGCATTAAAGACTTGTCCAAATTTTCGAATGAAGAATTGGAAAACCTCCTTATGAAAAAATGGTCTTAGGCTAGAAAACAAGGTAAGGGGAAACATGTGGGGTTATTTCCTATTGGTATATCCTTATTACAGGTTCATAAATTGATTCAAAAGGAGAAGATCATTATTTCTATAAATCTTGGTTGCAAGCATAATGTTATCAATGTTAATTTGGCATAAAAATTACAAGTTCTAGCCAAACACATTGAAAACACACATGTTGATGATGAGGATGTTCAAGTTTATAAGGATTTGAAGCTTTCTATGGATAAGTATGTATTGCATGGTGATGTTTATACTTCATATATGGATAACATGGATGTTGTTTTGGGATACACATGGATGGAATCGGTGGGTACTATAAATATGAATGTGCAGAAGAAATTCCTGAAACTCTGTTATAAAAGAAGAAAATTACATTACAGGATATTTCCATCAATAAACAGGTAGAGTCCACGGAGGCTGAAGCAGAAGATGTTCCAGGGACTGACATATCAGATGATGAGCCATTGATGATCGACAATCAAACACAAATAAAGGCTGAAGCAGAAAATGATACAGGGGCTGATACATCAGATAAGGGCTCAGTGGTTGAAGTAATATTGGAAGATAAGACACCACAGCAGGCACCACAACATGCACCAGATAACAGTCAGGCTCCAGTAAGGGGTGAATTAAAGAAAAAGACATTGTGGGTTAAAACTTCAACATATCATCACCCACATCACCCCGCAAGACACCAACCAACAAGATGGAAACCAATTAGCCACAAGGATAACAACCCCCGCATGATAGATAGAGAGGAGCGAAGATCCACCTACTACACATCAACACAGAAGAGCTGCCACAGTGAACTTCCATCTCAAGCGAGCGAGGAACCAGCGAGATCGAGGGTTCACCTTTCTCTTGGATGGTTAGATGCACGTGCATGGTACCAGTGGACTACTCTTTTGAGTAGATCTTATTATTTATGTTCTTCCCATGTTTCGAGGACGAAACATGCTAAGGGGGGTGTAATGTTATGTACCTAGGAGGGATAATATGGGGTACAAAGGGAGGTACCCAAAGGAATAATGTAATAATGGGATGGGCCATAGTAATAAATAAGGTGGTTAACCCATATCATGTGAGGGACCACAAGTAGTTAGTAATAATGTAATGGGCCCATGGTATTAGATAGATAGTACTGAGGGAACCATGGTAATGACCCATGGTATTGTATGTATGAGGCCTATATAGAGGGTAGAGACTCCACATTGAGAGATGTCAAGGAATTATTGTATGAACAGGCATATGGCTTGTGGAGTGTTCTCCTTCCTTAAGGAGTGATTGTATGGTGTTGCCCTACCTTAAGGGTTTGATATCAATAAAGAAGCATTTCTATATATTCATATCTTGTTATTCTTGGGTTTATTTCTATTATCATATATTTTTGGGTTAGATCTATAACAATTTTTCTTATTATTGTTGGAAGGTCTCTCTATATAGTTTTTTTTGCTCTTCTAGGATGAATCTTTCATCTAGGTGTTTCCATTCCTCTAAGAGTTTCCATAATACTTCTTCTCCTGAACTTAATTCTTCTCCCCTACTTGTATCAATTTCCATTACCACATTTTCCATTTTTTCCCCTGTTTCCTTGTCCTCCTTACTTGATGGTTTGCGTTGAGCTTTCCGCTTGATGTGTGTTATACCTTGACTTGTGTTGTTTTCTTTTTCTTTTTCTCCCTGGTGATCCATTGTTTGAGTCTCATTTTCTTCCTCTTCTTCTTGAAGGATTTCAAAACTATTTCTATAACTTGTCTTGATTTGTTGTTCTTTCGTTGTTTCTTTGGGGTTTTCCTTTGTGTATCTTCTTTTATTTTTTACCTCCTGAAACCCTTCCTTGTCTTCTTGATTTTTCCTCTATGGTTTGTTTCTTCTTTCCTCTTCTTCTATGTTGAGCAGGCATTCCTTGAACAGGTGGCCATACTCATGGCATCTTCTGCCTCTGAAAGGAATGTGCTCATAATCCAGGGTTTGTTGCCATACTTCCTCATGATATTCTAATTTGACTGTGTCTGGAATCGAGTTAGCTATGTTCATGTAGACACCGATTCTTGCGTATGAGGTGTATCGCCCCTTTTTTGTAGTTTATGCTATTTTAACAAACTTCCTATAGTGTTTCCTATTCTTTCTAGTATTTTTGGATCTCAGAAGTCCATTAGAAGTCCGAATAGTCTTACCCATACCGGTGCTACTAAGAAAATTTCCTTGTTTGGGTTATAGAATTCTTCCCAATATCTCATAAACAAACCCGCATTATAATGGAAATATGGACAATTTTCAAATACTTTTTCTTTATCTTGCAGGTTCAAGAAAATTACTATAAAGAATCCTCGTGCTCCGAGCTTCAGTTCAATGTGGCCTCGGGGTTGCCACTTTTGCTGGATCCATCTTGTTAGGTCCTTTTCTGCCGGCCATACTTCGATGAATTTTCATATTAGTGCATGATCCTTCATGTAGCTTCTATAGTGCTCTAGTTTATTCATTGGGATGATAAATCTTGGTTTCTCCGCAGCACAAGGTAAACACCTTCCTCTGCTGTCGGCTTGCCATCGTGCTCCCAGGACAGGTCCCAGTTTTCTTGTTTCTTCCATCTAGGTGTTGTTGTTCTATCCTTCCCCTGTCGTTGCATCTTGATAGGAGGGGATCTCTCCCCTCCTCCATTCCTTTGTCATTGTTGTTGGATCTCAGTACCATTGCCTATCGTCGACTATATCTCTTGTTGTTTTTTTGCACTGCCTAGGTCATGGCCGCGTGACCATTAGGGTTCATAACTCCATCTAATATAACTACCAAGAGAAAACATAGTTTCTTGAGCCCAACCAATAAGAAAAGGCAATGTGGTCACAAGTCAAAATCAAGGAAAGATAAACTACAATTTGAAATGGTTAGAAAAGTTTGTGCAAAAAAAAAACTTGAATGAATAATTGGAGTTATCTTCTAAAAAATAAAGAAATGTATACCACATGCCACAGTTAGGGCAACATTATATTATACACAAAATTGGTATGGAAACTTGATGCTAAGCCCTGTTTTACATGAAATACAATATATTATCATTTTCAATGCATTTTCATAACTATATGAACTTTTTTTATGGTTATCGTTGGGGGACCCACATCTCACAACGATTCAAGTTATCAACTTCAATTATTTGATGAACATGTTATTGAAAAAAGCTATATCATTTGGAACACTTCTCCAGCCATTAGCATCACATTTTCCTCCTCAAGGGTGCTTCCCCCTATTGTACAACCAATGGGGATGTATCGTCTCCCACACCCACCACCTTTTTCCTTCATAAAGTCTTCCATGCCAATAGCCACCTCCCCAAAAGCTTCCCAATGCCCACCCCTACCCTTTAATCATCCACCATTATCATTGTTTCATCTCTGCCCTTAACATTCCAATTCCCCCTAGGATGATCCCCCACCCTAGGGTGAATCCCAATATCGTATAACCAATGGGGGTGTATCACTGCCCACACCCACTACCTTTTTCTTGTTTCACTTCCACAATGTCTTTCTCCATCACCTATGAACCATGTCTATAACCATCACCAAGTTCTTCACCATCTACCTAGGAAGGGAAGTCTTGTCCATTGCCTTAGATCTTCACAGTAAGAATGAGTAGTTGATCAAAATCTTATCATGAATTAATGAAATTAATTCTGTGCATTTTGGTTTTTGCAACTAATTTATTATTGTTATTTTTGCAACAATATCAATTTGACAATGCACTTGTGAGTTCCTAGAGTTGTGACATTGACTTATAGACCCAATTTCTAGATCAATGTGACCAATTTTCAATACAAATTCATGAATTACTTGTCTATATGACAATGTCTTCATTGACTTTTAAATTCACGATGTGGATTTGATGTTATATTCTATCAATTTTACATTACTTTTGATGAATGTAGTTAGAATGCATTTATTTGTTTTATTTACAAATTATCAAGTTTGCAAGTTAAATTACTTTTATATTTATATCTTATTAGATGTTGCATGAATGGACAAACACATCATTACCATGGAACTTTGCTTAATTATAATAATAGATGTATCATGTACATGAAGAGAGCATATATATAAATTTATATTTATTTTAATTTTGAATTTATGAAAAATAAGACTAATGTTTTAAAGTACAGTATACATGTCTTATAATAAAATTTGTAAAAATAAGTAAAGATTTGAGCCTTTACCACTTCAATACTAACATTGCAATTTACTACTTATTTGACAAGGTCTACTTAATTTGTGGAAAACTACATTAATTTAAGAAATCAATTTTAACTTGTGTTATAATTTTTCAATTTTTAAAATGTAATTTTTTTAATTTTTAAAATGTAATTTATTTTATATTTTATTGATAATGTAGAAATCGGATGTGAAATCCAAAAAATATATGCAAATTTGTACTAATACATTTCAAAGCCATTCTAATTGTCCATTGATAATTATAATATAAATTCAATGTATATGAAGAAATGTAATATATTATAAAAAATAAAATTGTGAACATGTCCAATACAAGCTAGTAGGTTAAAAGACATGCTGCAACCTGTAAAATTCCAAGCCTGCCTTGCGACTTTGCTCAGCATGCTTATCCGGAAACTTATTTCCACGTGGACAGCTCCCAACGATGCGTCTGTCCTTCCTTCACGGGGACGTCTAAATACTCATGGGCGTCTTATGGAATGTCCCGCTGTGGGGTCCTTAGCCACCGCCACCATCAGGTGTGATTAGACCGTGCCTTTATTCACATGGGCGGCTGAGCTTGTCCCATATTACAATTCCAGCCATGGTTTGTTCTATATAATATGAAAAGTTAATTTTACTTCAAATTGTCAAAATTTGATAAGAGATTTTTTTATGGAATTACAACCAAAAAAACTTACAATATTACCAAAAATTCGACCACCAAATTTTGCGAAAACACAAAAATTGTTCTATCAATTTTAACTCCAAAAGAATCAAAACATGGAATTATTAGACTCGGGCTTTCCTTTGATACAACTGTATGCTGCTTAGGATCATGATCTTTTGACTTATCTCCTTTTCACTGCCGGCCGCCGGCCTATCTCTCCATCATCCGGTTCATGTAATGATGCATCTACCCATGTGTTGACAATGGCATCACAGTGTGTAAAATCATCATTATTCGAACTTGCAACCTCCGTGCAAGGGATGCAGGTTGGATAATCCACTAACACTTAAATTCCGAGCAGTTGGATAATCCACTAACACTTAAATTCCGAGCAAATTATCCAGCTTGCATTTTTTCGGGTATTTAATGTCCTATAGCAAACTGGTTAGCACCTGCATTTTCTCGGGCATTTAATGCCCTATGACAAGCTGGTTAACAGCTACCTCCGTGCAATATTCACATTCACGGATTATACAAAAAGCGTTGATCCCTAATCGTCACTTTGCGTGAAATAATCATTATTCACGGATTATACAAGAAGCGTTGATCCCTAAACGGTGGGCTTATGCAATGTCCTCTCAACACGGTTCCGTCAAACGAAGTCTTTGTGCAATTGACCTGATCGGGAAATAAACAACATTTTTCAGGTTACAGTACGCTAATAACAACGATGTTCGCATATAAATTTGATATACGTTGAACATGAGGTGACAGGTAAAGACACACAGTGGGGGCCTTTCCGGGATTCTGCGGTGAAAAGCAAAAACTTCGGCAATTGCGAGAGGATGTTTACTCAATCTCTATAAGGCCGCGAGCAAGCATGTTCAAGTCGTTTCAAATAAACTATACCCTGACTGTTTTCAATTGTTCATGCTCATCTAACACTCTTGCCATCCTTTGATTTCTATAATTGTCAACTGATGGCAGACCTCACCGCATGGCTTGCTAGGGCTTTCAAGGGATGTCTCAACTAACACATCGAACTTTGAGTGTGAACGATGTAAGTCTCATTGTTGAGGTCATCTTAGTTTGACTAGGGGTTGTATGTTCGGAAGTTTGCACTCATTGTACGATGTTTGAGTTGCACTGTCTATTGAAGATGATGTTGTAAATTGGAAAAGTTTGAATTTTTTTCTTTTGAACCAGGTTTAAACTAAGCCTTGGCAGATGAAGGAACATCTACCCTTCACTTTATATTCACCATATTTTAAGTACTAGTTTTAAAGTTTTATATTTTTTTTAGTTTTTATGGATTTTTTTGTGGTTTAATCTTGATTTGTGTTATTTAAATAGATTTTTTGATTGTATATATGGATTCAGCATTTTCAAAAACCCTGAGTCACTTGATTGAGAAAAATTTACCTGTCAAACTTGTAATTTCAATAAATTCACTTCGATAAAAAAATAACCAAAAAACTTTTCAAAAAATAACAATTAAAATTACTCCACACTTTAAACTCACATTATACCTTATACTAAATACTTTAAATGCACATTATACCTTATACTGAATACTTAGGGCACACGCACATTGTACTTATACTGAATACTTAGGGCACACGCACATTGTACTTGCATAAAGAATATACTTTACCAATGCCATTTATCTCACATTGTCCTTACAAAAGGGATATACTTTACTAATGCCATTTACTAAGAATCTTTGTGTTCCCGTGGATATAGGACCCAGGACGTCCCTCATCAAGAGTGTCAATGGGATCCCTGAATTTTTGTGACTTATGAATCACCCATTGCCTTGAATAAAGGTAGAAACTGTGGATGCGAAAGTGATCATCCAATCTCCAATCAAAGCACTTCACGTTGTTGGTGAATTGTTTGTGAAAAAAGAATAACAGATCACCATGTGAAATGTTTTGTGAAGATTTTGCTGGTGTAGTGTCTAGTCAACCACTTATTCATTATCCATGCCTTGCATGTGAAATGTTTTGTGAAGATTTTGCTGGTTCAGTGTCTAGTCAACCACTTATTCATTATCAAAAATCTAAAGGATGATTTCAATCGCGAAAGCAATAGTTTTTTAGAGAAATAAATTCCTGCCATCACTGAGGCTCGGCACAAATAATTCCTTTTAGAGAAAAAGGCATAGTTCCTGAACGCGTGACCCCATCTCCTTATGTTATCGTTTTCCGTGTGGGATTGCCTGAGCAGGTTGGTTCATCGTACCTCGTTATCACCACTACTTGGGAGCAGGAGGAGCGATCTGACTCCGACGGAGAGTACGCGATGTTGGAGAAGCGAGAGAGTCGGCGAAGCAGGAGGAAATGCAGAATGTACGTGAAGAACGAAAGGCTGAAAGTAAAAAAATAAGGGTAGTGAGGAGAGCTGAGTGCTTTTGCGCAGAAGCGTACTGAAGGAACAGTGACAAAGCTAGTTGAGCGCTTTATAAAAGCTGCTAGTCTGACACCGATTTAGCGGAGAAGTATTATAGGACTCTCCTGAAACATGGAGGTAAGGGAAGAGGAGTGGAACAAGCTCAAAGGTGGATTATCGATCCAGGAGCACGGGACTACTTTAGTTCAGCGAAAAATTAAGTTATGATCAGTTTTTCTCATGGTTACCAAATTCAATTTCGAATTTGATACTGAAAAAATTGGTCTATATAAAATTAATACTGAAAAAATTGGTCTATATAAAATTCAATACCCCAAAAAATTGGAAATGTGATTAGTATATTAATTTTTTTTTTCAAAACTTTTAAAAATGGAACTGAATAAAAATTATATTAAAAATTCATAGAAAATTCATTAAATATTTCTTTTATAAAGATACTCTGGTTTACTTATCTCTAATATTCACCTTGTATGTCTATATAAGATAATTAAATAAATAATGAAACACAAAATGCATCAAACGTACATCTTAATATGATTAACATATTAATTTTTTTTTTCAAATTTTTAAAAAATTGAACTGAATGATGACTATATTAAAAAATTCAAAGAAAATTCATTAAATCTTTCTCTCACAAAGATACTCTTGCTTACTTATCTCCAACATTCACCTTGTATGTCTATATAAAATAATCCAAAAATAATGAAGGACAAAATGCATCAAATTTATTAGTATTGCAAAATGAAAAAACATGTAAGTAAAATCTAATAACATAAATAACAAAATCCCTTAAGTTCAACACACAAAATGAGACATTGGATATTAAAAGTAGGTTTAAAGTGGTCTCCACATAGGACAAAATTTATGTCCCAATATTTATTCTTAATGGATCCAAATTTATTTAACAACATATGTGTGTTATTATCCTTTGTGTGGATAACAAAAAAGGAACCCCTCTAATTGAATTCCACAACATCTTTATTTTATTTCTTTTGTAAACTTGGTAGTACTTTCTCTATTAATATTTTCTAACCATAATCAAGCTTTTCCAATAGTATCAGGTGACCTCAACCTGCCCGTAGGAAACCAGGCTGGCCACCTGTCAGCGTTAAAGGCTGTCCAAAATTTGAATAAGTCTTTTTCTATCATCCATGCAACATTAGCTATTCTTTCTATACTAATCATCAACTCAGGAAAGTAAAGGCTACTCGTCATAGAAGGAAAATTTTATCTAGTACCCTATTTTACTCATCATCCGAGGACTCCACCGCGGTTGGAGCTTTAGCGTTGGATCTCGGCATCTCACTTCTCCTCATGTCCTGCAAGCTTTGCTCGATCCTGCTCAGAGCTAGGTTGTTTCGGTAGACTTGAATCTGGATTGTTGTTATCTCCCTGAGGAGCTCCGCCCTGCTCGGTTCCTTCGTTTTAGTTTCCTCTTGTCCCTCTGGTCCCTTGTTTGGTTCCTGTTCCTTATTGAGTGTCATAGCTTGGGCGACTACGTTTTTCATAACCCAGTATTGCTGGATTGTTTGTGTGAATAGAGTATGGCAGCCGCAGGTGTTCCCTAGATCTTGTACCATGGCTTCCCATTCTTCTGTCTCAATGTTCTGGTTGGTAATGCTGTCATTAAGTTCCCTCTCCCATCCAGCTATTTGTGCTCTTACCTCTGGTGAGTTTCCAGCCATATACACAATGATAAGAGTCTACATATGCTCCTTACAAGTCTTCCTTCCTCTCTTGCTTTATCTTCTGTTGGAGGCTGCATCCCCCCCAGTGGTTCGTTCCCCTTATTTTCCTGTTCCTCTACTCCTCCTTTTAGCCATCTCTTTTCCTTCTCTCGCCATTCTCTCGTTTTCCCAATTGCAATTTTCTTCACTCGAATCTTTCTCCTCTATTTGGTTGCACGCTACAGCGCACTGCGTGGTTCAGGCCTCCAAACTATGTTGCTCGCTGATTAAAATTAAACCTAAGACAATACCATAAGAAGTATCAGTATTCGTTATATATACTCCCCATACTAGCTTTTGTTTATGAGTTCCGGGTTTGGCCTCTCAT
Organism: Pinus tabuliformis; assembly: GCA_031772625.1. Classification (NCBI taxonomy): domain Eukaryota; kingdom Viridiplantae; phylum Streptophyta; class Pinopsida; order Pinales; family Pinaceae; genus Pinus; species Pinus tabuliformis. The sequence goes on from CM062810.1 coordinate 588,521,430, forward strand.
CCAAGCCCTGGCCACTTTGGTTTGCTCCCTTCTCCCTCAAATACCCCCCCAATAGCTCGTGGGTTAGCTTTCTTCAGCTTCTCGAGTCTCCTTCTCTCAAATACATCTCTCCTCGGCTACCCGCACTCTGATGGTTTACCTTAATAATCCTATGTGAGAGTCTACAAGGGGAAACTCTGTCCTTGTTCTATGTTTCAAGTGGGTTCCCCTTCCTGGTCTCTCTCCTCTTTGAGGTCTCCACACGAATTGAGCCCCTGAATAACCCCTTAGTCTCATTCTGGTTATTCCAGATATGTTTCATAGCAAGCCAATCTACCCTTAGCTTAGCTTTAATGGATTTCGTGAGACTCTCCACTCTGTATCTGCAGTCTGAGTTGTCCCTCCCATGCCTTAGGTACCACCTTGCCGGGGCTGATTTCTTTCTGCTCTCTCTTACCGAGATCTCCCTTGTCTCCCTGACATCCCTCCTTCCCTCATTACTCTTTTTTTAAAGGCATCTCCTTACTTTTATCCATTCTCTCCCTTTCATCATCATTCTAGACCCCGTTAGAGTTCCAGGAAACCCTAGTTTTGACTCTTTCCAAGTCCTGGCTTTCCTAAGCCTCCTTCCCCAAAACCTATGCATTAAACATTATTGTAATTCTATTGTTTAGGGTATTGAGGATGACATACCATTGATTTGAGTTGACTCGGTTGCTTCTACCTTCCTGCGTCTGCCTCTGGCATCCACCACCTTTCTACTCTCTCTCCCTCGCCTTCATTCTCTGCATTCAACTATTCTCTTGCTCTCTTGCCTTTTGTTTTATCATGTTGTCCTTGCTATCTTCTGTCACATCTCCCACCTGTCTTCCTAATCCTCCCGCCACCCTTTCATTCATTTCTATGCCTCGGAATGGTGACCCTATGTCGCTTCCAGCTCTATATTTCATTATCTCCCTCGTGCCTCCAGTTGCTCCTGTTGTGGGTACTACTCCATAATTATGCCACTTTCCAGCTCCAATCTGCCCACTCTCTCGCTTGCCCCAGGCATTCCTGTCTACCTCCCATTCCGAGCCACATCTGTCCTCTTTTTGTGCCTTCCTCCTCCCTGCCCTATCTTTCTTGCTGCCCTTCTTGATGTTGCAGTCCCCTGTATCCTGATGTTCTCTTTGTCCTTGCGCCCAAGTGGGTGATTTCTGGCACCTCCACCTCCCATCTCCTCTCGCCCACCTCACCTTCTTTGTCGCACCCCAATTAGGGGTTTTCCTTCTTCTCCTTGTCTTTTTCTAAGATCTCCACTAGTTTCCTCATTCCCTCCATTTGTAAATCTCTCTTCTCCTCTTATATCCAAGTTTCTACCTACCTGGTCACATCTCCAGTTTGCAAGATTGTCCACTGCCACGTTGTCCATCCTACGGACATGTGTTGGGATGATGTACCAAATCTATCAAATTAGCTTGCTGATCTCTTGGAAAAACCTTGTCGTCCTCCAGCTTTGGCTGATTTTGTCCCAGTGAGTTCCTTGCTGGAGCTTTTTCATTATGCCTATTGTCATTTTCGAGTCTCCTTCCACCTGCATTCGTTGAATCCTCTCCCTTACCGCAATTTCCAGTCCCCTCTTCAAAGCATGAAGTTCTACTTCGTTGTTGCTCGCATTGCCGCATTCCATAGAAAATATTCTAATCGTTTTACCTTTATCGTCTCTGAATACTCCTCCTATACCTATCGCCCCAGTGTTACCTTTTGCAGCTCCATTGAAATTAATTTTGATGAAAGCTTTCGTAGGCCATGTAAAACAATTCACAAACTCACCATTGGGGGGATGCTGCTTCCACGAGGAGGTGTTTAGCATACTGGGCTTCAAGTTCAGACCTATCATTATTCTTTCCTCATGTGGATTTGTTTTCCAGTCCTCTTCATACCATTTCTCGACCAGTATTATTTCTCGTATGTTCTTGAGTATCTGTTTTCATCTTTCTTCTTATGTTCTTTCTTCTTTAAAGATCAAATTGTTTCTTTCCTTCCATATTGTCCATAGGAAGATCCCCAAAGAAGTGACTAGGCTCGATTCAGGATTGGGTTTTCGTAAGGCTTTTTCGCCAATTATCCATTGTTTTTTTCATACTGTTTGGGTTCCTATCACTTACTTAGAAGAGTTGATTATGGTTTTTCCATAAGTTTTCACTGTATCTGCAGGAATTAGTCATATGCTCCATTGTTTCTACTTGTTCTTTACATAAGTTGCATATCGAAGGTCCTTGCAGCCCTTTTTTTTGTAGTTTGTCCCAAGTAAGTGCTCGCCCATGTTGGAGGATCCACATGAAGAAGGCGATTTTTAGCCATGTCTTTTCTTGCAATATTTTATCCCATATATGTGTCCCTTGTTGTATTTGGTGTGCTGCTTGTAGATGATAGCCCTCTTTAATTGTGAACATCCCTTTAATCCTGTATCCCCATCTTAGAATGTCTAGCCCCTCCATTTTTTCAATTTTCCGGGTTGCCATCTCTTGCTCATATAACTTCCATTGGGTTGTTTCTAGGGCTTCTGGCCAATCTTGTTTTTGTTTCTAGTTTCTCCAATACTCTCCAGGTTTCATGCTCTAGAAATTTTTAACTATTTGTTCTCCCTGGATATTAGTATATTGACATACTACTTCTATCCCATGCTTGTTGTTTAGTTTTTGTCTCTATTGCCATGCTTCTTCCCAAAATTTGGCTTTGTCTCCTCCCCTAATTTCCCAGAAACTATAGTTTTTTATCAAATTTCTATTCTTTAAGGCTAAGTTCCAAATTGCTTATCCTTTCTTGTTGCCCTGGAGTCTCAACTTTCCTTCTGTTGATCTTGGCATGCCATACTTCCTCTCCCGTAATTGCTTCCATAGGTCTACTCCTCCCTGGATCCATCTCCACCAGAGCTTTGCCCCCATGACCTGATTGAGAATGTATGGGTCTCTGATTCCTAGCCCTCCATCTTTGAGGGGTTTAATGAGCTGGTTCCATGATAGTAGAGCCCATTTTTCTTTTCCGTTCTGGGCCCTTGCCACAAGAACATTTTGAAGATGTCTATCATCTTTTGGCATACTATTTTTGGTGTCGCTTGACTGGTTAATTGGTAAATCGGGATAGATTGTAGCGCTGATCTTAGTAGAATAACATGACTTGGCATATTCAATGACCTAAATGTCTAGTTCTGCATTCTTCCTTGAATTTTTGCCAACAGGGGTTTCCAATTTGCCACTATATTTTGTTGATCATTTAGCTGGATTCCTAGGTATTTCGAGGGAAAATTACCTATACAGAATCTCATCATTCTTGCTAAGAAAGCTTGTGAAGGTGTTGTTGTGTTGAAGAAAAATATGCTAGTATTTTCTTTGTTTATCTCCATCCCTGAAGCACTTGTGAAGTCTTTAAGAATCACCATTAACCCTATGGCTTCCTTGAGAGATGCCTACCCATACATCATTATGTCATCTACAAGTTGTTGGTGTGTTAAAGGTAGATCATTCCACCATAGTCTAAGGCATGTGTATTGCTCTCTTTGAACTTTCTCTTTAATATACCTTCAAAGTCCTTCTGTGGCTGGTATGAACAAAAATGGGGATAACAGATCTCCTTGCCTGAGCCCTTGGGTTGCGTTGAATGCCTCTGTGAGTGATCCATTAAGTAGAATTGACAGGACTGGAGTTGATATCATCAACATTATCTAGCCTATCCATCTTGCATCAAAGCCAAATGCCTTCAATATTCCCTGTAGGTATTTCCAGTTTAGATGATCGTGGTCTTCTGATAAGCTAATTTAGCCAGCATACCTTTGGTTTTTTTTTACTTTAATGAACGAATTGCCTCTTGTGCCATCACTATGCCATCTACTATTTGTCTCCCTTTAACGAACCCTATATGTTCCTAGGATATTAAACCAGGTAATATAGGTCTTAGGCGATTTACCATAATTGTAGCCATGATTTTGTATATTACATTACAAAGCGCTATTGGTCTAAACCATTGCGGTTCTTATGAATGATCCATTTTTGGAATAAGGGCCAGTAATGTGGAGTTTAGGGCCCGATGCATTCTTTTCGTGCATCGGAATTCCTCGAAAATTTTTACTATATCTTCTCCCATGAATGACCACGTCGCCTAAAAAAATTCTGTTGTGTATCTGTCTGGGCCTGGTGCCTTGTTCTTCGCCATACTATTAATGACTTCTTCTACCTTTGCTGTAGATATTTCCTTTAGCAGGGCCATGTTTTGATACCTGCTCACCAAATTGGGAATGTGCTGTGTGATTTTGTCTATATTCTCCTCTCTTTTTATGTTTGGTTCCGTTAGTAGTCTCTGAAAGTGTTAGACTAACAAGTTCTCCATGTCTTCTTTTTGGGTAAGTCGGTTGCCTTGCTGATTGGCTAGGGAGAATATCCTATTCTGCTGCCTATGTTGGATCATAGCTTTATGAAAAAACCTTGTATTTGTTTCCCCTTTGTTTAGCCATTGGATTCTTGATTTTTGTTTCCAAAGAATTTCTTCTTGTTGTCTCCTTTCCTCTAGTTTATTAATCAGCTGCCCTTCCTCCTCCACTAGCAACTCAGTTATACCCTCATTGATGATTTGCAGTTGTACTTTCTTCATCTTGGCTTGGATCAGCTCCTATTCCCGGTGTATGTTTCCAAACTCATCCTTGTTCCATTTCTTTATTTTTCCTTTTAATTCTTTAAGTCTGAGTTGAAAGGTATGCATAATTTTTTTCCCTTCTTTCTCACTCTCGTTCCACCACTCCATTTTTTAATGAAGGTAGGTTCTCTTAACCAAAAGGCTTTGAACCTAAAAGCTCTATTTCTATTACCTTGTTTCATTTCTACTTCTAATTTAATAGGCCAGTGGTCTGACCCTAGGCATGGTAGAATTGTAGTCTCGTAGTACACATCTTTACTAATGAATTTTTCTGTAGCCAAGAATCTGTCCAGGCGAGAGGCTATTTGTCTATTCCATCCCCTTCTATTATTCCATGTATATTTTCCGTTAATTGTTGGGATATCCATCAGGTGTATTTCTTCTTATATATTCCTGAATTTCTCCATTTTTGGCTCTTCCCTTCGAAGTCCCCCTTTTTTCTCCTCCAGTGTTTTTATCAGGTTGAAGTCACCTGCTAGTAACCAAATCTTCTCCTCATGTAGTTGGCTTAACATCTTTATTCTCTGGAGGAAGTTTTCCTTTCCCACTGGGATGTGAGGGCCGTAAACCACAAAGATTAAAAACCATCCTTTTTTTCCTATTAGGCTAAACTGCCCCATGAGGTTTTGCTTCATGCGTATACAGTAATCAACTATGACCTGAGCTGGGTTCCACAGTATTGCAATCCTGTCTCTGCTACCTCTTGCATCTATAGACATAAATTCATACCTCGGTTTTATTTTACTTAGTATTTCCTCCATTTTCTCTCCTGTAACATTTGTTTCTTGTAGCAGCATTAGTTGGGGTTTCTCTTTTCTCAGGCTCTCAGCTAAGTATCTTTGTTTTCCTCTGAAGTTGAGGGCTCTTATGTTCCATGATGTAACTATCATTGGGATACTTTGTTTATTTGTTGGTATACCGCTGATAGCGGTACCACCTTGCGTGTGTTCACCAGTATTTCTCCCATAATCTGTATGGATTCCTATAGGTTTCTCTGGCCTCTTTTATTTCCTCCGTTTATTTTGTTTGCAGACTCTTGGGGGTTTTCCTGATGCATCCCTAGTTGTTCTTCCATCTCTACCTATCCCTGTCCTTTCTTAGCTTGATACTGTTGGAATGTCTCTCTGTATAGTATTTTTTGGTCTTCCGGAATAAATCTTTCATCTAAATGTCTCCATTCATTCAACAATTTCTTCAAAACTTCTTCTTCCATGCTAAGTTCCTCTCCTTTGCTTGGGTCGATTTCCATTGTAGTTGTTTCCATCCCCTCCCTATCCTCCTTATCCTCTTTATTTGTCCGCTCTCTCTGAGCTTTCCTCTTGGGTTTCGGTTTGCCTTGACTCAATCTTCTCTCCTTTCCTTTGTCCTGATAATCCATATTTTGGACCTCGTTTTCTTCTTCTTCTTCTACCTACAGGACTTCAAAAGCTATTCGTTCTACTCGACTGAGTTTGGAATTCTTTTGTCCCTGTGTTTTGGGTTTCCTTTGCTTGTCTCCTCTTTCTTTTCACTTCTTAGAACTCATCTTTATCTTCTTGAGGTTTCCTCTGTTTCTTTTGTGTATTCTCCCCTTCCTCTAGGTTCAGTGGACAGTCCTTGAATAGGTGGCCATACTCATGACATCCACGACATCTGAATGGGATGTGTTGATAGTCTAGAGTTTGTTGCCAAACCTCTTCATGGTATTCTAATTCCACTGAGTCGGGTATGGGTTCAGCTATGTTCATGTACACACATATTCTCGCATAGGATGTGTATTTGCCTCCTTTTGTTATCTCTACTATTTTGACAGATTTCCTAACGTATTTCCAATACCCTCTAATATTTCTGGGTGCCAGAAATCCATTGGGAGACCAAATAATCTTACCCATATCAGGGTTGTTATAAATTTTTCTTTGTCTCGGTCATAACATTCTTCCCAATATCTCGTAAACAAGCCAACATTATAATGAAAGTAAGGGCCATTTTCAAATACGTTTTTGTTATCTTGCAGTTTTGAGAAGATTACCGTGAAGAAGCCTCTAGCTCCCAACTTGAGCTTGATATGGCCTTTGGGTTACAATTTTTGTTGTATCCATTTGGTGAGATCTTTCTCCATCCGCCAGACTCCAATGAACTCGCAGATTAGCGCATGGTGTTTCATGCAACTTTTGTATCGCTCCAATTTATTCATCAAAATGATGAATCTTGGTTTCTTTGTCATACATGGCAAACATTTTCCTCTGCCACCTACCTGGCACCGTGCCTCGAGGACGGGTTCTGACATTTTGTTTGTATCTCCTGATATCTTCTGATTGCTGGTATTTTGGCAGGAGTACCCTGTCGTCGCGTCTCGGTAGGAGGGGATCTCTCCCCCCCCTTCCTCCTCTGTCATTCCTACCTTTTTAATGGCCTCCTAATAAACAGCTTTGCAGAAGCCGTCAGAGGTTAGGTCACAGTTGTGTTTAGTTCATGGCTGTAGCAGTGCCATTAGGGTTACAGAGCAATTCCCTAGTAGTAGGCATTGAAAAATGAAAATTTATTTATCCACACAACATCTTTTATTTTGAATTAAACACAATAACTATGATAATTGTTGTCATCTAACAAAAGTAAAAAAATGAAAAAATAAGTTTTAAAATTTTTATTTATATATAAAATTTATTCTTCTCTACAATATTTTAATAAAAAAATATTATATTTTTAATAAAAAAATTTATTTTTATTTAACTGTATTGTTTTATTATAAATTTATACAATTTTTTAATATAGAAACCACTGTTTTTTAATATAAAAACTATTTATTTTTCATTATAGAATTTTTAATATATAAACTATTGTTTTTTAATATAAAACTATGATCCACCACACAAATCCGTCTCATATCACCATAAACGTATTTTCCCAAGAATCAGATCGTACTGGTGAATTTTCGATTTTTTTTGTTCAATACAGACAAACTTGGTAATTATGGTTTTTGTACCCATTATTTCCATCTGGGTTGTCACATCCAAAGTTATGAGCCAACAAAGGTATAGTCTACATAGCATAAGGTATATTCTACAAAATATGAATTAGTCCATTCACATTGATTTATAAATGTGGTTGATATATGTCTATTGACATTTTCATATGTAGATTCTCATATAAAAGGTAGAAAATACTCGTGATTGGTGTATATCAACCACATTTCTTAATGTGATTGTGCTAGTGGAGGGAACATGTGTGTGGGGTGGATTTGTTGACCAGGATTGAAGAGGATTGATGGTTTTAATCATGGTTGACGAAGTTGACTGAGATTGACTGAGTTTGACCTCAGTCAACCATTAATGTAACAATGTATTAATGTTATATTGATTTAACAATGTTACATTAATGTTGATCATTGTTGTTACATTGTTACATTAATATTATATTAATATTGACCACAGTTAACCAATGTCAACAATGGTTGACAATAGTTCATGTTACATTAATTTTAATGTTAATGTTACAAAAATGATTAACGTGGGTTGACAAGGTAGATCACCATTGAAGATGGTCGACCATTGTTCGTCAAGGTAGTCCATGGATGACCTAAGTTGACCAAGATTGATAATGATTACCATGGTTGACGAGGAATCGAGAGAAAATATCATGGTTGACCTATGTTTACCATGGTTGACCACTATTACATGGTTAAAATAATGTTACATTATTTTTTACAATGGTTGACTATGGTTGATGTTACATTAATGATAATTCTAATGTTACATTAGTGTCACAAAAATGGTTAGATAAATGGTTAAATTGAGTTGATGGGGCTAACCATGGTGGTGAGGTTTACCGTGGTTAAAGAGGGTCAACCATTGTTTGTCAAGGGAGATGAAATTGACCTCAATTAAACATAGTTGACAATGATTACCATGGTTGACCTCAATCGAACATGATTAACAATGATTACAATGATTGACCTCAATTCACCATGATTCACAATGATTACTATGGTTGACTTAGTCGACCATCATTGACATTGATTACCATCATTGCCTAGAGGTTACGAGGAATATTATGGTTGACCTTGGTTTACCATGGGTCATAACGTTGACCGAGGATGAAGAATATTGACTGTGGATGAACATGGTTGATTGAGTTTGACCATGGTCAACCATAAATATAACAATGTATTTATGTTACATTAATCTAACAATGTAAAATTAATGTTTTTAGTTGTTAATTTGTTGCATTAATATTGACCATGATTGACCATTATCAACCATGGTTGAAATTGATTGATGTTGCATTAATGTTAATGTTACATTAATTTAAATATAATACATGATCAACCACAATAAACCCTAAGACAATTGTGTTGTTTAAATACATTAATGTTACAAAAAAGATTGACCATATGCACAACATTGTTGCTTGTCTCATTTACATTACTGTTATAAAAATGGTTGACCATGGTGAACTGCATTTAAAAAATGGTTTGGCCATATTTAACCTTAGATTACCAGGGTTTCTCAAGTAGTCTATTGTGTATGATGGTTGAATTTTGCTAACTAAGGGTGATTATGGTTGACTCTCGTCGACTATGATCAATATATGGTTGATTGAGGTTGTTTATGTTTTACCCTTGTTGACCATGTATGACACTGTTTAATGATTGTTGAAGAGGATCAAGCATGGTTGACCATGGTTGACAAGGTTAATGAGGACTTACCATGGATGACCAAGAGTTGATGAGGATTAACCATAGTTGACCATGGTAGACCATTGGTGCCAACAATCAAGAAATGATCAATTATGGTTAACTATGGTTGACCACTAATGATCATGTTAGCCATGGTTGACCATTGTTGAGTTGGTTGTCTATGGTTGAATTTCTAGTCCATGATTAACCATGATTTGCTTGTTCAATCACAAAAAAGCTTGTAAGAGTATGGATGGCCATGGTTGAGTATGGTGGACTATGGTTGGACATGCCTAACCATGGTTGGTATTGCTTAAAATTAGAGGAATATGGTTGACCATGTGGATTGTGCTTAATAAAGTGGTTGATCGTGGATGATCCTCGCGGTCATGGTTGGTTATGGCGACCATGATTGAACATACTTTTATGTGATTCTGTCATTGTTGACCATAATTTTCTATGATATATTATAGTTTCCCAAGTTGAAAATGGTTGACCATGTTCAACCATAAAGACATTGATTGACCATGTTCGTCCATTCTAGCCATGTTTAAACATGGTTGGCTTTTAGGAATGCTCAGGGCATAGACTATTCTAGGTTGACTATGGTTGACAAATATGACCATGGATGATCATGGTTGACAAAGGTTGACTATGACTATAAAATTTGGTATATGGTTGAACATCGGTGACAATGAATGATAATGTTTGACCATGCTAGCAATATTTGACAATGTATGACCATGGTTAACATTGTTTAACAATGTTTGACCATGGTTAACTGTATATAACCATCTTTTACCATGTTTGGACATGGTTGACAAATTTTGAGAATGTTGACTATGATTGATTATGGTTGACAATATTTTATATTTTGGATATGTTATGGTTGATTGTGTTGACTATAGTTAACCATGTTGACTATGTATTGATGTTGGCTATGGTCAATCATGTCATAATGGTTGACCATTGTGACAATGAATGACCTTCTGGCGTTCAGAATTTATGTCCATGTTTGATCATGTGGAGTATAGTTGACCATCTTTGACAATGGGGAATATGTTAATGTATATGAACCATGGTGAACACATAGTACAATACATATGTCATTACTGTATATCATATCTTGTTTGGCACATTGCAAAGATATTTATTGTTGGTCACATTTACTTTATTTAACCATGTTTGACCCTAGTTGATATCGTAAAACATGATTTAATATGGTCCACATATAGTTGATTGTGGGTGTACATGGTTATTTAAGGTTGTTAGTGTTTCATATAAATGACTGTGGTGAACCATGGTTGACCGTGATGCCAATGAAGACTATGGTTGACCGTGGGTGGCCACTGTTAACCATGCTAACCATGGAGACCATTATTGAAAATGATTTGACCATATTTGACCTTAGTTGATGTTTCCCAAGTTTTCTATGGTGTACAGTGGTTGGCTAGTGCTAACTAAGGTTGATTATTGTTGACTATGGTTGACTATGGTTAACTATGGTCAACACATGATTGAGTGAGGTTGATTGGGTTGACTGTTGTTGACAATGGATGACCATGATTGACAATGGTTGAAGATGTTCAACCATTTTTTACGATGGCTAACCATGGTTAACAAGAATGATGAGGATTGACCATAGGTGACCACGGTAAGCCATTGGCGACAAGGATTGAAAATGATCAATTATAATTAACTATGGTTGACCACTAATGATCATGTTAACTATGGTTCACCATTGTTGAGCTAATTGATTATGGTTGAACTTATTTACCATGTTTGTCCATGGTGAGCTTGTTTGACCATGGTGATATTGCTTGACAATGGATGAGCTTGTAAGCGCATCACATATATGGTTGATTATGGTTTACTATGGGTGAAAATTGTTGACCACAGTTGGCAATGCTTAATAATAGATGAATATGATCGACCATGTTCACTATACTCAATGAAGTGGTTGGACATAGATGTTTGTAGATGATCATGGTGGCAATGGTTGATTACACTCACTATGTTTTTCCTCTTCAACATCTTTCTTGGCCCTTCACTCTTCTTTTTCTAAATTTCAAATAAATTTTTTTGATTTAAAATCAACTAGAATGCTTTTCAATATATATATATAAATATATATATATATATATATATATATATATATATATATATATATATATATATATAATTTTTTTAATAAAACTTGGTAAACTATAAGATGCTCTCTTGCTTAGACTATGAAATACTCTCCTGGACAAATTCAAATAATGTAAAGCCCTCATGTCTTTTCCTCTAAACCTTGAATTCATTGATTTAGTTGAATCCCTCTTTACTGAGTGGAAAATGAATTTTTTATACCAAAATATTACTCAAATGAATATTTTATATCCCCTACTTCTTTTCACTTGAGCATGCTTCAATCATACATATTTTAGTTTATATTAATATAATATTATAATATTAGGTTTCGGGTTTTAATGTTAGTTTTTAAATTTTAATGAGGTGCCCATGAATGAGTTTCAGGAAGTTTTGAATCTTCTTATTTAAAGTTATTTTATTTTAAATTTAAGCAATAAATTTTAATTTATATATATATTGGGGTTAAAAGAAGTTTTCTTTAAAATTTCGATTAAAAAAATAAATTTAAATTTAAGTATGTTATTTAAACAATATATTATACAAAAGGTTTTAAGAATATTAGGTTTTCATATTAAATTTTATGATTCAATATTAGATTTTGTTTTTAATATTACATTTAACCTATCAGAACCAAGGGTTCTGATAACATTTGATGAACCGAAATAGAAGTCAATAAGGATAATCAATTTCCAATAGGTAGAAAAGGATAATCAATTTCCAATAGTTAGAAAAGAAAAGGTAAATGAATAAGAGACAAGTAGTTAATCGAGAGACAAGTAGTTAGTCAGGTAATTAATAAAAAACAATATGTATAGTAATCCAATCAAATTCCAAGCAAAATGAAATAATCAAGTTGTTATTCCACGTATTAGATACGTGACCAGCTGGTCTCAATAGCCATCTTACAACAAATTTGAGTTACATTTAGATTTTTAACAAATATGGTTTTTTATTTTAAAATTTCATATTAAATTTTAATAAATAAATTATTTATTTTAATTATTTTTTATTAAAAAATGTTTTTCATTAAATAATATATATTTTTAATATTTTATATATTTTAATATATATATATAATAAAAAATAAATAATTTTTTATAATATTTTTAATTTTATATTTAAATAATAATTATTAATACTATTATTATGATATATTAAAAATATTTTATATATTTTAATATATATATATAATAAAAAATAAATAATTTTTTATAATATTTTTAATTTTATATTTAAATAATAATTATTAATACTATTATTATGATATATTATTGATGTTAATATTATATATTATTAATGTTTATTATATAATATTAATATTTATTATTAAATAATACAATATTAATAAATATAATTAATAATAATAATAACATTCAAATTAATATTGAAAACAATGTTATTAATAACATTATTAATACAATATTAACAATGTTTAAAAATTAATATTTGTGATGTCATTAACCCAATATAATGTGGTTATCAATAAATACTAGGTTATCAACATATATTGGGTTATCAATAATGATCAGTCTAATATGGTTAAATCATTAGTAAATACTATTTGATTTGCATATACTATATCATATGACATAGTTTATCAAAGTGATTTAATAAATATTTATGTAAATTTAGATTTATTATAATTAATAATAATATGGTGATTATTAAATCTATTATTAGATATGATTAATTATCAACATTTAATAATTAAATGTGATTATTAATAACACCCTTTATACAATACTGATTAAGTTTAAAAAAATAATATTATTAATCATAATAATCTTTTGAAATTATTTAATAACACCCTTTATACAATACTGATTAAGTTTAAGCCCCAAGAGTTAGCTCAATCGGTCAAATCAAGTGCCTCACCAATGGGAGGTCACACGGTCGAATCCCGAAAGCTCTTGGGGTTAGGTCAGTAAATAGGCCGAGGGGCATTGATGCCTTCGGGTGCGTCCACTCAGTGTTGAACAACCCTGGATGTAGTGGCTACCCATTGACCCAGGTATCCGTGAACCAAAAAGTGAAAAAAAAAATACTGATTAAGTTTAAAAAAATAATATTATTAATCATAATAATCTTTTGAAATTATTAACATTTAATGTTATTAGTATAATAATAATAAATTGTTAGTATTACTTAAATAGTAACATTAATATAATAATATTGAAAATCCAAAAATATATATTTATTATTTAGTATTATAAATATTATCAGAAGTCATTCGCTATTTGATTAATATTATAAATCTTTGGATTAATATTATAAACCCAAAGGATTAATACGAAAATCCAATGGATTAATCCCTTGGGTTTATAATGTTAATCTATCATGCACATAATATTAATCCCAAAACTTTATAATATTAATGCCTTGGCTTTATAATATTATTCTTAGGCTTTTAAATTAGTTTATAAATAATTTATAGTAAGTTTTTTTTTTTAAAGTTATAATCTTTATTATAGTAAATAAACAATACCTCTTAAAGAAAATATAAATAAAAATGATGATTAATAATATCATTAATATTAAAATTAAAAACAATATTATTAGCGATATTATTAAAAAATAATAATAACATCATTAATACAATATTAATCTTGTTTGAAAAAATAATGTTGATAACATTATTAATCATAATAATTTTTAAAATTGATTATTATTTATGGTTATTAACATAATAACATTAAATTGTAACATCAATATATTGATAGTTTAAATAATATTTAACATTATAAATATTGAATATTAACAAAAAGTATTTCTCTATTTGATTAATATTATAAATCATTGGGATTAATATTATAAACCTTTGGGTTTAATCCCTCGGGTTTATAATATTAACCTCTTGGGTATATAATATTAATCCCAAGAGTGCATAATATTAATCCCTTGAGTTTTTATTATTAATTCTTTGGATTTATAATATTAATACTTTTTTTTCATTAATCACAAGGTTTATAATATTAATCTCTTAGATTTATTAATATTAATCCCTTTGGTTTATAATACTAATGTTAGGGTTTATAATATTAGGTTTAATATATTTACCTTGGGGTTTATAATTTTTAGGGTGTTTAATATTACTCCCTTGGGTTTTTAGTATTAATCCTTTTGGTTGATCAATTCTTATTCCTAGGATATGTAGGGTTTCCATGGTCCATTGTCGCATTTTGACAAGGATTGTCTAAATATAAAAATAAACCATGGTCAACCATGTTTATTTTATGGATTATGATATTTATCTTAGGGTTTATATACCTTGGGTTTATAATATTTATCCCTTGGGTCTATTTTTATTCCCTTGGGATTTTAAAAGTAATCTTTTTGGTTTACTAGTCCCTTGGGTTTATAATGCCAATCCCTTTGATTTATTAATCTAAGTTTTCTTATTCATAGGGTATAATATTATTCATTGTGTTTCAACGGGCCAAAGTCGCATTGTGACAAAGATTGTATTGATATGGTAAGAAATAATGGTTAAACATGGTCACCCATTATGCTACTTCACATTCTTACAACGATTGTCCCAATATGAAAATAAACCATGGTAAACCATAATCAACCATGTTTATTTTAAGGTTTATAATATTTATCTTGTGGTCTATATACTTTAGGTTTATAATATTTATCTCTTGGTTTAATATTATTCCCTTAGATTTATAATCGCTTGAGTTTTTAATATTAATACTTTTGGTTTATTAATCCTTTTAATTTGATGTACAATAATAATGTTAATAATTATTATTTAAATATAAAATTATAAATATTATAAAAATAAAAATAAAAAAATATGTAAATTAAAAATATGTACATAATTAAAAGCTATATTTTAATTATGAAATAGATAAAATGTTGTTAGATAATCTTCGGCATAATCACATAAGCAATCTTGTGTCGACGCGTTTCGAACCAACCAGTGTGGTTCATCATCAGGACAAGTTGAGGAACCAATCTGGCTTAGCGTGATTAAATAGCGTGTGCAGAGACTCCAACAGTTATAATGCTAACGGCTATTTTTTGACCGAATGATCTTGGTCAAACCCCTAACTTCATTAAATAATATTTCTCGGAATGGTAATCTAAAATAAATAGGTATAATATTAATATTATCCAATTATCAAATTTAGATGGTCAATTAATCTATATTTAATTCTATAAAATACAAGTATAAATCTATATTTCATTAAGATGGTCATTATATTTCATACCATATATTAATTAATCTCTATTTAATCATTATAAAATACAAGTAAAGGTAATAATTATTATTTATAGAATATAGTTATGTTAGGTAACTGTGTAATAATTAATCCATATTATAAAATACAAGTATTAATCCCTATTTTATTTTGATGGTCCTTAATCCCATACTATATATTAATTAATCTATAATTAATTATTAAAAAATACAAGTAGAGGTAATCAATCATTTTTACTTTTAGAATCTAGTTATACTAGGTAATAGTGTAATAACTATTTAATGGTCTTACGTAATATATCATATATAATATTTAAATATATTGGTCCAATAAAATAATAGGTTATATATATTTATCACATAATCAAATTTTTTAATAATTAATAAATCAAATTAGAATGTAAAACCATTAATCTTCCTAGAATTTAGTTATAATAGGTAAAACCAAAATAACCAAGTCTTGTTAATAATAGTATAACTAATAATATTGTTATATCATCAATTAGGTCTTTATTTATTATAAATTAACCCAGACCTTAGGTCAATATATTATAACCTATAAGAGCTTACCCTAATTTATGGTTGATAGTTTACTACTATACTAATAATATGGTATATCATAATATATCTTAAGGTCAAATATCTAATACCTAATAATTCATTACAAATTTTTAATAATGTTATTAATATTTATAAGGTTGACAAAGGGTTTTTTAGATAATAGTTTAAAGGGAAAAAACCAAATCTAGGGTTAATGAAGCCAAAATCTATGCCCAATAGTATCATACATAAGTAGGTTAATACAGTAATGGCCCGAAACTAATAATAAAGACTCAAACCACCAAATAATGGGAAAAAAACTGCCAAAGGAAAAAATATTTTTTGGAGGGGGAAGATAGAAACCCTCAGACCTAACAAAAAACGGGTGAGGGGGCTAGGAAGACAAGGCTGGGACCCAGCAACTGCTAATCTTCCAGCCATCATCCCTATTAAGGTTGTTCGGCCTTTTCTCAATCTCCAGGGCCTCTCTAAATTTACGATGGTGAAACTGCGCAATTTTGGCAATGACTTGAGCCTCCTCTATACATACATGATGCATCGTCTTTCCCGCATGCTCAGCCAGGGCTGAGGACTTGGTCCTTCCATGCCTTAAGTCAGCCGAATGCTCGCTAATCCGCTGATTAATAGAGCGACCAGTCTCACCAATATAAGGGGTCCCACAGGAACAGGGAATGACATAGACACCCTTCATGTCCTTAGGGTCAATCGGGTCTTTCACAGACCTGAGGGATCCACGGATAGTATTGAGAGGTCTAAAGGTTGCGGGCACATTATACTTCCTCAGAATCCTTGCAATCCTGTCCGTGGTTCCTTGGATGTACGGAAGGTTCACACCCATGGTATGATCATTGGGAACCTTCCGGATCGAAGGCTCCTTCTTGGCCCTGAGGAAGGCTTTATGACCTAAGTGCCTATCGTAACCATTCTTCTCGAAGACTTCTAGGAGGTGAGCCTTTTCCGCTTCCAGGCTCTCCTCATCCGAAATTCTAACGGCACGGGTGGCAAGCGTGCTAAGGACCCCTAACTTCTGAGCCGGGAAATGGTGTGAAGAAGCATGCAAATATTGCTCAGTATGCGTCTTCTTTCTATACACCTGATGAGAAAAGGAACCATCCACCTTTTTCGAGATGAGAACATCCAAGAACGGAAGACAACCATTCTCTTCTTTTTCCATCGTGAATTTAATGGCGGCGGATTGGTTATTAAGGTGACCGAAGAAACGATCCAGCTCGTCAGGACCATGAGACCAGACAACACCAGTGTCATCAACGAATCTCCTCCAAAGCTTTGGTAAGAGACGAGAGGAGGCCAAAGCCCTAGACTCAAAATCTTCCATGAAGAGATTTGCGACGATAGGGGACAGGGGGGAGCCCATGGCAACTCCGCAAGTCTGCTCATAGAATTCACCCTCGAAGCTGAAAAAGGTAGAGGTAAGGCAAAGTTCAACTAACTTGGCCGTATCAGGGTCAGTTAGCTTATTAATAACTTTCATGGCCTCATTGATAGGAATACAGGTATAAAGAGAGACCACGTCAAAACTAACCAAAATGTCCTCGGGTTCAAGATTGATATTCTTAAGATCCTTAATAAAAGCAGCCGAGTCTTTGACAAAGGACTCAGTCTGCCCGACCAAGGGTCTCAACTTTGCAGCGAGGAACTTGGCCAGGAGGTAGGTCGGACCACCGATGGTATTGACAATGGGTCTCAGGGGGACCCCATCCTTATGGATTTTAGGAAGACCATAAATCCTAGGAGTGATGGGGTTACCCTCAATAAGTTTCTGGGCTAGAGGAATCGTGGAATTGCACGATTTGATTGCAAGAGCAACTGCTCTGGAAACTTTCTTGAGGGGATTCTTCGACAGCTTCTTATAACTCCCACTATTACAGAGATGGTCCAGCATCTTATTTCTGTAATCCTTCTTATCCATAATAACAGCAGCCCCACCTTTATCAGCTTTTAAGACCACGACGTCAGGATTACCGTTCAAGCTCTTCAGAGCCTCGAACTCGGCCTTGCTGATATTGCTACGGGGAGGCTTAGCCCTCCTCAGGGTAACGGCACAATCCCTGTTCCTGTGGGACCCCTTATATTGGTGAGACTGGTCGCTCTATTAATCAGCGGATTAGCGAGCATTCGGCTGACTTAAGGCATGGAAGGACCAAGTCCTCAGCCCTGGCTGAGCATGCGGGAAAGACGATGCATCATGTATGTATAGAGGAGGCTCAAGTCATTGCCAAAATTGCGCAATTTCACCATCGTAAATTTAGAGAGGCCCTGGAGATTGAGAAAAGGCCGAACAACCTTAATAGGGATGATGGCTGGAAGATTAGCAGTTGCTGGGTCCCAGCCTTGTCTTCCTAGCCCCCTCACCCGTTTTTTGTTAGGTCTGAGGGTTTCTATCTTCCCCCTCCAAAAAATATTTTTTCCTTTGGCAGTTTTTTTCCCATTATTTGGTGGTTTGAGTCTTTATTATTAGTTTCGGGCCATTACTGTATTAACCTACTTATGTATGATACTATTGGGCATAGATTTTGGCTTCATTAACCCTAGATTTGGTTTTTTCCCTTTAAACTATTATCTAAAAAACCCTTTGTCAACCTTATAAATATTAATAACATTATTAAAAATTTGTAATGAATTATTAGGTATTAGATATTTGACCTTAAGATATATTATGATATACCATATTATTAGTATAGTAGTAAACTATCAACCATAAATTAGGGTAAGCTCTTATAGGTTATAATATATTGACCTAAGGTCTGGGTTAATTTATAATAAATAAAGACCTAATTGATGATATAACAATATTATTAGTTATACTATTATTAACAAGACTTGGTTATTTTGGTTTTACCTATTATAACTAAATTCTAGGAAGATTAATGGTTTTACATTCTAATTTGATTTATTAATTATTAAAAAATTTGATTATGTGATAAATATATATAACCTATTATTTTATTGGACCAATATATTTAAATATTATATATGATATATTACGTAAGACCATTAAATAGTTATTACACTATTACCTAGTATAACTAGATTCTAAAAGTAAAAATGATTGATTACCTCTACTTGTATTTTTTAATAATTAATTATAGATTAATTAATATATAGTATGGGATTAAGGACCATCAAAATAAAATAGGGATTAATACTTGTATTTTATAATATGGATTAATTATTACACAGTTACCTAACATAACTATATTCTATAAATAATAATTATTACCTTTACTTGTATTTTATAATGATTAAATAGAGATTAATTAATATATGGTATGAAATATAATGACCATCTTAATGAAATATAGATTTATACTTGTATTTTATAGAATTAAATATAGATTAATTGACCATCTAAATTTGATAATTGGATAATATTAATATTATACCTATTTATTTTAGATTACCATTCCGAGAAATATTATTTAATGAAGTTAGGGGTTTGACCAAGATCATTCGGTCAAAAAATAGCCGTTAGCATTATAACTGTTGGAGTCTCTGCACACGCTATTTAATCACGCTAAGCCAGATTGGTTCCTCAACTTGTCCTGATGATGAACCACACTGGTTGGTTCGAAACGCGTCGACACAAGATTGCTTATGTGATTATGCCGAAGATTATCTAACAATATTATGGATCACAGAAGTCTAAATACCTTAAGATAAAATGTTAAAAAATATATATTAGTTAATGTAAAACTTATTTAAATAAAAAATAATTAAAATATATAATTTATTTATTAAAATTTAATATGAAATTTTAAAATAAAAAACTATATTTGTTAAAATCTAAATATAACTAATATTTGTTGTAAGATGGCTATTGAGACCAGCTCGGCACGCATCTAATACGCGGAATAACAATTTTATTATTTCATTATGCTTGGAATTTGATTGAATTACAAGGGTATGGTTGACCAAAGTGGTTTAAGAAATATTAACGTAATTATTTATGTAATTTTAGCTTTATTATAATTAATAATAATAATTATTTTAATTAATTAATAATAATAATAATATTATTTTAATTAATTAATAATAATTATCAAAATTTAGTAATTAAATGGGATTATTAATAACATCATTAATACAATATTAATTAGGTTTAAAAAAATAATATTATTAATCATAATATTTTTTGAAATTATATTAGTATTATAATAATAAATTGTTAATATTATTTAAATAGTAACATTAATATTAATAATATTGAAAATTGAAAAATATATTAATATTTAGTATTATAAATATTAAATAGGAAATGTTAGCGAAAGACATTCTCTATGTGATTAATATTATAAATCTTTGGGATTAATATTATAAACCCAAAAGATTAATATGAAAACTTAAGGGTTTAATTCCTTGGGTTTATAAATTAATCTATCATTCATATAATACTAATCCCAAAATTTTATAATATTAATGCCTTGGATTTAGAATATTATTCTTAGGCTTTTAAATTAGTTTATAAATAATTTATAGTAAGCTTTTTTTTAAGTTATAATAGTTATTATCGTAAATAAACAATCTCTCTTAAAGAAAATATAAATAAAATAATGATTAATAATATCATTAATATTAAAATAAAAAAATATTAATAGTGATATTATTAAAAAAAATAACATCATTAATACAATATTAATCTGGTTTAAAAAAATAATGTTAATAACATTGTTAGTCATAATAATTTTTAAAATTTATTATTATTTCTTGTTATTAACATAATAACATCAAAATTATTAATAACATTAAATTATAACATTAATATATTGATAGTTTAAAAAATATTTAACATTATAAATATTAAATATTATAAACCCCTGGGATTAATATTATAAACCCAATGGTTTAATCACTTGGTCTTATAATATTGACCCCATGGGTATATAATATTAATCCCAAGGGTGTATAATATTAATCCCTTGAGTTTTCAATATTAATGACTTGGATTTGTAATATTAATACCTTGTTTTCATTAATCACAAGGTTTATAATATTAATTCCTTGGGTTTATAATACTAATGTTGGGGTTTATAATATTAGGTTTAATATATTTATCTTAGGGTTTATAATCTTTGGGGTGTTTAATATTATTTCCTTGGGTTTATAATCCCTTGGGTTTTTAGTATTAATCCTTTTGGTTTATTAGTCCCTTCGGTTTATTAATCTCAAGGTTCTTATTCCTAGGATATATAGGGTTTCCATGGTCCAATGTTGCATTGTGACAAAGATTATGTCCATATGGTAATCAATAATGGTCAAACATGGTCGCCCATCGTCATATGTCACATTGTGACAAGGATTGTCTAAATATCAAAATAAACCATGGTCAA
This sequence comes from Pinus tabuliformis, assembly GCA_031772625.1. Taxonomy (NCBI): domain Eukaryota; kingdom Viridiplantae; phylum Streptophyta; class Pinopsida; order Pinales; family Pinaceae; genus Pinus; species Pinus tabuliformis. The sequence continues at coordinate 588,542,980 of CM062810.1, forward strand.
CCATGTTTATTTTATGGCTTATAATATTTATCTTAGGGTTTATATACCTTGGTTTTATAACATTTATCCCTTGGGTCTACTATTATTCCCTTGGGTTTTTAGTATTAATCCTTTTGGTTTACTAGTTCCTTGGGTTTATAATATCAATCCCTTTGTTTTATTAACCTAAGGGTTCTTATTAGTAGGGTACAATATTATTCATAGGGTTTCCATGGTCCAAAGTCACATTGTGACAATGATTATATCGAGATGGCAATCAATAATGGTCAAACATGGTCATCCATTGTCCTAGTTCACATTCTCACAACGATTGTCCCAATACAAAAATCAATCATGGTAAACCATGATCAACCATGTTTATTTTAGTGTTTATAAAATTTATCGTGGGGTTTATATACCTTAGTTTTATAATATTTATCCCTTGGGTTTTTAGTATTAATACTTTTATTTTACTAGTCCCTTTGATTTATAATGTCAATCCCTTGGGTGTATTAAGTTAAGGGTTGTTATTCATATGGTATAATATTATTCATATGTTTTCCACGGTCAAATGCACATTGTGACAAATATTGTGTCAATATGGTAATCAATAATGGTCAAACATCCTCACTCATTGTCCTATGTCACATTGTCTCAACGATTGTCTCAATATGAAAATCAACCATGGTCAACCATGTTTATTTTAGGGTTTTTAGTATTAATCCATCTAGTTTACTAGTCCCTTGAGTTTATAATGTCAATCACTTTGGTTTATTTATCTAATGTTTCTTATTGGTAAGGTATAAGATTATTCCTAGGGTTTTCATGGTCCAATGTCGCATTGTGACAAAGATTGTGTCAATATGACAATCAATAATGCTCAAACATGGTCGCCCATTGTCCTACATCACATTGTGATGATGATTGTCGCAATATGAAAATCAATCATGGTAAACCATGGTCAACCATGTTTATTATAGGGTTTATAATATTTATCTGTGGGTTTATTTATTTTAGGTTTATAATATTTATCCCTTGGGTTTATGATCCCTTGGGTCTTTAGTATTAATCCCTTTGGTTTATTAGTCCTTTCTTTTTATTAGTCGTATTAGTATTAATCCTTTTGGTTTTCTACTTTGGTTTAAGGATTACAATCCTAGGGTTTAGTATATTAAACTTATAGTTTAATATATTTATCTTCGAGTTTATAATATTAATCTTATGGATTATACAATATTGGGGTTATGATGTTAGGGTTTATAATATTTAGTTTAATATTAGGGTTTTATATAAACCATGGTCAATCTTGGCCAACCGTCCTATGTCAAATCAATGATGGTCAACCATGGTCCAACTTCGCATGGTGAAAAAGATTCTATCAATATGCAAATCAACCTTGGTCAAACACAATCCAGTGTCGCATTGTGACAAATATTATGTCGATATGATAATAAATAATGGTTAAACATGGTCAACCATTGTCCAATGTCGCATGGTGACAAGGATTGTCTCAATATGAAAATTAAACATGGTAAATCATGGTCAACCATGTTTATTTTAGGGTTTATAACATTTATCTTGGGGCTTATATACCTTGGATTTATAATATTTATCCTTTGAGTTTAATATTATTCCCTTGGGTTTACTAATCCAAGGGTTCTTATTCCTAGGTTATAATATTATTCATAGGATTTCCATTGTCGAATGTGACATTGTGACAAATATTGTCTCGATCTGGCAATCAATAACGATAAAACATGGCCACCCATCTTCCTACATTGCATTGTGGCAATGATTGTCTCAATATGAAAATCAACCATGGTCAACCATGTTTAATTTAGGGTTTATTATATTTATCTTGGGGTTTATATTCCTTGGGTTTATAATATTTATCCCTTGTGTTTAATATTATCCCCTTGGGTTTATAATCCCTTGAGTTTTTAGTGTTAATCATGTTGGTTTATTAGTCACTTGGGTTTATTATTCTAAGGGTTCTTATTCCTAGGGTATAATATTAATCATAGAATTTTCATGGTCCAATGTCTCATTATGACAAATATTGTGTCGATATGGCAATCAATAATGGTCAAACATGGCTACCCATCATCATATGTCATATTGTGATAAGGATTGTCTCAATATGAAAATAAAACATGGTCAACCATTTTTATTTTATGGTTTATAATATTCATGTTGGAACTTGGGTTTATAATATTTATCCATTGGGTCTACTATTATTCCCTTTGTTTTATAATCCCTTGGGTTTTTAGTATCAATTCATCTGGTTTATTAGTCCTTTAGTTTTATAATGTCAATCCTTTTGGTTTAGTAATCTAAGTGTTCTTATTCGTAGGGCATAATATTATTCATAGAGTTTCCACGGTTGAAAGTGGCATTGTGACAAAGATTGTGTTGAGATGGAAATCAATAATGGTCAAACATGGTCGTCCATTGTCCTACTTCACATTGTGCTAATGATTGTCCCAATATGAAAACCAACAATGGTAAAACGTGTTCAACCATGTTTATTTTAGGGTTTATAATATTTATCTTTGGGTTTATATACCTTAGGTTTATAATATTTATCCCTTGGGTTTAATATAATTCCCATGGGTTTATCATCCCTTGGGTTTTAGTATTAATACTTTTGTTTTATTAGTACCTTGGATTTATAATGTTAATACCTTGGGTTTATTAACTAAAGGGTTGTTATTCCTATGGTATAATATTATTCATAGATTTTCCATGGTCAAATGTCACATTGTGACAAAGATTGTGTTGATATGGTAATCAATAATGGTCAAACATCGTCGCCCATCGTCCTACGTCACATTGTGACAAGGATCGACTCAATATGAAAATCAACCATGGTCAACCATGTTTATTTTATGGTTTATTATATTTATCTTTTGGTTTATATTCCTTGGGTTTAAAACATTTATCCTTTGTGTTTAATATTATTCCCTTGTATTTATAATCCCTTGGGTTTTTAGTATTGACACTTTTGGTTTATTAGTCCCTTGGGTTTATTAATCTAAGGGTTCTTATTCCTAGGATATAATATTAATCATAGGGTTTCCATGGTCCAACGTTGCATTGTGACAAAGATTGTGTCGATATGGTAATTAATAATGGTCAAACATGGTCACCCATCATCATATGTCACATTGTGACAAGGATTGTCTCAATATGGAAATAAACCATGGTAAACCATGTTCAATCATGTTTATTTTATGGTTTATAATATTTATATTCTGGTTTATATAACTTGGGTTTATAATATTTATCCCTTGGGTCTACTATTATTCCCTTGGGTTTATAATCCCTTCGATTTTTTGTATTAATCCTTTTGGTTTACTAGTCCCTTGGGTTTACAATGTCAATCCCTTTGGTTTATTATTCTAAGGGTTCTTATTCATATGGTTTCTAGGGTCCAACATCTCATTGTGACAAAGATTGTGTCGATATTACAATCAATAACGATCAAACATGGCCGCCCATCGTCCTACATGACATTGTGACAAAGACTGTCCCAAAATTAAAATCAACCATGGTAAACCATGGTAAAAACATGTTTATTTTAGGGTTTATAATATATATCTTGGGGTTTATATACTTTAGGTTTATAATATTTATCCCTTTGGTTTAATATTATTCCATTAGGTTTATAATCCCTTGGTTTTTTAGTATTAATCCTTCTCGTTTATTAGTCCCCTGGATTTATAGTGTCAATCCCTTGGATTTATTAATTTAGGGGTTCTTATTCCTCGACTATAATATTATTCATAGGTTTTCATGGTCCAAGATCACATTGTGTGAGAGATTGTGCTAATATGACAATAATTAATGGTAAAACATTATGACCCATCGTCCTACGTTGCATTCTGACACAGATTGTCTCAATATTAAAATCAACCATGGTAAATTATGGTCAACCATGTTTATTTTAGGGTTTAGAATACTTATCTTGGGGTTTATATACCTTGGGTTTACAATATTTATCCCTTGGTTTTCTTATTATTCCCTTGGGTTTTTAGTATTAATCCTTTTGGTTTATTAGTCCCTTTGAGTTTATAATCCCTTAGTTTTTTTAGTACTAATCCCATTGGTTTATTATTCCCTTGGATTTATAATATCAATCCCTTGAGTTTATTAATGTAAGGGTTCTTATTCCTAAGGTTTAATATTATTCATAGGGTTTATAATATTAATCCTTGGGTCCAATATAAATCCCCTTGGCTTATAATCATGGAAATCCATGGTCCAACATCACATTGTGACAAAGATTTTCTCAATATGAAAATCAACCATGGTCCAACATTGCATTGTGACAAAGATTTTCTACATATAGAAATCAATCATGGTCAACCATGGCACACTGTTGCATTATCATAGTGACTGTCTCAATATGAAAATCAACCATGGTCAACCTTGGTAATTCCAGGGTTTACAATAATTATCTTATGGTTTACATATCTTGGGTTTATAATATTAACCCATTGGCTGTAATATTATTCGGTTGGGTTTACAATCCCTTGGGTTTTTAATATTGATCCCTTGGGTTTATAATATCAATCTATTGAGTTTATTAATTTAAAGGTTCATATTCTTAGGTTGTAATATTATTTTAGGGTTTATAATATTAATCCTTGGGTTATGTATAAATCTCTTTGGTTTAATTAATTAACCATCCACACACACACAAACATATATATATATATATATATATATATATATATATATAATTTTTTTAATAAATAATAATAATAATAAATTAATTATTATTAACTAATAATGATATTATTTTTTTCATAAGTTTAGTGGAACTACATCTTCATCATGTCCAAGAAAGGAATTGAACTCATCACTTCACATCAAGGAGTTCCTTAACAAAACACCTGATCAATATTTGTCCATGACCCCATGGAAAATAATGATATTAAATTTAATTTAGAATAAGAATAATAATACTAATAATAGTAATATTATTTAATACTAATAATAATAATAATATTATTATTATTATTATTATTATTATTATTATTATTATTATAAATTAATAATTATGGTCAATAATAATAATATTTTATTGTAATAGTTATTTTTTATTATTATTATCATCATCATCAATATGAATATCAATTTTATGATGAATATTAGATTTATACCATTAATGCTTATCGGTATTTTTCAACCACATTTACTAATGTGGTTAGGTTTTTAATATTAACAATACTTAGGGTTTATTAATCCCTTGGGTTTGTAATTAAATCCCTTTGTTTTATTAATCCTTTGAGTTTAAAATATTAATTCCTAGGGTTTATTAATCCCTTGAGTTTAAAATGTTAATTGTGAGGATTTATTAATTGCATGTGTTTTTAATATTGATTCCCTCGATTTATTGATCCTTTAGGTTTATAATATTTAGCCCTTGGGTTTACTAATTCATTGGGTTTATAATATCAAACCCTTGAGTTTATCAGTCGCTTCAGTTTATAATATTAATAATTCCTTGGATTTATGATTTATTCCCTTCAGTTTATTAATCTCTTGGGTTTAGAATATTAATTCCTAAAAGTTCTTAATATCTTAGGACCAATACTTAAAACACAAGTGATTAATAAACGCCAGAAATTCATGAACCCTAGGGCTTAACATATGAATATTTAAACCATAAGTTTTAAATTTTATAATATTTTATTATTACATATTATATTATTATAAAAAATCTTCTTAATTGTATCCTATTAAATTATCATATTTTGTTTTCAAGTAATAATATAATATATTTTAGTTTAATATATAATTTATACATAGTTAATATCATTAATATACTCCAAGTAAATATATAAAATATTTTGACAATTATATTAATAAATATATAATAATTATTAACTATAACATAATAATATAAATAAATACATGTTATTAATAATAATTAAATGTTATTATGTTATATGTGAGTTATATTATAGTATTAAATATGACTATTAACATATTAGCAAAATTTATGTAATAACTAATAATAATAGGTTAATATACAAAAAAATGTTAGTATAATAAGTATAATTCTATAAATGAAAAATAACATGGTTATTATTATTTATATAGTTATTAATATTGAGAAATAGTTAGTCTTTAACAAAACACACTTAACAATTCTTAATGTGGTGGATGGTGGATATATGCCTATTGGGGTATATCAACCACATCGGTAAATGTAGTTGTAGATGTGTTTGATATAATGGCATATATCGACCACATTAGTAAATGTAGTTGTGCTAGTTTTATTTTATTTCAATATTTTCTTTGCATTCGGAAACTATAATATATTATATTTTATATGCTAATTTGTTATTAAGAATATGTTGGTTCATAAAAATGTATTATTATTAAACATTTAAGATTTTAAAATCAATATAATTATAAAGCTTAATTCTTTGCACAAAATCAATGTAATTATAAAGCATGATTCTTTGCACTATTTCATGTAGATATTTTATGTAAAATAGGAAATAGCTTTTCTAAACTTCACCCATATAAATTTTCTCAAATTATAAGGATCACTCATACCCATCTAATCATATATAGAAAAATAAAATTACCAACATTCATGTGGAAAGTCACTAGTTGATATTATCAACAAAATAGAAAATAATACAATTTTCTTACCTCATAACTAATTTTGAAAATACCTTTTCATGTTGTACGTTCATTGTGGAAGGCTTGTTATTTCAACTTAAGGTGGATGAGGATTTGTTGACTTTTTTTTTTTTCTAATTGACCGCCAAGATTGATTCTCAAGGGAATATGCTTAGTGTGTGTTTAGTTTGAATTCTTATCAAGGGTTCTAGTGTGTTACAAGTTTGTTAGGTTGCATTAACTTTTAATAAACTCGTGTCATGTAGCTCTCGAGCCCACCAATCTCCTCGGGATTTGAGATTATTCCAATTAAAATAAGCTCCTCCATGATAAGTTCCTCATTATTATTTATAACATTCATTTATATATAAGAAAATTTTATTTAGCAAAATGGTCCATTACTTTTAATAAATTTAAAAAATTAGATTCTTGCCAAGTGGCTCCTCCCCGCCCACCAAATTCCTAGGAATTTGAGATTATTCCATTTCTAATAAGTTCTTCCATGAGAAGTTCCTCATTATTATTTATAACATTAATTTATATATAAACAAATTTTATTTAGCAAAATGATCAATTTTACAATAAGATGTGTAATTCCTTTTTTTCTCAAGTTAAAGTTGACCCATAACCCTTTTATACATGGTTAATTAGGTAAACATGTGCATTAGTAAAGCCTTCTTCATGTTGCGGTGGTTTTTTTATTATATTTATGAATCCTTCGTCTATATCAACCACATTAATATTTTTAATATAGTTGTGCTAGTGTCTTATTCTGGTAAAAAAAACATCAATTTTTCCATCTCATTAGACCAAAAAACTACAACAAAAATAGGTGTTACAACTAAGAAAAAACACAATGCCCAACTCCACTTGTCTTCTCCTCAACCTACCCTCACTTTCCACCATTGCAATATAGATTTTAAAGAAAGAAGAAAATAGTTCAAAAAAGATGATATTTTAATATTTTGAAAAATGTGTCTTTCAATCCCCTCACATCTCCTTGCTACATTCACCAAAATTTCAAACACCTTAAACCCCTCAGACATTAGAAATTAATAAATATGAAATTTAAATGAAGCCACAAACCAACCACAATGAAGCACAGCAACACTGAGCCGAAAAAAAAAAGTTGACTAGAACGAACACTGACCAAACAACAAAGTTGTTGTCCTTGGAGATAACAAAGTTCACGCAAACCGGACATTGAGGAAACTAGGAAAGCAAAGTATGATCTATAGGGATTGAAATGTCGATTCAGAATGAATTCCATCATTTATTCTCTCAACTAATGATATTTACAACAGTACTATTGTGACAGTATTTTTAATGCATCATCTAAACTCTATAGTTCTAAACCCGCTTTTATGATGCTTTATCTAGGCCTATAAATATAGCCTTGATAATACCCTATAAATACATCCTATAAATTATGAAAAATTTTACGCAACAGGATTTCGGTTGGAAGGTTTTAAAATTTGGATACGGTGCTAGATAGATGTGAAGATTCTCTATCCACATATCAAATACGAGCTAGGAGGTAGAAAACATGCTACAACCCATAGAAAACTGCCTAAGACTTTGCTCAGCATGCTCATCCTGGAGAGTACGGATGCAGGAGGAGTCTGATAGTCCCCAAACCTGGCAACCAGGAGGAGGCAGATGATGTAGGCCTTAAATCTGACGTTCTACAGAACACTATTTCTGTTTTTAAACGTATTGGCTGCCGAAGGAAAATTCAGGTCAAAAAAAATTTGAAACCGTAAATTTGTCTTTACTTTAGATATTTAAGTCGCCTATTATATGTACTAAGGCAGAGTTAAAGTCATAGAATCTGCTTAGTTGTAGCATTTATTTTGTATCATCGTTTTTTGTTATCGGTTGCACTGAGATTTTTATAGAGATAAAAAGTAATACCGAGAAAGATTGGAATAGTGATATTCTCTGGCATATTGCTGACATGTATTTTATAAGCAATTTTTTTTTGGGCATTATTAGATTAGTGAATTATTGTATTTGTTTTTTTTTTTAAATAATTATTTTAATTTTTTTTTCGTATTATTAGATTAGTAAATTACTGAACTTGTTTCTTTTAAAGATAACTACTTTAAATTTTACTTTCTAATGGTTATAAAAAAAATTACATATAACAACACACAAAAGAATTTACTATTACAAATAAAAACATAAACTAACAATATGTAAAACAAATAACCATCATCAAATGATTGGAATAGTGATATTCTCTGGGATATTGTTGACATGTATTTCATTAACATTTTTTTTTGGTAGTATTAGACTAGTGAATTATTGTACTGGTTGATTTTAAAAATAACTACTTCAACTTTTACTTTCTAATGGTTATAAAAAAATTACATATAACGAATCAAAAAAATTTACTATCACAAATAAAAACATAAACTAACAATATGTAAAACAAATAACCATCGTCGAATTTTAACTTAAAGTTTGAAATTCCAAACTCACATGTAAGATGTACATAGAAGAAAAGAAAAAATAAAATCAAAAAATTACAAAGTGAGGAAAGATAAGTGCTTTTGCGCAGAAACGTTTTGAACAGTGACAAAGCTGGCTGAACGCATTATAAAAGCTGCTATTCTGACACCGTTTTAGCGGATTTTAGGGGAGAAGTATTATACAGTTAGATAAGTACAACGTGGGAGGACTCGCCCGAAACATGGAGGAAACAGATTAAAGTGAAGAGGCGTAGAGTTGGATGATCGATCTAAGAGCAGAGGAGCACGCGGAAGAGAGTTGAATTGCGCGCGTAACGAGATGAGATGTACGAACTTCCAGGCATTTGGAAATCGAATGTTTTCTGCTTCGCAATTTGAGATTATTTTGCTTCCCTGGCATCTTCAAAAGGATAAGGAAACACACTAGTATAGATTGATGGTTAACCATTTAATTCAAGTGGACTTCTTAGAATTCCGGGGCTTTCTTAATGGGAGCTTTTCCAGTAAGATGTTGTGACGGTTTAAGCGAAGATGATGTGAGCATATAGGTGTGACCTTCATGCTACAAGTAAAATTGATATATTTAGCATGATAAACAGTGTGCCAAGCCTGCTGATATGGAATTCCAAGTATTAAATCGACATAATCCAGAAGAGAAACATCACATAATCTAGAAGAGAAACATCACACACGACAATACCTCACAAATAGCCCATAGCAAAGGTCACTACACAACGTTGGATGATAATAAGACGAGGGAATTCCTTTTGTACCCAACTGAGATGATATCGGGCCGGGTGTGGAGTGGTGGGAAGGTTAAGGCGTTGACCAAGTCCTGCGCCATAATATTCTTTTGACCCCATTATGGAAGATAAGGGTAGCCAATTAATGTTTGATTTTCTAAGTCACTACACAACGTTGGAGGATAATAAGAGGAAGGAATTCTTTTTGTATCCAACTGAAGTGGTGTGGAGTGGTGGGAAGGTTAAGCTGTCCAACTGAGTAGTGTGGAGTGGTGGGAAGGTTAAGGCGTCTTCGGCCATAATATTCTTTTGACCCTCATTATAGAGGATAAGAGTAGCCAATTAATGTTTGATCTGAAAATTATGGGTAAAAAGAGTTGTAACAGAGGTGTTGGCTTTATTAGCGGGCATGAGGATGAGAGAGGGGTCCATTTTGGTAGGATTGTCGAGAGAAGCAAATACAAGAGGGAGAGGGGAATCTGGTACTCAACTTTGGTAAAAAAACGTTTTGTTGGTGTGTACATTTTGAAGTGTTTGACATTCGATAGAAGTATGAAAATTGGTCTTAGGGAAGGTCTTCATTAGCTATCACAAGGATGAGCGAGGGGTCCACTTTGCTAAGATTGTCCAGAGAAGAAAATATAGGAGGGAGAGGGGAATCTGATAGCTCAATCTTGGTAAAAAGAGTCTTGTTGGTGTGCACATTTTTAAGTGCTTGACATTTGATAGAAGTATGAAAATTGGTATTATGGAAGGCACTCCTATGGGTATTGCGAGGTGTGGTGGATGAGGCTGAGATCACATTAGAAGGACTAGTAGGAGAGAAACCATTTCTGGACTTAAGAGATCGATTCGAGGAGCCACTTTGCATTCCACTGCCAAGGCTTAAAGAAACACCTTGTCCAAGGAAAAATGATTAAACAATTAAACTTCTCAATTAAAAACCATTAACAAAACAAAATTAAATTTGACCATGAGTACGTCTTCCAAATCAAAGATATGTAGCTGAATGCACAACTTGGAGAAGAGCTCGACATAGGCTTGTACTAACTAATTCAGTAGTTGGCAACACTACAATCATTTTACAAGGAGCTTTTGGAGATATCTTGAGGGATAGAAGCATAGGTATCCTGGGTGATATAAGCGTAATCTTACTCCATGGAAGAAGTCATCCCAAAATATAATGTGATTATGACTCGTCTCTTCTATCTCTTTGAGCTCAACGACCAAGGATATACTCTCTAATTGGATATCCCACCATGCTTGCACCATGCCTTCTAACTGTAGGCTGGTGATTTGAAGTTTCATGTCCTCTATTATCTTAGAACGTCTTTTGAAATAGGTGGAGAAACTATGGATCTAAGAATCGACAGCTTCTCCATTCTTTTTGTCCTAGTATTTGGGTAATTAAAGTGTGTATCCAACTGTATTTATATTGGAGGGCATCTCTATTGTTGTAGATTGATTAGCTCATGCAGAGCCATGGCTAAATCATGGATTGGCATGTCCTCGATTAAGTCTCAAATGTGATTTATCCATGCAAATGGATCAAAATGTAGATCCAAGTGGTGAGATGGCCACAATCGCCTTGAGGAAGTTGCACTTAGAGTAGTAGCGTTAAACATGGAACTATTGAGCAAGGAATCTATTGAGTATTAGTGTGTTGAGATTGTTCCTTCTAATACCAATTGATCTACATGCAGATCTAAAAATTATTAGACATACATGGCACAGTGAAACAACAAATAGATAAACAACAAGATCTTGAAAAAAATACCACCATTTTATTATGAAAAAGAAGTCATCTTTTATGAACAAAAATCTTTCGCCATTTTATTATGAAAAAGAAGTTATCTTTTATGAATAAAAATATTTCTTATTAATTTGATTACAAATAATTTTTTATGGAAACAACAAAACGTTATTTAAATATTATCTTCCTTTTCTAAATTGTCAAATTTATTTGCATGAGAAAAGTAAACCCGTATTTCAAAAACATCAAATATGTTGTTAAATTTTGCCTTCGTCATTTTGAATTTCTGGAAAAAGAAAAATATGCCTTTCTTGATTTCCGACCAACTAATTCCGGATATTACCACATGGCTTGTTGGCTTTCAAGGTCGTCTCAAAACTAAGGCGTGGAACTTTGAAAGTGACCAATGTGAGTCTCATTGTTCAGGTGAGGACGCCTTTCTTGGTTTCCCAACTGATGTAAGATCTTACCGCATGGCTTGCTGGCATTCATCTCTAAAAGTGATCGATGTAAGTCTCAGTGTTGAAGTCCTCTTAGTTTGACTAGCGCTATGTATAGTTGGAGCCTGCACTCATTGTCAGATGTTTGGCATGCATCTCTAAAAGTGATCGATGTAAGTCTCATTGTTGAGGTTCTCTTAGTTTGACTAGCGCTATGTATAGTTGGAGCCTGCACTCATTGTCAGATGTTTGAGTTGCACTATAACTGGAAAAACTATAATTTGCTTCTTTTCAACTAGATTGAAACTGGAAAGAACCATTGACGTTGATGAAAGAACATTTATTTGTCACCATATACTAACATTAAACTGAATACATAGCGCACGCCATCTTAGTCGCCACATTGTCCATCCAAAATGCATACACATTATCAATGATTTTTCCAATGCCATTTACTTCAAATCTTCTGTGCTTCCAGTGGATGTAGGATCAGGACGTTCCTCATGGTCAAACAGTACCAATCAACAATATGGGATCCCTGGGTTTTGTGCCTTGTGAATCACCTACGACATTGAATAAGGTAGAATCCCTGGATGTGAAAGTGCAGCGATTCTCCCATAAAAGAACATGAAGTAGTTTGTGAATCGTTTATAAAGTGTTCAGTGATTCCCTAGATCAAAGCACATCAACTAATTGGTGAATCCGATTCTCCCATAAAAGCACATGAAGTAGTTGGTGAATCGTTTATAAAGTGTTCAATGATTCCCTAGATCAAAGCACATCAACTAATTGGTGAATCGTTTATAGAAAAGGAGAAAGTGTTGGAACTACTACACACCTACATGCAGACTCTTAGTTGGAGCATGGGATTGTATGCAAGATTCCTTTTGCATGATTTACTCCTTGATTTGCTCATTCTTTAACTCCGCAACTGACTAGTTATCTCCGTAACTTGTTGTAGGTGTTGAGTCTTCTCATTGATCACCACTATAGTGCATTACCTTGGGATCTTCACCCAGTGATGCTATATCATGAGCATTGTAACATATTTTCGAATGCATCATTCTTTTCTTCTTTCGATTTTCTTTTAGTGTTTTTGCTCTGCAAAGCTGTGTGTTCAACCTTTACTAGCTAGATTCATCTGTGCAGGTTTTCTAACACATTTACATGGTATCAGAGCCCACAGGTTGCTAGATAAAAGGCGCACCAGTACTTTATTTTGCAAGTATTATAGCTTGGAGATCGAAGATTGACAGAAAAATGGAGTTTCCCAAAGCATCGATCCTAACACCGTACAACTATCATGAATGGAAGGACCAAATGGCTCGATACCTTCGTCATAAAGGGTTGTACAGGATTACCATGGCTACAGAAGTGGAACCCACTTCAGCCATAGAGAAATCCAAGTACCTCAACCGTATGGATGAGGCCCACGGATCCATATGCATGTGCATCTCTCCAGAGTTGCAGTTTCATCTATCTACCTGCAATACTCCCAATGAGATTTGGAAAAAGGTTGAAGATCTCTACGGGAAATAGGATGAGATGAAAGGACATCTACTCGAAGTGGAGCTGCTATCATTGGATCCACGGAACTATGACAGAATTCAAGACTTCTTCACCAAATATAATGATCTATTGCTGCAACTCAAGGGTTGTGGAATTGACAAATCCAAGGAGGAGAGTCGCCAAGTTCTCTCTATTATGTCAAAGCTCGGACCGGAATACTCCGTCTTTGTATCTACATTTCATTCAGTAAGGCTCACAACATGTAAATCATACACTATGCCTTCTCTCAAATAATTTATGGAGTCCCTTATCTTTAACAAGATAAACTCATTGGCATGGGGAAAATCAAACCTCCAAAAGCACATGCACTTGCTGTGCATGATGGCAGCTACAATAAAAATCACAGATCTGATTCAAATTAGAAAAATCAGCAGCAAAAAGACAAAGGAAAAGCACATTCGCATCCAAAGAAGGAAGGGTACACCAAGCCCTTCAATGACTCCTCCGGCTTGAGAAATGAGAAAGGGAAGAAAGGAAACAGATGCACCTACTGTCAAGGAGGATTCCATCCAGAATCCTCTTGCATGAAGAAACAAATTGACCAAATGGCAGAAATCCTTCAAAAGCACAACCTTGGGGACCACATCCCTCAGGGCGCCAAGAAGAAAACTGAGGATCCGCCACACGGGAAAGGTAACAATTTTCATGCTTTAGTTGCAATTAATTCTTCTCTTGATGCATGGATTATAGATTCTGGTGCATCACATCATATGTCTGCTGCAAAGGAAGTCTATTCCTCTTTGGATGCATGCAAAGGACCTCCCATCCTCATGGGAGATGACTCACCTATTGAGGTCACCGGAAAAGGTAGAGTGGAACTTTTACACGGAAGCTTTGAAGATGTGCTTCATGTTCCAAAACTTCCGGTAAACCTGCTTTCAGTTTATCAGATCACTCATTCCGGCACCGAAAAGAGAGTGGAATTCACTCCAGATGTAGTGAATATATATGATCTACATAGCAACGCCAAAATTGCAACTGGTGAGGTAAACAATGGAGCGAGACTGTATACATTTTCTGAACTTATTGAATCTGAATCCTCCTTATTGCTTACACATGCTGATGATAGTAGTAGGATTTGGCACGAGAGGTTTGGTCACTTAAATTACAGGTATATGCAGCAGCTAAGCAAGAATGAGATGGTGGAAGGCTTGCCAAATATCAGTTTCTCCAAAGGAGTTTGTGAAGGGTGTGTTCTTGGCAAACATCCCAGAGAAAAGTTTGACACCAGCAAGACTCACAGAACATCCTCTCCTCTAGATCTGATCCATAGTGATCTCATGGGGCCTTTTCCTCATCCTTCCATCAACAAAGCAAGGTATGTGCTTACATTTATTGATGATTTGTCACGGTAGACTTGGGTGTATCTTCTCAGGAACAAATCTAAAGTTTTTGAGCACTCTGAAGATTTCAAAGCACTAGTTGAGACACATTCAGAGAGAAAGATCAAAGCCCTCCGTACAAACAATGGGGGGGAATATGTTAACACAACACTTTGGAACCTTTGCCTTCAGTTCGGCATATAGTTGCAGTACACAGTTCCATACACTCCGCAGCAAAACGGAGTTGCTGAGAGAAAGAACCGATCTCTCAAAGAGATGGCTTCCTGCATGTTGCATGCCAAGTCACTGCCTCATAAGCTCTGGGCCGAAGCACTTAATTGTGCTAACTACATCCAGAACAGATCTCCTCATAGGTCTGTCAAGGATCAGACCCCCTTTGAGGCTTGGAGCGGCACTAAACCAGAGGTCACTCACCTTCGTGTTTTCAGCTCTCGAGCATGGGCCCGGATCCCCTCTAAAAAGAGGAAAGCTCTTGATCCACAGAGCATTGAGTGCATCTTTGTTGGATACCCTGATGGTGTGAAGGGATATCGACTCCTGATTCCCTCTACGAACAAGCTCATCATTGAGCGAAGTGTCAAATTTGAGGAAAGTCTCTTGCATGCACCTCAAGCGCCGCATGCAAACACTTTTTATCTACCTCATGTCCGAGATGATGACTCAGTGCACTCAAATGCAGATACAGATCATGCAGATGCCGAGGAAGAGCATGCAGATGCAAAGACAGAGTCTTCAGATACAAATCTAGTGCATGCAAATGATGATCCACATCCAAGCCCAGATCGGGCTTCCAGCAGTGAATCATATTCCCCTGTCATAAATCAGAGAACAAGGAGCTTACGTGAGATATATGCACAAGACCAACCAGCTGCTAGAAATGGTCTTGTGGGGGATAATTCTGATCTACAGAGGACTAGCTCAGAGGTTATTGAGCCTCCTCTTGTCCTCACTGCCACTGAACAATTGCCCTCCTGGCATTGCCATTTGGTTCAGTCTTCTGATCCACAGTCTTATGCTGAGGCTGTTGGGCATCCATCTTAGGAGTCTGCCATGGAGGAGGAGTATAACTCCCTCCTCAAGAACCAGACTTGGGATCTGGTCCCCCTTCCTTCAGGAAGGAAACTTGTCCGATGCAAATGGGTCTACAGGACCAAGAGTGCTGCAAATGGGCAAATCACTAGACAGAAAGCAAGGCTAATAGCCAAAGGCTTCCAACAAGTGCATGGCATTAATTATGACGAGACCTTTGCTCCAGTAGCAAAGATGGATTCCATACGCCTTACACTTGCCATTGCGGCTGCCCAGCGGTGGGAAGTACATCAGATGGATGTGAAGAATGCCTTTCTTCACGGAGACCTATCTGAGGAGATCTACATGGAGTAGCCACATGGTTTCATTCAGGATTCATCTTTGGTCTGCAGACTGAAGAAATCTCTCTACGGCCTTAAGCAGGCCCCGAGAGCTTGGTACGCGAAGATGGATTCTTTTCTCTTATCACAAAACTATGAAAGATGTAAGTCTGATCCGAATGTTTACATGCTTAGGACACATGATTCTCTTCCTATCTTAGTTTTGTATGTGGATGATCTCCTAATCACTAGCAGCTCGGCTTCAGCCATTGCTACAGTCAAGAGGGCCTTACATGATAGGTTCTTGATGACGGACATGGGTCCATTACACTTCTTTCTTGGTCTTGAGATCAGCCAGAATGACACAGGCATCAAACTCTCTCAGGCTAAGTATGCACGGGATCTCCTTGAGAGATTTCGCATGACTGACTGCAAGCCAGCACCGACTCCTTTTCTGTCTGGGGACCGTCTTGAGGATGGAGGTGACACTCCATTAGTTGACAGCACTCTCTACCGACAGCTAGTGGGGAGCTTATTGTACGTCACCCACTCTAGACCAGATCTCTCATATGCAGTAGGGGCAGTTTCTAGATACATGCAGGAGCCGCATGAGCTACACTGGAATGCTGCCAAGCGCATCCTCCGATATGTGCAGGGCACCATCACCTTCGGGATTCACTATGCAACAGGCACTGCATTGAATCTCCTTGGCTTCACAGATTCTGATTGGGCGGGAGACAATATTGATCGCAAGTCCACCTCCGGATATTCACTCAGTCTAGGATCTGGCCCTATCTGTTGGTCGAGCAAGAAGCAGGCCGCTATTGCTCTCTCTTCAGCTGAGGCTGAGTACCGAGGAGTAGTCAACATCACCAATCAGGGTCTGTGGCTACAACACTTCCTCACTGAGTTGGGCGTCCAGTTCCACCAACCCATTGTCATCTGGTGTGACAACCAGTGCGCTCTCAAATTTTACAGGGATCCAGTACAGCGGCATCGGACAAAGCACATAGAGATCCATATGCACTACATCAGAGACTTAGTACGTGATCGGGTCATTGATTTGCAGTTCTGTCCTTCAGCAGAACAGACTGCAGACATCTTCACCAAGACATTCACTGAGCAGAAGTTTTGCTCTTTGCGCGATCGTCTTGGAGTGAAGGACACGATTGCTTAGCAACTGTATTTTTTCCTCTTTTCTTTTGATTACATTGTATTTTGAGGGGGGGTTTTTCCCACGAGGTTTTCCCTCTTTCCTCAATTTTAGTACAAGTTGCACTGTATTTTGGGTGAGCTTTGGCCTTAGTTGCCAGGGCCCATTTTCTATTTTTCCCCATAGTGGTGTTCAGGGGGGGTGTTGGAACTACTACACACCTACACGCAGACTCTTAGTTAGAGCATGGGATTGCATGCAAGATTCCTTTTGCATGATTTGCTCCTTCTTTAACTCCGCAACTGACTAGTTATCTCCAGAACTTGTTGTAGGTGTTGAGTCTTCTCATTGATCACCACTATAGTGCATTACTTTGGGATCTTCACCCAGTGATGCTATATCATGAGCATTGTAACATATTTTCGAATGCATCATTCTTTTCTTCTTTCGATTTTCTTTTAGTGTTTTTGCTCTGCAAAGCTGTGTGTTCAACCTTTACTAGCTAGATTCATTTGTGCAGGTTTTCTAACACATTTGCAGAAAGAGATCACCATGTGAAATATTTTGTGAGGATTTTGCCGTTGTAGTGTCTAGTCAACCACTTATTCATTATCCATGATTTTAATCTTAAGAGCAAGATTATTTTAGTGAAATAAATTCTACCATTGCCAACTAATAGTGGTATGAAAATACGCTGTCTAAACCTTATAGGTTTTATGTTTTTAATTTGAATATGACAAAAAAAAATTGGGTAGATCTTTTTATGGTTTAAAATTGGTTTTTGATTATATATATAAATTTAATACTTTAATTTGTGATTAAATATAGATTTTTATAAAATTATGAACCATTTAAATTGAAAATTATACTTTAAAACTTTCCAAAACATATAACAAATAAATGGAGTTGGAGGAATTGCTCACAGTGTAAAAAGTGGCTAGAAACTGGGTAAAAAATTTTCAATTTTTTTTGTAGATGCAGTGCTTGAATCATGTTTTTGATGGTGGAAATAGATTCAACGCCATCAAAAACTTCTAGATCTTGTAAAATTATGAAATTTTGAAATTTGATAGATTTTACATAGATTTACAAAAATCCCTGCCAATTTTTTTCAAAAATAAAACCGAAATTTGAAAAAAACAAAAACAAAAACATAATCGTTAGACTACGGCCAAATGAACTATGGCCTATGAAAAAGGTATAGTGTCTAAACAAGTAACCCGATTTCCTTATAGCAACGTTTTCCCTGTAGGAATGCCTGAGCAACATGGTTCATTGTACCTCGTTATCAGTGTCACCATCACCAGGGAGCAGGAGGAGCGATCTGACTACCGACGAAGGAGAGTACGCATGTAGGAGGAGCCGGAGAGTCGGCGAAGCAGGAGGAATTGGAGAATGTACGTGGAGAAGAGAAGAAAGAATGTCGAAAAATCAACGTAGCGATGAGAGTGCTTTTGTGCGGAAGCGTATTGAAGGAACAGTGACAAGCCTGGTTGAGCACATTATAAAAGCTGCTACTCTGACACAGATTTAGCAGACCTAGGGGAGAAGTATTATATAGGTGAATGAGTACAACGTCAGAGGAGTCTCCCGAGACCTCGAGGAAAAAGATTCAAGGGAATAAGCATCGAACATGCTTAGAGGTGGATGATCGATCTAAAAGTTAAAGAGCTTCCCTTGTATCCGAAAGAGATAGGTAAACACTAATAATTGAACATTCCGAGCAACCCGCTCCATTATCTAGCATGTACGTTTATAGATCGAAACTCAATGAGAAATTAAGGGACAACTAATTTTGAACCGGTGAGTTTCAAATATATCCTCGCTGACAAGTGAAAAAAACTTAATGATGGCCATTTGCTTATGGAAGTAGCCATGTTTCAAATACAACATACATAATAGTTCATGGGTATCATGGTATTGAAAATGTATTCGGGTAGGCACAAGATGAATTAAATCCAATCTAGGATACTCTTTAAATTGAAAAGGGCAACACGTAGAGATATGAAGAGTAAGATTTTATTTTATTTTAAGATTTTAATATTAAAAAAGGTATAATATAGTGTATATGCTAATTTAAAAAAAAAACAAAAAATGTCTATTCATAAAAATATTATTATTAAATATGTAAGATTTTAAAATAAATGTAACTAAAGAGGTTTATTTTTTGTACCATTTTATATAAATTTAGATGTAAAACATGAAATAGTTTTTTTTAAATTTTACTAATGTAATTTCAGTCAAACTATAAGAATTTACGAGACCCTACTCATATAATCAATGGAAGACTTGCCATTATTCATGATAAGAAAAAATTACCAACATTCATGTTAAAAGTTATATGTTAATATACTCAAGAAAGTAAGAAACAATACTATTTTCTTATCTAATAAAGAACTTTGAAAATGCCTTTTCATATTGTTCATGCCTTATTCTCCTAAGATATAATAATTTTTTCATCTCATTGGACTAAAGAATGACAACAAAAATGGGTGTTACAACTAAGTAAAAGACAATGCCTAACTCCACTTATGTTCTACTCAATAGATATTTTGAAAAAAGAGGAAGTTCATGCAAGGATGGTATTTTCTTATCCCGAATAATGACAAGTTTTCATAGAATTTAAAACACCATAAAACCCTTGGAAGTTAGAAAATAACCTATAGGAAACTAAAGTGAAGTCACAAACCAACCAATATGAAATAGAAACAACACTCATCAAAAGGCAAAGTTGATGCTGAGCCAACACTTAGGAAAGTTGGAGAGAAAAGTTGACACAAACTTGACATCGAGCACATTTGCAAAGTAAAATATGATTCATAAGTGTTGGAATCCCAATTTGAAATAAGTTAAAATATGATTCATAAGTGTTGGAATCCCAATTTGAAATAAGTTAAAAATAAATATGGGAAAAATAACATTAAATTCCATTCACCATTTCCTTTATTCTTTCCACAAATAATATTTACAACAATATTATAACACAATCTTTATAATGCATTATCTAAACCCTATAGTTATAACACGGTTTTCATGATTTATGATCTAAACTGTGTAACTATAGCTTTGATAATAAGTTATAAATACATAATATAAATTATGACTATGATTTTATGCAACAAAATGTAGGTTGGAATGTTTTAAAATTTTGATACAGTCATAGATAGACGTGAAGTTTTTCTATCCGCATGTCAAATACAAGCTAGGAGGTAAAAAACATGCTACAACCCATCAAATTCCAAGCTTGCATGCGACTTTGCTCAGCATGCTTATCCTGGAAACTTATTTCCATGTGGACAACTTCCAATGACACGTCTGTCCTTCCTTCACAGGGACACTTAACAAGGACGTCTAAGTACTCGTGGGCGTCTTAGGGAAGGCAAGCCATATTTACCAGGCCATCGGTTATTTAACAACCTTAAGAGAAGTTTACAGTACTCGATGGTCATCCATCTAACCATGCAACCATCAGCCAAGCAACCATCAAGCCAACATTTCCAGCGACTAACTCCCGCAGGTCTCTGGCCTCCCTTTGGCCCATCAACGATGCAAGTGGTTGATAAGAATTGCATTTAAAGCATTCAATACTGGGCTCCGGACTAAGGATTTCAAATTTGAAAATTGAGCGGGGAATTTCTGCAACAACTTGTTGAATAATAAGGACGCCATGGTGCTCTGTTTCATTTTCATCCTGGGATGATAAACCCATCCTCTCATGCATGCCCAGCAGTCGGCATCTTCCCCATTGCAACAACATCCAAGGCGAACCCAATTCGATCCCTCTATAGGTCAGGGATTGATATCACTGCTCGCAATACTTCTCAACCATGCCACTGCTGCGTTTTCTTGAAGAGGTAGTGAAGATCAGAGACAACTTCCATGACTCGAAACCTTTGATAGGAATATATCAACAAGAAGAGGCATGAAGAAATAAGCTGAGAATCCATAAGCGTTATGCGTCCAAAAGCTAATTTCTAGGTGGTTTCTGTGGAAAAGAAAGTACAGAGTCAAAAATAATATAGGTGAGAGGAGGAACAACACCTTCTCTTCACTACTTCGACTACAAGTGCAAATGTGGTTCGATACATACCATGTCACACATCAAGATTCCAATTGCTTATGAAGAAGGGATTGTTCTCATTTCCTCCTTCTACTTGTCATTACAAGAGCTTAAACCAGCACTGGGTTTGAAGCGTGATGCTAGGGTGTACCAATTAGTTTGACACCCCCATGTTGAATCTATTTAATAGCTTCTAAATACATTTTGTGTTGGCCACAATTTGTTTTTCTTTCTTTCACATATGTTTGTGTCGCCAATTTTTTGTTGGGTGGGATCCAAATCTTTTATTGCAAATTAACTTCCTAAATCCTTCAATATACATATAATTTTTTTCGATATGAATATAACTTTTGTTGTAAATTTTGTATATATAGTTATTGGTGCGCATATGGTCTGTAATCCAAAAATTTTGTTGTAAATTTTGTATATATAGTTATTGGTGCGCATATGGTCTGTAATCCAAAAATTTTTCGACATGAGTATAACTTTTGTTGTAAATTTTGTATATATAGTTATTGGTGCGCATATGGTCTGTAGTCCAAAAAGAGAATTATGAGTACATCCTCAGATCAAAAGAAAAAACACAATCGACAGGAAAGCATTAAACTTGGTTGCCAATGTCACTTCCTTGTGTGACGACTTCAACTTAGAACAAATGAAGATGCAATAATATATACTACATGCAAACATATTTATAAATCCAATATTGTTTTTCATGGAAAAGATGCAATCATAGGTCTATGAGATTCACTTATGCACCACGTTTAATAAGGGATATGCATTTATCGTCCAACGTTTAATTCAAAGAGGTTTTAATGTTACAATAATATGAGACAAGTTCATCTCTCATGTGAAGGATGGACCTGTTGATTTATACACAGGGATATCTTGAGGTACATACATGAAAAGACAAGATATATTAAAGATTTACAATGATACCATAAGGCTAGAGTCGGTTAAAGATCAAACTGATCCAAATTGTGTAGAATGTTGATATAAGGAACACCCTGAGAGATTTTTTTTCTACCAGAAACAAGATCTCATTGAAAACATCCCTTTTATCATACGCATAAAAACAAAGTAGATGCATTCAATGATGCTAAAATAATCTAACAATAATATAATATCAATGGATTCAGCATTTAGTACAAATAAGTATGGGGTGAGTATAGATTTATCATAAATCTGATTCATTTATTCAACCTCATTTTAATGCAGGCATATTATATAAATATAATTACGTACATTGTTTGTAATGTAGTATCAAATTTACACCTTAATGGTTTTTGATGAATATCACTAGGGGGTTATGGTAGCTTGGGTGATACCATCGCTCAATACTATAGTTGATATTTATAAATGGATGTGGGCCTTATTTTCCATTAGGAAGAAACAACGACTTGATTGGCATGTTCACCCTTCATCACATATGATGCTCCTAATGAAATTGAAGCGTTAAGGTGATTTATTTATTCTTTTTATAAGAGACATAAAAGTATTATTAATGTATATCCTCTCTAAAAAAAATATGTTATTCCAGGACTTCATTTAAGTGTACAATATTATTATGTGTGTGGCATGTTAATCATGCATCGTTGAAGAATGTTGGAAATAAAGTTTAAGGAAGGGAAAACCAAATTCGCATTTTTCATGCTTTAGGAGAAATCATGCACACATGTCAAGATGGTGAATTTGTAAAAAAGACAGTTGAAAGGTCTTTCAAGAATTCAGTGACCATAAAAAGTTTTTGGAATATTTTAAAACCACTTGGTTATCCAACAACAAAATATGTAAATTTGTTGGAAGTGGTTATAATGACTCTTTATTGCATTTCATATGTATAGTTATTAATACATAACTAATATATATATTCTTTTATACAGATATGTGAGAAAAATCATACAAAAATTTTCCACACTTTAATAAAAATACAAACAATGCAATTTAATATTACCATCGGTATATCAAGGAATGGTACCTAAGTGAGAAGAACAATTCATGCCATAGATGGGTCGATTGGTTAATTTATGTGTTGTTGACAAAGGTTGTATTGTATTACAATCATATGAAACATTTAAAATAAGCTGGTTTTATACGACCCAGAAAAATCGAGGAACAACTGAATTCATCCAAGTGTAGAGCTAACCAAATCCCAAAATCAAAATTGTGTGTGTGATGAAAAGAGAAAAAATAATTATTGAGTTTGTAGTCAAAATAAGGACACTCTTGTTATTTCGTACAATGTCATATATAAAGGTTTCAATCTACACTTTTGTAATTGCAATTGGGCCCTGAATGGAAATAATTGTAAACATGTATTGAAAGTTGATATGTTGGTGAGTAACTCTATTTTTGGTGAAAATGTACTACCTAATGTCATTAATCCTACTATGGAAAGGCCTCAAATATGATTTGAATGAAACACCTCTGTTGGGCCCAACAATCTAAATAGAGCTTCTGTCATGCTTTGATTCTCCTCCCAATCTAAATTATCATAATGAAACAAGCATTGATGATTTAGAGAATTTCTCATATAATGTTGAATCAACCAATGTATGACCAAATAGTGCATTTTTTGAAGATGGTGAGATAAAATGTGGTAAATTATCAACTCATGAGAAATTGGGATGAAATTTGGAAAAGGCATATGCATTGAAAAACTTGGAAGAAATAGCATGTCAATAATACAACATAATGTTTTTCAATACTATAACTCCATCTAATATACTACAAAAAGAAAACATAGTTTCTTGAGTCCAACCAATAATAAAAGGCAATGTGGTCACAAGTCAAAATAAAGGAAATATGACCTACAATTTGAAATGGTTGGACAAGTTTGTGCAAAAAAAAAAACATAAATGAACAATTGGAGTTATCTTCTCAAAAGCAAAGGAATGTATACCACATGCCAAAGTTGGTGCAACCTTATATAATACACAAAATTGGTATGGAAACTTGATGTTAAGCCTTGTTTTACATGAAATACAATATATTATCATTTTCAATGCAATTTCATAGCTATATAAACTTTTTTATTGTTATCGTTGGGGGACCCACATCTCACAATGTTTCAACTTGTCAACTTCAATTATTTGATGAGCATGTTATTGAAAAGAGCTATAGCATTTAGAATACTTCTCTAGCCATTAGCATGTCAATTTCCTCCTCAAGGGTGCTTCCCCCTATTGTACAATCAATAGGGATGTATCGTCTCCCACACCCACCACCTTTTTCCTTAATAAATTCTTCCATGCCTATAGCCACCTCCCCAAAACCTTCCCGATGCTCACCCCTACCATTTCATTATCTACCATTCTCAGTGTTTCAATCTCCACCCTTAACATTCCAATTCCCCCCTAGGGTGATCCCCCGCCCTAGGGTGATTCCCAATATTGCATAACCAATGGGGGTGTATCACTGCCCACACCCGCTACCTTTTTCCATTTCACTTCCACCATGTCTTTGTCCATCACCTATGAACCATGTCTTTATCCATCACCAAGTGCTCCATAATCTACCCAGGAAGGGAAGTCTTCTCCATTGCCTTAGATCTTCACAATAAGAATGAGTAGTTGATCAAAATCTTATCATGAATTAATGAAATTAATTCTATTCATTTTGGTTTTCTCAACTAATCGATTGTTGTTATTTTTGCAACAATATCAATTTGGAAACGCACTTGTGAGTGCCTAGAGTGGTGACAATGACTTATAGACCCAATTTCTAGATCAGTGAAACCAATCTTCAATACAAATACATGAATTTGGACATGTCTATATGACAACGTCTTCATTGGATTTTAAATTCATGATGTGGATTTGATGTTATATTCTATCAATGTTACATTACTTGTAGTTAGAATTAATTTATTTGTTTTATTTACAAATTATCAAGTTTGCAAGTTAATTTACTTTTATATTTATATCTTACTCGATGTTGCATGCATGGACAAACATATCATTACCATGGAACTTTTCTTAGTTATAATAATAGATGTATCATGTACATGAAGATAGCATATATATAGATTTATATTTATTTTAATTTTGAATTTATGAAAAATAAGACTAAAGTTCTAAAGTACAGTGTACATGTTTTATAATAAAATTTGTAAAAATAAGTAAATATTTGAACCATTACCACTTCAATACTAACATTACAATTTACTACTTGTATAACAATATGTACCTAGTTTTGAGGACTCTTCGATGTAAATGACATTACGATGCTTTTGTTGACGTGTTTCAAACCAACAAGTGTGGTTCATCGTCAGGACAAGGCGAAGACCAGATCCTGGCTACAAATTAAATAGAAGAGCAAATCATCCACCAAAAGTTATATTGGACTGGTCAACTAGACTTTCTAACGACTATATTTGACTGGGAAACGACTAACTAGATAGGACTACGGGATAGGGGTGGGAGAAATAAGATTATATATTAATAGGAATTAATTAATTACCGAAAGGATTTTAATTAAATAATTAATATAAGTTAGTTTCATAACTATTATCATATGTAAATGAAGTAATGTATTTAAAAAGTTTTTATATCACAAACTATAAAATTAATTATTTAATATTATGATAAATTTAACAAGATGTGAAACTAAACAATTAATTATCAAATATGATAATAGTATCTAATTAAAAAGTTAATTGTGAGTTAGTTATGTTATATTTATTAATAAAAATTAAATATGATATTGAAGTTTAAAAATTTTTAGTTAAATAATATTGTAAGTATGTATTTACTTAATATAAATCTAAAGGGTTAATCTAGTTAAATAATATTATTTGGAAAATGCAAGCTGGAAAAACATTTGGAAAGCTATTCCAAAATTCCTTTGGTGGAAAGTGTGGTTGGCTCAAAATGAGTGTGTTTCTAACAACAGGATCCCGAAATCAGTGGAAGTGGCTGCCAAAGTAAATGCTCTCTTGTTGGAAATAATAGATAAACCAGCTTTTGCCTTTACATTATCTGCAAAAGTTTTTGCATGGCTAGGACCCTGCGTGCCAGGAGAAAGGAAAGATTCAATCAACAAACCGATGAAAGATCCTATTTGGCGCCTGCATCTCACTGTAGGTGACTTTCTTAAGTGGTGGCAGGGGACCCCAAAAGCCCCTATCTTCTTTGATGGAGCGTCCAATGGGAATCCAGGTACCGCAGGCGCAGGGGGATTGATTCTTTCCCCAAACAAATCAAAGAAAACTAGTTTCAGCTGGGTCCTAGGCATAAGTTCGAACAATCAAGCAAAGAGTTACAACCTCCGAAAAGCTTGCCAGATTGCGAAGGAGTTAGAATACAAAACAATCCAAATATTCGGAGACTCGGAGCATTTGATAAAGCTCTTAAACTCCGAAGATTCTTTTAGTAATCCAGCTTTAAACAAAACCTTGCAGAGAATTCAAAACACTTTAAAAGAATTCGACACAGTCGACTCATACCATATTCTACGGAAATTAAACAAACAAGCAGACTCGCTAGCAAATAAAGGATGTCTGCTGACTCAAAGTAATCTTAGCCTTAATGGAGGACCCTATTTGATTCATCCTTTGCCTTAGACAACTTACAGAAGGTAGAGCTGCTTTTCAGAGAGAGATTGGTATTTGGTACCTTGAAAGTCACACTCAGGGTCGCTAAGCAGCAAAGAGATGGAACAACAAGCACAAGGACTATCAAGCTGAAGAAAAAACACCAGAATGTACAACAACAGATGGTAGAAGGAATAGCTGTTGAAGGAACAACAACCAAAATGAATAACAATATAAGGAACAACACCAAAAGGAACAACAAGCAAAAGGAACAATAGAAGAAGGAACAACATCCGAAGGAACAACACGCCGAAGGAATAACATAAGCATAAGGAACAACAAGCAAATTAAAGAACAACAATCAGTAGGAATATCAGCAAAAGGAACAACATCAGAAGGAATAGCAAGCATAAGGAACAGCAGCAGAACGAACAGCGGGCCGAAGGAACAACATCCGAAGGAACAACAGGCCGAAGAAACAGCATCCGAAGGAATAGTAGGCCGGAGGAACAACAATCGAAGGAACAACAACGCAAAAGAACAGGAAGCAGAATGAACAATAGCAGAAGGAACGACAAACTTAAAGAACAAGAAGCCAAAGAACTCACAGAACTTATGAATTTAAGCTTAGGAAAAGGGACTACTATCAACTCATTCTCATTGTTTAGTTATTAAAAGCTACTTTCGATTGTAATAGGAGCTTGCTCCACTTTTGACAATAAATACATTAGTCGTTCTTGTTAAACAAAAAAAAAGTATTTGCAAAATAACATTAACCTAAAAAAAACAATTTTAACTTTATATCATAATATTTTTCAATTTTTAAAATGTAATTTCTTTTATATTTTATTGATAGTCAAATGTGAAATCCAAAAAATCTACGCAAATTTGTACTAATACATTTCAAAGCCATTCTAATTATCTATTAATAATTATAATATAAATTCAATAAAGAAATGTAAATATTATAACAACATAAAATTGTGAACATGTCAAATACGAGCTAAGATGTTAAAAGACATGCTGCAACCTGTCAAATTCCAAGCCTTCCTTGCCACTTTGCTCAGCTTGCTTATCCTGGAAACTTATTTCCATGTGAACAACGACAATTCCTATTTCCACCTCCATAGCAAAGTTAATGCTATGTCCTTACATCCTCTGACAGCGGCAGATAGCCTCCTTGATGTCATGGCACCCTTACATGTTCGACCATGGATCATGGCATGCACCCCTCTCCGGCGATTACAGGTCACGCAGCTCCGACGACTCTGCTGTCTGCCATGATCCTGCCCATTGACCCTGCCCGCCTCCACTTTGGCCTCCACTCTCGCGTATTGATGAGGCACATTTACCAACCTGAGGCACATTTACGGCATTTACGAATGGTACCAACCATCCTCCAGGCAATTCAAACTCCCGGCAATTCAAACTCCAAGACAATTCACGCATTGAACTCCGGCGCACAGAGGAGAGTTTACAATCATTGAACTCCGGCGAACAGAGAAGAGGTTACAGAAGGTGATTCAGTGCATGCAGCTCTTTGAGGATGGAAGATTTCAAACGCTCTTTCGACCTCTGTCTTGCGCGTATACAAGTATTATCGTATACCCCTGCATACAACCATAATATAGAGTTCATGAAACAACTACTAAAAAATGCGGGGCTTTCCCCTTTGCGGTTCTGTGAAAAGGGTTGATACAATGAAAATTATATGCTTAGGGTGTTACAGGTACTCTTGTTTGCGGTTTTATGAATTCCTATCAGATGTATTTCAGATCCCATACAGTCGAACTTTGATAGTCATGAATATAAGCACTCTTGAGTTTAAGTTACAGCAAATTGATAGCCCAGCAGATGGTTTACATAAATATATAAAGACCACAAACAAGCACAACCAAAAGGTGGTAGCATACACACCTCTGCGTGTACACACCAAAATGATGCTTTGTCAGTTCTTGCAAAAATCCAAATACTGTACATCATTATAATGACTATGGTGACTATCATTACCAAAATTAAAGAGGTTACTGATGTGAAGCCAAGAATCTTGCATTACCCCGTTTATGCTCTCAATTGTAAATCCAAATATCTATATGCTATATATCATTACAAGTATTCTATTATTGATACCAAAATTTTAAGAGGTAAAAGACGTCAATATTAGGATCAGGAATTGCCATTTTCCAAATTCAAGTCACTGATCAACAATGCCTTCAATTTGGCGTCAAAAGTTTCAGCCATTTTCTTCACTTCTCTGCTGACCTCAGCCAACGTATCCATGATTTCCTTCATAATTGGCGTCGATGAAACTGGGGGCTTGATAGCGATTGAATTCCTATTAGATGTATACAGCTCAGAATTTCAATAACAGAGGAGCTTTTACTGAAAGTTTGAAACTATATGCAGCTGGCCATTGGTGATCGAAAATTGCTTTTTGCAAGGTTAGTGCGCATCCTTTTCATGCCTCGAAGCCGTATTTTAAAAATCCATATGCAACGCGACAAAGCCCTAGCATTTCGAATAGATTCCCAACGGCATTTCATGTTTTATGAACTCTTCCCTGGTTAATGATCTGTAATTTATTTAGCACAGATTCCAAAACACGTTTCGATTGATTTAAAGATTTAAATATATTTTAAAGATTCAGAGATTACAGCTCGATTTGCTCACTCCACCAAACTGTCTCGTAAAAGATAACAAATTTATTCTGGAGCAGTAATATATGGCCAAATTTAGATCGCAACTGGACTCACAGTTCGAAATAAATTTTATTTGACTCCTCAAGAATGCGGTGCCATGAAGAATATTGTTCATCATTCTCACAAGCATCGGTCATGGTAACGGTTAATTATAAGGCATATTCCCAAGCCAAATGGCTCTGAAAATCTTATTTTGGTTGGAATTTGATTAATAAAAGGTTCAAGTTTCATTGGATTAGATGAATTTTAAAAAAATTAGGGTTTTGATGAAGTCAACACCAGCAAAATTTTATGAGGCAATGAATAACCGTGTTCCGGAATTTTAGTTAGGAAAATCGAAATTTCTTCCCAGCGACAGAAAGTTAAAGTTTTAAAGAATCTTTTTTCTGCATGTTTAGTCAAATATCTTGTGACCGAAAGCATTTAAATATCGTAAATGCAGTAAGCAAGAATTTAAAGATTCTAAATAGATAGAAGTTTTTCCTCGCTCAAATATTTTTATTAATTTATTTTTTCCAACCTGATAAAAAAAGATTTAAATTTTTGAATATAATTATAATTTTGTTACGATTCAAATTTTTCTCCTAATGACTTGTTTTTCTCAAAAATCTACTTTAGGATCGTAAAAATTTTCAATTAAATGTTTGATTAATAAGTATTCGTGTTTCCTATATCCATAAAACCTTACAGCAAATCATCTATCCTCATTTCATTCAATTTTATATTATACAAATGAATTATGAATACTGTAGGTATATTATACGCAGTGGAATCGGTAGATGAATCTGGTGTCATCTGTTTGGATGGAGAAATGGAAAACCATAGTAAAAAATCACAAAACAATTGCATAGTCTAATAAATGTGGAATATTGTTGTTAAGGAATCTGTTTAGTTATTAACACTGTGAGTATATATACACAGTGGAAACAGTAGATAAATTTGATCTAATAAGTATAAATGGAGAAATAAAGAAATGAGGTACACATGGAAACAACAGAAGGATCTAATGTCATAGGAAGAAATGGAGAAGTAAAGAAATGAGAGTTGACATTATTTACATTAAATATTAACACTTCAGATATTCAGAATAAAATCAGTTGATGAAAGCACTTACAGACTTTGTCCTTGCCAAATGTGCAACAGTAATGTGCTCAGAATTTAAGTGCCAACAAACCAACCACCATATATTTAGCTTATATCTATTCACTTTGTTAACTCGAAAAATATATATTTATGTGTTGACATTATTTAACTCTTTTCATTATTTATGTGTTGAGTTTTTATCATCTACAAAAAAAGTTGAGTTGCAACAAATAGATATGTTTTCTGTCCAGTAACATATTATATACAACTTTTTAAATATATCATGGATTTAAGAACATTTTATTCTATTCCAGTTTTCAAAATTTTAGTGTTTAAAATGGATTTTAGTGTTTATTCTATTATTATGTTGTTCTTTTTAGATTATGGTATATGGAGAGCATTAGTGTCTTTACTCTCCTGGTTATGTTCGCAGGGAAAAAATATGTCCTGTAAATAAATGGCATCCTATTTTGCCTTTGTTGAAGAATCCATAGAGCCCTCCCCCATGGAGTGTGCGGGTTACGAGCAGTATGTGCATCTCCCCGAGCTCAGTGCAATGTGGAAATTCAAGGAATGACCTGGTTGGTCTAGAGAGGGGTTGGTAAAGGCTGCCTTACAGTCATTGGAGATTACTTTTCGGTTTTTTTCGTCTATCCTCTGTGACACAAGGATTTAAATTGACAAAGAGGAATTGAAGAGAAGGCTTGAATCCTTAATTAGTTCCCAGATTGAGTTGATTTCAATGATTTGTGAAAATAACAAGCAGGTTCCCACTCTTGAGTTGTCAGTAAGTAGTGGTGTTCTCTCATGGAAAGTTTTCCATGAGGTATGGTAGAGACCTGGTGCCTTACCTGTGGTTAGCAGAACAAGTGAAGAGAGCTTACTTCCTCGTTTGGGTACATGGAAAAGCGTTGAAGCTATGGTTTCTAGAATATGGCTTGCCATTGAAGGCCATATGCAGAGGACTCCCTTCACTTTAGGTCTGGGGGAACCAAATATGTCAGGTAAGCCTCTTCTTGAATATGATAGAATCTGCAAGCCAAGATATTTGCACTCTTTAAAACAACATAAACAGTTCCATAATCCAGAAGATGCCAAACTTTGCAATGTCCTCCAGATCTTTGAGGCCTGGGTATTTGTAGGCCAAGAATTGTTGCACAGAGTATATGAAAGAATAGACTCTGGGGATTTCGTAGGAGCATCCACAGACTGTTGGATGGTTGAAAGGATGTGGAACATGCTCACAGAAATTGTGAATTTGCTTCTAGTGATGGACCCAGATGATTTCCTTTGCCTTAAACACTAGTTGGCAATTAGCAGCACTAGTACGCTTGCAGGCGCATATTGCCTTCGTTCTGCCCCCCTTAGAGACCTTACAAATGCATGCAAGGAACTAAGGCATCTGGTGCCCAAAGTCATGGGTGTTGAGGCTGATCCAAAGGGTGGACCAAGGCTCCAGGAGGCACTTTTGAATTTGTTTCATTCACATGGACTTCGCTCACATAACACTTCAGGTGCTTATCATGTTGCAACAATACATGTTCTATTGGCCTTCTAGGCAATAGAAGCCGCAGTGAAAAGGTTTTTCTTCTCATATCAACAGCTGGTAGTAACAGCCATGGGTAGCATTGAAATGAAGGGTCCATCATATCTAGGTGCTTGTGATGCCCCGCGTCAGATATATTTTGAACCACCTTATTTCCCTAGTGTGGATGGTGCAAAGACATTTTTGGGTTACTATTGGCACTAGAAGTCTACAACTATGGTGGATGGTACACTGGAAGATCTACATACAAATCAAGTGAAGTTTACAAGACAAAGAACAATGCGTTCAGTTTTTCAAAGTATTACCCCAAATTCATACATACACTTCTTACATTGACAATTTTGAGTACTATACATAGAATTATATTGGATATAGGATTAGACTCATTTTTGTTCATCCCCATCAGTAGGACCAATCAAAAAAACAGTGCTAGAAATTTGGAAAAAAAAAAAAAAAAAATTCCCTCTCCAACATGGATAGGATACTAAGGATTCATAGTCTGCAATTCCTCCTTTGTTAGTTAAACACTGTAAAAGATTGTCCAAAATTAAAAAGGTAATTATTAAAATTATTAAATTTTACAAGTTGTTTCTTTTTTTAATTTTTTATTTCTTTACCTAAATTCTATGACGAGTTTAATGATATTTATATAATTCATTATAAATTTTAGTATGAAATGTAGTTTAATGCTGTTATTTTTTTATTTTTTTAAGATTTTTTAATTCAGTGTGTGAAACTGAGATAATTATAATTTTAAATTGTTAAGTTTATTTAATGGAATGCATCATAATTTTTTTGATGCATTATTTTTTTATATTTAATCAGATTTTTTGTTTTTTAAGATTTTTTAATTCACCGTGTGAAATTGAGATAATTATAATTTTAGATTATTGAATTTATTTAATGGAATATATCATAAAAAATTTAATGTATTAAATCTATATCATATTTAAATATAAAATTTAAATGATGGAACAAAATTGAGATAATTATAATTTTAGATTATTGAATTTATTTAAAGGAATATATCATAAAAAATTTAATGTATTAAATCTATATCATATTTAAATATATAATTTAAATGATGGAACATTACAATTTCATTACGGGTCATACTAAATAATTATCTCTTTAAACTAGGCCTCAAAAAATATAATTCTTTTATTTGAATATTTTCTGCTTCAAAATTATGAGCACAAGCATAAGTATGCGACTCATTTCCAAAGTTTTGAGAAAAAATATTAGATAATGCATTTTGGATTGACTAATAACATATAATTAGTATAATTTTTTATCTCTACATTTATTTTACAAAGTACTTTGATACTTCTTTATACTCTACTTTAATTTTCTTGCACATGGCCTTGTGTTATTGCTTAGGATGTCATTTAATTTAACTGAATTTATGGTAAAGGTATAAATTTTGCCTTTAGTTCTTCAATACTAATTTGTTTTAGTGAGATTGTAAATTTTAGTCAAATTATTTCTAGTATAGTATCATTTATAAAATACGTTGTTCTTTAATCATATACATTTAAATTTAGAACATTGATAATGCATATTGCTTATAATCATTCTCACTCTTAATATCTATAATTTGGCTTAACACTTATCATTTTCTTGCAGATTGACACACGGTTCGCTCGCTTGTGCAGAGCCTAACCCCACAGTTTACAAAGAACAAAAACAATCATTGTAATTTTTCTTTCGTGGGTGACTAGCAACCTTTAGTGAATTGCCTTCACCTCTGCAATTTTTTTCCATATAGTTCAGATTGTTCTAATAATCAGTATTAGAAGGGCAATTACTTAGCCTTTAAATTTTTTACATTTCACACATAGCTTAATTAAGGGGAAAAGTAAGTGGCCATAATCCACACATTTTTTCAATTTGTTTTGCTATTTTACCCAAGTCACATAGCTTAATTAGCAAAGGAGTAAGTGGCCCATAATTCACTCATATTTTTTACTAACCAAAGCATCTTTACTTCATTAGCATTGGGACTAGGAACTGGTGTTATTAAAGAAAGGGAGTAGCCCCTGCTTCCCTTGCGTCTTTTAGACGATCCTGGGCTTGCATCTGAAATCTTTCTCAAAGCACTCAGTTTTTCATCTCCCATTTTAGGCTCACATAGTGTAATAGGAAGGAAGTAAGTGGCCCATCAACCACACATTATTTTATTTGCAGGTAAGGAATAAACATAATTTAGTGTAAGTAGATGAATTTGAAAAGGATCATCGAATATCCACATGACTACAAACTTTGTATGTTCACTCTGTCACTTACACACACATTTCACTACACACACTAAGCTACTCTAAACTTTGAACAAAGGGAATCAAGTGTAAAAACCTTTTGTACTTAGTTTATTTAAGCTTAATTTTTCACACCATAAGTGAAGGAAGACACGTAAAAGCAATCATAACTTGAACAAACTAAATTTCCCCACATGGGCCACAAAATAATTTATAGTTTAGGTTAGGACTGTTGGGGGTAGGCATCCAATAAGCCGCCATGGTCATGTTACATTTTGAAACACAGAAATTGTCTTTTAGGGTGCTTCAAATCCTTCAATCAGTCCACGGAAAAGACAACCCAGGCAGCATAGAGACCCGATTCAGAGGGGGTTTGGCTTAGGCTCAGTGCGTGCGGTACTATATGGGGCTACCCAACCTGTATAGTGCTCGGTACTGATAACCGATTACCAAGAAGCTAAAGACTCGACTGCCTCCGTGAGACGAAGGTATCCTACTGCCCAAATTTTAGGGCATCTTTCCCTATAGGTGGAGGTGTGGGAAGCACTAAAGCCTCATTCAATACCTTGGTTTATTCTTTTCGTTGCTCGAAGCATCACCAGTTCTTTCGGGATGTATCCCCAGTACTCGTCATTTTTTGGCTGCTGGAAGCGTCACGAGTTCTTTCGGAACGTAGCCCCAGTACCCGTCATTTTTTGGCTGCTGGAAGCGTCACCAGTTCTTTCGGGATGTAGCCCCAGTACCCGTCAGAAAAGATATCTCCGCAAGGCCCAGATACTTATAGAGTGGAAAGGACGAATAGGTCTTCATAGGACCTTTTATCATATGCAAAACAAACTAAAATATTTTCCTTGTTTGATCGATCACATAGCTTAACTTAAAGGGAAAGTAACACTTTATTTTTCATTTTGCTTTATGTATGTAATTTGTTTTTATACACATTCCTCTCCTCACCACAAAAGTGACACACATTCCATTTTAAGAATACATAAATACTTTACTTTTTCATATTAAGAATAACAAGACAATGCTACACAAAACATTCCAATTCTTGTTTCACTTGAATATACATTAAAATAAATTCTACAAATAAAAATTGAAATGAAACATTTTTTTAACTGATTTAAAATGAATTATTGGATAACTTGTTATTTATTTGATATTTTTTGGGTAGAAAAATTGGAGGAATTATCTTTTGTGACATATTTTATGATATGTCTTAATTTTGAGATTTAGAATTTAAAGCCCTCTAAAGTTATTTTGGGATACGAAATGAGTGAAACCTTTGTGAGCATAGCTATCTACCTCTTGATGTCGTTTTACACACCAATTATAGCTTTCAAACAATGTGAATATCACCTTAATCAAATTTCATATGCAGAAGCTATGCCTCCCACAAGTTCAGCTAACTTGTTCATACGGTGGTACCAAGTGGACGCTACATCAACACCATTACTTAGATATGTGGAGTTAGTCACGTGTGGACATTCAAGAAGATCCTAAAAGGTCCAAAACCGTAACACTAATAGTGGCTTGAAAAACGTGAAAACCCTAAACCTTAAATAGTTTCCAAGCAATGTCAAATACTACGTCACTAGGAAGAGAAGGGGTTCCATCTTTTTAGGATTGTATTAGAACATAGTTGAGCACAACATCTAGGAGTGGGATTTGAGATCAAAACAAAGGAGAAATATAATTTGCAACAACCATATAGACAACAATGTCATAGGCAAATCGATCGTAAATACCCCTTTCTTTGTATTTGTATTTCCATAATTAAATAAAAAAGAGTAGAGTATAAGCCTCACCTTCTAATTAGGTTTTCTTTTATATGATATCCCTTGAGTTATATCTTGTATTAAATTATATGATTTTTATATTCACTTACATTTTTTTCTTTTATGGGTTTAAATATTTATATGTATTTAACACTAACGAAGTGTTGAGAGATGTGAAAACCCTAATCTGAAATCATTATCAAACTATGTTAAACACCAGGTCACTAGAAAGAGGGGGTTCCATCTTTCTAGCATTATATTGTCTCGTGGTAGAGTAGAGCATCTAAGAGTTAGATTTAAGAGCATAACATAAGAACCATTTAGAATACAATGTCAAAAAAAAATCTGTAATAAATACTCGTTTTTTCTGTATGTAAAGTTTCATAATTAAATAAAATATAATAGAATATAAGCCTGCTTTTTAATTAGATTTCTCTGATATCATATTTTATAAATTACATCTTTTATTAAATCATATAACTAATATTTCCATTTACTTATTATTTTTTTAAATTATTTTCAAATATTTGAATAATAAAATAATAAACAAAATTAAAATTCAAAAAATAAATTAAATAATAAAAGTTCAAAAATGACAATGTAGGCTATAATAAATTACTTCGGGTGAATATCTACAATAATTTATATATTGTTCACAATAACTTAAACTTAATATTACTTTTTGAAAAATTCACTCTCAACTTTCAATACCATGACATCTCATGGTGAAGACCTCTCCAATCTACTTATGTAAAATACGAAAAAACGAGGGGTATTATTAGACTCGAGAAGCCTCAACCTATGCTTTTACACTTAAAAGTTACCTTTCTCAATGACGCATTATCATCTATAACCACATACCTTGAGATCTGGTAAAGGACTCTCCATAATCTACTTAATTAAAAAAGAGGGGTGTTATTAGGCTAAATAAGCCTCTAACTTATGCTTTTAATAAAGCAAAGATGCGGGGTGCATCAGCTTATGTTAAGTTGGTTCATTGTTTAATATTAAGTATGTAAGCTAGGGTGAACAATGATATTATGGGGACGACTAACTTAAATTCTTTTTCTTGCTGAAGCAAGATTCGTACCTTCTATTCATTAGAAACAAAGAAACAAATTACATATAATACAACTACCCAAAGAGACCTGGGGGACATAGAGTCAACTATCCACTCAGGGCTTGGGTACCAAGCCAAAAGCTTAACATCTGAGCCACGGGCCCACAAATTTAACTGTGAGACCTTCAAAATACAAACAAAAGCCTAAACCGGCCAATCCGTTTGCAAAGTTCTGACGGATGAGACGCAAATCGGAGCCAAAAAAGGCATATTCTTAGATTCCAAAAACAGACCCGATGAAATAATAGAAACCACACTAAACAGATTTCGAGTCCGAATGGTGGAATAAACTTCGCGCATGTGAATCTCCCGAAATCCACCAATTCCAACCTCAAGGCTCAAAATGCATGGAAGATAACAGTGAATCCGAACCCGAATTCAAAATAACCCAAAATTTCCACTCGCCCCCAGTAGCCCGCGAGATCTCCCGCAATTCTATCCCTGACAGAGTCCCTTTGACACGAACAATCTTGACTGTTGATCCACATAGAGAAATCCAATGGAAGAGCATAATATCGCACCGAACAAGCGGACCAGATGTTAGTGTGCAATGGAGGGCAGTTTCCCAAACCCTCTATCTGCCACATGTAGGTTGTTGGATGGGATCGCTGCAAAATCGCTAAAACCGTTTCCCACTTTAGAGCGATGCAAACATCCAAAAACTGCCAAGGAAGCAGTTTTACTCTACGAGGCCCAAAAATGTAAAGATTCCGGTTGCCGGTAAAACAAGGATTCCTTCCATGCCTGCTCAACTTTCTTGCCTGAACCTAGATCCCAGAAAAGAAGAGAGGCTCTCCATTAATTAAGGAACTATGGTATTCGTTGTGCTCATGCCAATGAACAGTGATGTTCATCTGACTGACTCTAGGTATTTTAGCGGCCACCCTGTGATTTCCATAGAAACAATTGTTGTATTTTATTGAGTTCTTCTTGTGGTAACGAATCTACTCCTCTCGTGGTTCCCTGTATCAAAAACCCTTCCAGATCTAGGTTTTCTTTATCAAGAATTTCTTGTAGTTCATGATCCTCCAGGTCCATCTCATTTTGGGTCATTTCCTGATCCATCTCCAGTTCTGCATCACCCATTATGGCTTCCTTCTGATAATCGATGTCCTGTGTGTTTTCTCGGTTTTCTTCAGATTCCTTGTCCGCAGGACTTCCTTCCATTGCTTGATCTTCTTTTGAGATCTCTTCATCTTCCTCAAGCACTTGGAATTTGTTCTAACTGATTTGTTGACCTTCATCTTGATGTTGTTTTGGTCCTCTTTTGCCGCCCTTTCCACGATTCACCACTTTTTGAAAGCTATATGTTTCCTTCATTGTGTTATTTTTGCTCTTGCTTACTACTTTACTGAGTGGACAATCTCTGAGAAGGTGTCCATGTTCATGACATCTGCGACATATGAACGGAATGTGCTCATAATCTACTGTTTGCACCCATTCTTCATCAAAAACTTCCAAGATCACCTCATCCAGTAGAGCTCCCGATAAATCCATTTCCACACATATTTTGGCAAATGAAGTATAGTTTTATTTTCTTGTGGCTTCAGAAGCTTTAACAAAACGACCTAATTTATTGCCGATAGCGGCTAACAATTCATTTTGCCAGTAATCAAGAGGTAGAGAATAGAGCCTAACCCAAACCGATACTGAAGTAAAAGTTTCACGTTCTGGAACAAAATTCATCATCCATGGCCACATGTAGAGTCTAGCTGCTGCATAGAAGTAAGGTCCTCCTTAAAAAACTCTTTGATCAATATATATGCAAATCAATGCCACCCTTTATTCTTCAAGGATGATGGTTATAGGCTTTGGCTTTTTAGCTAGAGGAACTAGATTGCAAATTGAGGTGTGGTTTGGTGAGTCTTGTCTTTTCGAGCTAGTTGATCCTATTATATCCTAGTCGAGTCCCTATCCTACTCTATAACATTACTAAGTCACCACCACTGTGTATTTTTTTCTCAAAGAAGATTTAATAGAGGGGATTTCCTCTTGTCTTAATTCACAAAATTTTTTAGTGGTTTTACTCTTGATATTGGGGGGTTTGTTGGGGACATGTTTTATGTCTCTCCCTTTCATCCCTATTTGAAGGGGCCCATTAACGCACCATCTTATGTGTCAGTGTTAGGTAGTTCCCTTTCACCAATTCCAGCTCAACGACTCATCACAAGTCGCCCCTCGACAATAACATGGTGGCCCCACCTCCAGAAAGAATTCATATGTCATACATGGGTTAGTCTAAATTTGTCAGAGATATTTAAGCTTATTAATGACCCAATTTCTTATGATCTTAGTTATCGTACAATGTCATCTAAGATCCCCTGAATATTACTTAATCCCAAAGTGGTTTACGTGGAAAGTATAAAATATTTACTAAAAAATGAGACTTCCATGCTTAGTACGCTATGCATTGATCAAGACCATATTATTTACTCAAACTAAATTATTTTCAATGCATTTTGTACAGGTATTTTAAGAATGAATAAGTGGGGGAGGATTAATGAGTTGGAAGTTGAAGACCCGGAAGATATGATACAATTTTCAGCAGAAGACTTAACATGGACAGAGATTGAGGGGGACCAAGTTGCAGTTATTCCATATTGTCAACTTGATGATTTCATAAGTGGAGAGGAATCAAATGAAAGTGCACCCACTTAAGAATCATCGAAGTAAAAAAATAGAGGATATCAAACACACCAATTACTCAACATTCCTGGAGTACAGTGTGTGAGTCTCTATATGCTTTTTCAAGATACGTATAATTTTTTCAATATGCATAAATATTATATCTAATTTGTAGTAATTTTTTTTACGTACAGTTATTGGTGTTCATATGGTCCACAGTCGACAAGGAGAATTAGGAGTGCATCATCAGATCCAAAGACAACCCGCAATCGACATGAAAGTATTAAAGTTGGTTGCCAATGTCACTTCTTTGTGCGACGACTTCAAATGAGACCAGATGATGCTGTAATAATATATACTGCATGTAGACATATTGATAAATCCAATGTTATTTTTCATGGGACAGATGCAATCGGTAGGTCCATGAGATTCAATTATGCACCACATTTAAGTTGGAATATGCGATCTAGTGTCCAACATTTTGTTAAAAGAGGTTTTAATGTTACAATGATATGGGACAAGTTCATCTCTGATGTGAAGGATGGATCTGGTGAGTTATACACAGGGATACCTCGAGATACCTACATGAAAAAAAAGATATAAGTAACATTTACAATGATATCATAAGACTAGAGTATGTTAAAGATCAAAGTGATCCAAAGAGTGTGGAATGCTGGTATAAGGAAAACCCAGAGAGTTTTTTCTTCTACCAAAAACAAGATCTTGTTGAAAATATCCCTTTTATCATAGGCATACAAACAAAGTGGATGTGTTCAATGATGCTGAAATACTCTCACAATAATATTATCTCAATGGATTCAACCTTTAGTACAAATAAGTACGAGGTGAGTACATATTTATCCTAAATCCGATTCATTTATTTAACCTCATATTAATGCATGTATCTTATATAAATATAATTATGCACATTTTTTGTAATGCAGTATGAACTTTACACCTTAATGGTTTTCGACGAACATCACAATGGGGTTCCAATAGCTTGGGTGATATCATCACGCAATACTATAGCTGATCTTTCTAAATGGATGCTGGCCTTACTTGCAATTGGAAACAAAGAGCGACCAGATTGGCATGTTCTTGCCTTCATCACAGATGATGCTACTGCTGAAATTGAAGCATTGAGGTGATGTGTTTATTATTTTTATAAGAGGCATAAAAAATATTGTTAATGTATAATCTCTCTAAAAATTATGTTATTGCAGGTCTTCAATCAAGTGAAAAGTATTATTATGTGTGTGGCATGTTCGCCGTGCATGGTTGAAAAATGTTGGAAACAAGGTCAAAGGGAGGGAAAACCAAATACGCATTTTTCGCGGTTTAGGAGAAATCATGCACATGTGTAAAGATGATGAATCTGTGAGAAAGAAAGTTGAAAGCTTATTTGAAGAATTCAGTGAACAAAAAAGATTTTTGGAATATTTTAGAAATACTTGGTTGTCCAACAACAAAATATGTAAGCTTCTTATTGGTGGTTTTAATGACTCTATTTTTCATGTCATATGTATACTTATTAATATATAACTAATAAATTTCTTTCTACAGATATGTGGGCAAAAGCATACAGAAATTTTCCACATTCAAATCAAGATACAAACAATGCCATTGAATCTTACCATCGATATATCAAGGAAAGGTAGCTATGTGAGAAGAACAATGCATGCCATAGAAGGGTTGATTGGTTAATCTATGTTTTGTTGACAAAGGTTGTATTATTTTACAATCATATGCACTGTTTAAAAGAAGTTGGTTTTGTATGACCCAGAAAAATACAGGAACAATTGAATTCATCCAAGTGTAGAGCTAAGAAAATCCCAAATGAAGATTGTGTGCCTGATGAAAAGAGTAATGACTACTGGGTTCGTAGCCAAAATAAGGATACTCGTGACATTTGGTACAATGTCATATATAAGGATTCTAATCTACACTTCTGCAATTGCAATTGGGCCCTAAATGGAAATATCTGTAAACATGTATTGAAAGTTGAGATGTTAGTGGGTAACACTATTTTGGGTGAAAATATAGCACCTGGTGTCACTGATCCCATGACAGAAAGGCCTAGAATTTTATTTGATTTGAATGAAACACCTATATTGGTCCCAGAAATCCAAACAGAGCTTTTGCCATGCTTTGATTCTCCTCCCAATCTGAATTATCATAATGAAACAAGCATTGATAATTTAGAGAATTTCTCATACAATGTTGAATCGACCAATGTACGACAAGATAGTGCATTCTCTGAACATGATGAGATGAAACGTGTTAAATCATCAACTCTTGAGAAATTGAGATCCATAATACCTACAAATTTGGAACAGGCATATGCATTGAACAACTTGGTAGACAAAGCATGTCAAGAATACAACAAAATGTTTTTCAATACTATAACTCCATCCAAGATCACTACCAAGAGAAAACATAGTTTCTTGAGTCCAGTAAATAAAAAGAGGCGATGTGGTCACAAGTCAAAATCAGGGACAGATATACTACAATTTGAAAGGGTTGGACGAGTTCATGCAAGGAAAAAAAGAATGGATGAACAATTGGAGTCATATTCTCAAAAACAAAGAAATGTGGACCACGCGCCTGAGATAATGCAAGATTCTATTATACCCAATATTGGTATGGAAATTTCATGCTATGCATTGTTTTACGTTAAATGCGATATATTAGCATGTTCAACACATTTGCATGACTATATGAACTATTTTTATTGTTACAACTGAGGGACCCACATCTCACAACATTCCAAATTGTTGAATTCGTTTATTTGATGAAGACGCTATTGAAAAAAGATCCAGCATTGGGAACACTACTTCAGCCATTAACACCCCAATATCCTCCCCAAGGGTGCTCCCCCCTATTGTTGAACCAATTAGGATGTATCATCGCCCACACCCACCACCTTTTTCCTCCATAAATTCTTCCATGCCTATAACCACCTCTGTAATACCTTCCCAATGCTCAGCCCTACCCTTCAATCATCCACCATTCTCATTTTTTCAATCGTCCACCCTTAACATTCCAATTTCCCCCCCTAGGTTAATCCCCCGGCCTATAGTGATTCCCACTATCGTACAACCGGTGGGGGTGTATCGTCGCCCGCACCCACTACCTTTTCCCTATTTCACATCCACCATGCCTTTATCCAGCGCCCCTAAACCATGCCTATATCTGTCACCAAGTGCTCCGCCATCTACCCACGAAGGGTTGTCTTCTCCATTGCCTCAAATCCTCACGGTGAGAATGAGTATTTGATCAAAATATCATCATGAATTAATGAAATTGATTATATGCCTTTCAATTTTTACAACTAATTGATTATTGTAATTTTTTGCAGAGATATCAATTTGGAAATCCACCTGGGAGTGCCAAGAGGGACGAGGGTGACTTATAGACCCATACTTTAGATCGATCATGATGTTGTTTTTCCATTATGTCATTTATGGGCATGAGATTCCATTATTTATGTTGGAAATGAAGTTCTATTTTGTAAAAAAGAAACATGTATAGTTGGACCTATTTTGAATAAAAATACATAAATTTATATTTGTGTTTATGACAACATCTTATTGAATTTTAAATCCTTATGTGGATGCAATGTTGTATTCTATCAATGTTACATTACTTTTGATGAATAGTTGTAACGGATTTTGTTTTTATTATTTACAAATTATCAAGTTTATAAGTTAAGTTACTTTTATATTTATATCTTATTTGATGTTTAAAATGTAATCTTAAGACTTATACCTCGCACCTCAAGATTAATCTGTCTAAAAATACATATGCCTTTCAAACTTGATACTAGATAAAAAAACAATAACCACACATTACAATCCAATATCACTTTAAAAATATTCTTACCAAGTCTCTTAACAAATATGTAACCGTAGATATTTTTATCATAAGCTACCATACAACAACGACTCTTAAGTATAAACAAAATATATATCGAAAAAAATATGAAAGCTTAAATATATTTTCACATCCTCAGCCCTAGAATATTCATTTATTTCTTTACATATGAATTATAGTTTATAGTTTATGTTCATATTCCATAGATTTTACATGTAAGAATCAACCCATTTAATAAACATGTACTTGTTATTTAACCTCTTTACCCTTTATTGATTTTTTTTTTGTTTTATGGGGTTAAGGGTGTGATTGGAGAAGAGGGAATATTAAGATTACCAAAATAAAATTACAATTGAAATAGTAAGGAAGTATAAAGTTAAAAGTTGTAAATTTAAATTTTGAAATGGTTAATATTCTAAAGTGAAATGTTGATTTTTGAGAGTGGAAATATCGATGGATAAAAGTATGTATTTGGAATCCAAAAATGTGAATTCCATTAATTTCAAACCTCCAAACTGTGAATTTTGATTTCTAAAGCGTTAAGTGTTATGTTTTGGTTTCAAAAATATAAATTTTGATTTCAAAGTTGTTAATTTAAATTAAAAATTAGTGAATTTCACTATCAAAAATAAGTTTTTCAATTCCAAAAGTGTCCATGGTAATTATGAAGTTGTGAATTTTGATTTAAAAATATTTATTAATTTCCAAAATTTAACTATGAAGTTGTGAATTTTGATTTCAAAAATAATTATTATTTTCAAAACTTTAATTTTATTAAATTTGAAATAATAAGTAAAATCTAAAGTAAAACATTGTGAGTTTTTATTTTAAATGTTAATATTAGCTGTTTTGAAGTGTAA
Source organism: Pinus tabuliformis (assembly GCA_031772625.1). Taxonomy (NCBI): domain Eukaryota; kingdom Viridiplantae; phylum Streptophyta; class Pinopsida; order Pinales; family Pinaceae; genus Pinus; species Pinus tabuliformis. The sequence continues at coordinate 588,587,857 of CM062810.1, forward strand.
ATTTGGATTTTCAAAGTAGTGATATTGGTTTTCAAAATGCGAATTTTTAAAATAATTCCATATACAAAAATTGTGCATATACGGAAGACATGCGCATATACGGAAGACATGCGCATGTCTTCCGTATATCCCTAACTTTCCTGTATGTGCATATCTTTCGAATATGCACGTCGTTCATGTATCTACATCGTAGATGCGCAAATTTCGTATACAGGAATTGCGCATATACGGAAACTGTGCATATACGGAAGATGTGCGCATATATGGAAATTGGGCATATACGGAAGATATGCGCATGTCTTCCATATATCCCTAACTTTCCTGTATGTGCATATCTTCTGTATATGCACGTCATTCATGTATCTGCATCGCAAATGCGCAGATTCCGTATACAGGAATTGCGCATATACGGAAACTGTGCATATACGGAAGATGTGCGCATATACAGAAATTGGACATATACGGAAGATATGCGCATGTCTTCCGTATATGCCTAACTTTCCTGTATATGCACATCTTCCATATATGCACGTCGTTCATGTATCTGCATCGCAGATGCTCAGATTCCATATACAGGATTTGCGCATATACGGAAATTGGGCATATACGGAAGATATGCGCATATACGAAAATTGAGCATATACGGAAAGACATGCGCATATCTTCCGTATATCCCTAACTTTCATGTATGTGCATATCTTCCGTATATGCACGTCGTTCATGTATCTGCATCGCAGATGCGCAGATTCCGTATACAGAAATTGCACATATACGGAAATTGGGCATATACGGAAGATATGCGCATACAGGAAATACCTTAATCCTCAACTTCCAACTCATTAATCCTCCCCCACTTATTCATTCTTAAAATACCTGTACAAATTGCATTGAAAATAATTTAGTTTGAGTAAATAATATGGTCTTGATCAATGCATAGCGTACTAAGCATGGAAGTCTCATTTTTTAGTAAATATTTTATACTTTCCACGTAAACCACTTTGGGATTAAGTAATATTCAGGGGATCTTAGATGACATTGTATGATAACTAAGATCATAAGAAATTGGGTCATTAATAAGCTTAAATATCTCTGACAAATTTAGACTAACCCATGTATGACATATACGGAAGTTGGGCATATACGGAAGATATGCGCATGTCCTCCGTATATCCCAAACTTTCCTGTATGTGCATATCTTTCGAATATGCACGTCGTTCATGTATCTACATCGCAGATGCGCAAATTCCGTATACAGGAATTGCGCATATACGGAAACTGTGCATATACGGAAGATGTGCGCATATATGGAAATTGGGCATATACGGAAGATATGCGCATGTCTTCCATATATCCCTAACTTTCCTGTATGTGCATATCTTCCGTATATGCACGTCATTCATGTATCTGCATCACAGATGCGCAGATTCCGTATACAGGAATTGCGCATATACGGAAACTGTGCATATACGGAAGATGTGCGCATATACAGAAATTGGACATATACGGAAGATATGCGCATGTCTTCCGTATATGCCTAACTTTCCTGTATATGCACATCTTCCGTATATGCACGTCGTTCATGTATCTGCATCGCAGATGCTCAGATTCCATATACAAGAATTGCGCATATACGGAAATTGGGCATATACAGAAGATATGCGCATATACGGAAATTGAGCATATACGGAAAGACATGCGCATATCTTCCGTATATTCCTAACTTTCCTGTATGTGCATATCTTCCGTATATGCACGTCGTTCATGTATATGCAGAAGAAATGCGCATATACGGAAGATGTGCGCATATACAGAAATTGGACATATACGGAAGATATGCGCATGTCTTCCGTATATGCCTAACTTTCCTGTATATGCACATCTTCCGTATATGCTCGTCGTTCATGTATCTGCATCGCAGATGCTCAGATTCCATATACAGGAATTGCGCATATACGGAAATTGGGCATATACGGAAGATATGCGCATATACGGAAATTGAGCATATACGGAAAGACATGCGCATATCTTCCGTATATCCCTAACTTTCCTGTATGTGCATATCTTCCGTATATGCACGTCGTTCATGTATATACGGAAGATATGCGCATGTCTTCCGTATATCCCTAACTTTCCTGTATGTGCATATCTTTCGAATATGCACGTCGTTCATGTATCTACATCGCAGATGCGCAAATTCCATATACAGGAATCGCGCATATACGGAAACTGTGCATATACGGAAGATGTGCGCATATATGGAAGATATGCGCATGTATTCCATATATCCCTAACTTTCCTGTATGTGCATATCTTCCGTATATGCACGTCATTCATGTATCTGTATCGCAAATGCGCAGACTCCGTATACAGGAATTGCGCATATACGAAAATTGGGCATATACGGAAGATATGCGCATATACGGAAATTGAGCATATACGGAAAGACATGCGCATATCTTCCGTATATCCCTAACTTTCCTGTATGTGTATATCTTCCGTATATGCACGTCGTTCATGTATATATGAAAGATATGCGCATGTCTTCCGTATATCCCTAGCTTTCCTGTATGTGCATATCTTTCGAATATGCACGTCGTTCATGTATCTACATCGCAGATGCGCAAATTCCGTATACAGGAATCGCGCATATACGGAAACTGTGCATATACGGAAGATGTGCGCATATATGGAAATTGGGCATATACGAAAGATATGCGCATGTCTTCCATATATCCCTAACTTTCCTGTATGTGCATATCTTCCGTATATGCACGTCATTCATGTATCTGCATCGCAGATACGCAGATTCCGTATACAGGAATTACGCATATACGGAAACTGTGCATATACGGAAGATGTGCGCATATACAAAAATTGGACATATACGGAAGATATGCGCATGTCTTCCGTATATGCTTAACTTTCCTGTATATGCACATCTTCCGTATATGCACATCGTTCATGTATCTGCATCGCAGATGCTCAGATTCCATATACAGGAATTGTGCATATACGGAAGATATGCGCATATACGGAAATTGGGCATATACGGAAAGACATGCGCATATCTTCCGTATATCCCTAACTTTCCTGTATGTGCATATCTTCCGTATATGCACGTCGTTCATGTATCTGCATCGCAGATGCGCAGATTCCATATACAGAAATTGCGCATATACGGAAATTGGGCATATACGGAAGATATGCGCATATCTTCCGTATATGCCCAATTTCCGTATATGTGCAATTTCTGTATACGGAATCTGCGCATCTGCGATGCAGATACATGAACGACGTGCATATATGGAAGATGTGCACATAGAGAAAAGTTAGGCATATACGGAAGACATGCGCATATCTTCCGTATATGCCCAATTTCCGTATATGCGCACATCTTCTGTATATGCACAGTTTTTGTATATGCGCAGTTCCTGTATATAGAATCTGCGCATCTGCGATGCAGATACATGAACGACATGCATATACGGAAGATTTGCACATACAGGAAAGTTAGGCATATACGGAAGACATGCGCATATCTTCCGTATATGCCCAATTTCCGTATATGCGCACAACTTCCGTATATGCACAGTTTCCGTATATACGCAATTCCTGTATACGGAAATTGGGCATATACAGAAATTGTGTATATACGGAGGATATGCGCATATACGGAAATTGAGCATATACGGAAGATATGCGCATATCTTCCGTATATGCCCAGTTTCCGTATATGCACAATTTCTATATATGGAATCTACGCATATACGATGCAGATACATGAACGACGTGCATATACGGAAGATATGCACATATAGGAAAGTTAGGGATATACAGAAGATATGTGCATATCTTCCATATATGCCCAATTTCCGTATATGTGCAATTTTTGTATACGAAATCTGCGCATCTGCGATACATATACATGAACGACGTGCATATACGAAAGATGTGCACATATAGGAAAGTTAGGCATATACGGAAGACATGCGCATATCTTCCCTATATGCCCAATTTCCGTATCTGCGTACATCTTCCGTATATGCACAGTTTCAGTATATGCGCAATTCCTGTATATCGAATCTACGCATCTGCGATGCAGATACATGAATGACGTGCATATACGGAATATGTGCACATACAGGAAAGTTAGGCATATACGGAAGACATGCGGATATCTTCCGTATATGTCCAATTTCCGTATATGCGTACATCTTCCGTATATGGACAGTTTTTGTATATGCACGTCGTTCATGTATCTGCATCGCAGATGGCAGATTCCATATACAGGGATTGCGCATATACGGAAACTGTGCATATACGGAAGATGTGCGCATATACAGAAATTGGGCATATACGGAATATATGCGCATGTCTTCCGTATATACCTAACTTTCCTGTATGTGCACATCTTCCATATATGCACAATTTCCGTATACAAGAATTGTGCATATACGAAAACTGTGCATATAAGGAAGATGTGCGCATATACGGAAATCAGGCATATACGGAAGATATGCGCATGTCTTCCGTATATCCCTAACTTTCCTGTATGTGCATATCTTCCATATATGCACGTCGTTCATGTATCTGCATCGCAGATGCGCAGATTCCATGTATAGGAATATGCGCATATCTTCCGTATATGCCCAATTTCCGTATATGCGCATATCCTCCGTATATACACAATTTCCGTATATGCCCAATTTCCGTATACAGGAATCGCGCATATACGAAAACTGTGCATATACGGAAGATGTGCGCATATACGGAAATTGGGCATATATGGAAGATATGCTCATGTCTTCCGTATATGCCTAACTTTCTTGTATATGCACATCTTCCGTATATGCACGTCGTTCATGTATGTGCATCGCAGATGCACAGATTCCATATACAGGAATTGCGCATATACGGAAACTGTGCATATACGGAAGATGTGCGCATATATGGAAGATATGCGCATGTCTTCCGTATATCCCTAACTTTCCTGTATGTGCATATCTTCCGTATATGCACGTCGTTCATGTATCTACATCGTATATGCGCAGATTCCATATACAGAAATTGTGCATATACAGAAACTGGGCATATACGGAAGATATGCGCATATCTTTCGTATATGTCCAATTTCCGTATATGCGCATATCCTCCATATATACACAATTTCTGTATATGCCCAATTTCCGTATATAAGAATTGCGCATATATGGAAACTGTGCATATACGGAAGTTGTGCGCATATACGATATAGATACATGAACGAAGTGCATATACGGAAGATATGCACATATAGGAAAGTTAGGGATATACGGAAAATATGCGCATATCTTCCGTATATGCGCAATTTCCGTATATGCACAATTTCCATATATGAAATTTGTACATATCTTCGTTCATGTATCTACATCGTATATGCACAAATTCCATATACAGAAATTGCACATATACGGAAATTGTGCATATATGGAAGATATGCACATATACAGAAATTGCGCATATACGGAAGATATGCGCATATCTTCTGTATATCCCTAACTTTCCTGTATGTGCATATCTTCCGTATATGCACGTCGTTCATGTATTCTTCATGCTCGGTGTGTATGCATTCCAAACTTTTGAAAAAATAATAAATCCACATTAATTGCATGCTCCTGAGTGCAAGTTACTAGGTTGTTACACTACACAACCCTAATTTCTATTCCCAATGAACTTAAACAACTTATGAGAGTATAAATAAGGTTTATGTGATGGAGAAGGGGGAATTGACCATTTTTGTACCTTTATTTTGGAGCATTATATTGAAAATTTAACCTTGGATTTTATGGTTCTCTTCTACACAAACCTTTGTTTATAAAGTTGACTCTCTTACTCAAATTTGATATGTAATCCCTTATTGGTTTTCCTTTTCACATATAATGAGGAGTTGTAATTAAAGTTGAAGTCTATAAGTGGTCTAGGTTAGGAGGAACACAACCTTTGTTGATGAAGGCATTGGAATTATATCAAGTATTGCCCACACACATTAACACACGTGCGCACACACACACGCATGAAGCGATCTCTTCTCTCCCAAAAGAAACTATGTTGTAATTCATTTAATTATTAATTACATGATTTAGAAGAGAAATTAATTACTTGATATTAACTAATATTAGTTAGTTACAAGTGTTCTTGTTTTAATATCATTAATAATTTATATTGTAAATGGTTTGAGCAATGTCATGTGATGATTTTGAGCATATCTCTATAGAAGTTTGGAGCATGCAAGACTTTATCTATACAATTACAAATCCAACCAAGGGACCAACTAATTGGTGAAAGGTATTCTTCCCTGTCCATTATTTATATCTTTGGCATAATAACTTAATCTTAAAAGTTGAGTAATGAGTCTTCTTATTTTCTTTGTCATTAACTTGACCCTGATAAACTAGGGATCATTCTCTGTCAACCACCCCGGACTTTCCCAAGAAAAGTTTCTTTGTATTTTGATTTGTTTGTTATATATATATATATATATATATATATATATATATATATATGCTAAATTTCATTTTAATGTTGTTTGTTAGTTCTTCAATGTATCTATGTAAATGAGAAGCACCATTAATGACACACTTAGCCATCCATAGCAACACTAAAAGAGGTGCTACTATTACATGACTTACAAAAATAAAAAAATGGGATGGTGGTGTGTTTCTCTAGTAAAGTAGCAACACTTACTGTGTTATACCCTAATTATCCCATGTCCATCAATATGCACTTCTCATTCACTTAGTGTAGTTATCAAAGATGTGTGATACACATTATCATATGGGAGTATTGCAATAAGTGCTCCCATCCATTTGTTAATGTACCAAAGAGCATAGTAAATTTATGCACATTTCGTATATGACTATTTGATGCACTTCAAACAATAGTGAGTTTTGTTAATTGATGTGACCTGTGTACATGCTTAGAGTTAGCATGGTTTGAATTCCAAGGTGACACTATTAAGAACTTTTTAAAAGAAAAAGAAAGAAAATAGAAATGTAGGCTAATTTTAAATGTTTAGCTAGTTAAAACAACTATCAATATATGGTATCTATGTAGATGAAAACTATAGATTTATATGTTTGCCAAAATTCTAAAAATAAATCAAATATATTATGGAATAGAAGGAATAATGAAATATAACAATTCAATAACACAAGACAAAGAAGTGCTCATACTAGAATATAAAGCATCGGTGCTTGTATGTGTGTGGTGCATTATATACAATTTAAAATGAAAAGTTCAATGCGATATATCTTTTTAAACCCTACCATGGTGCCCCACTTATTATATTGAAGGTACAATAAATATTATTTTATAAAATAACTTAACCTACCTTAGTGCACATAGGAGTATAATACATGGCTATGATGGTATCTTTCATATATAACATTGGCCAAATTTTTTGAAACCTTTACAACATACCATAGAACAATCTACATTAATATAACTCTATTTAACACATTGAAAATAATTTATTAAAAAAAATTGTTGATATTAACATGAATAAGCACTAAAAAAAATATATTTAGTAAAACATTTACCTAAATTTATTTATTAAAAATATAATATAAATAAACTAATTTTATTAAAACATTTTAAAATTAATATTTAATATTTTTTGAATAAATTATGTATTAAATTTGAAACAAAACATTATTTAAATCTAAATTGAAATTGTTGTAAACTTACATTTTAATAATAATTAAGTTTTCACAATTATCAAATTTACCTTAATCTTAACTAAAGTATTTGATTTCAATTTTGTTAAAATTGGTGAAAAGTGCATATGTAAATAAATGACAGATACACAAAATGCTTTAGATAATTGTTATTATTATAATATACGGAATCGAATATACATGAGTTTGGATTGTATTAAAGTTCATTATCACCCTTACATCGAGGTGTTAATGTACCAAAGAGCATAGTTGATATTAACATGAATAAGCACCAACAAAAATATATTTAGTAAAACTTTTACCTAAATTTATTATTTAAAAATATAATATAAATAAACTAATTTTATTAAAACATTTTAAAATTAATATTTAATATTTTTTGAATAAATTATGTATTAAATTTCAAACAAAACATTATTTAAATCTAAATTGAAATTGTTGTAAACTTACATTTGATAATAATTAAGTTTTCACAATTATCAAATTTACCTTAATCTTAACTAAAGTATTTGATTTCAATTTTGTTAAAATTGGTGAAAAGTGCATATGTAAATAAATGACAGATACACAAAATGCTTTAGATAATTGTCATTATTATAATATACGGAATCGAATATATATGAGTTTGGATTGTATTAAAGTTCATTATCGCCCTTACATCGAGGTGTTAATGTACCAAAGAGCATAGTAAATTTATGCACACTTCGTATATGACTATTTGATGCACTTCAAACGATAGTGAGTTTTGTTAATTGATGTGACCTGTGTACATGCTTAGAGTTAGCATGGTCTGAATTCCAAGGTGACACTATTAAGAACTTTTTAAAAGAAAAAGAAAGAAAATAAAAATGTAGGCTAATTTTAAATGTCATATATGTACCAAAGAGCATAGTTGATATTAACATGAATAAGCACCAACAAAAATATATTTAGTAAAACTTTTACCTGAATTTATTATTTAAAAATATAATATAAATAAACTAATTTTATTAAAACATTTTAAAATTAATATTTAATATTTTTTTAATAAATTATGTATTAAATTTGAAACAAAACATTATTTAAATCTAAATTGAAATTGTTGTAAACTTACATTTGATAATAATTAAGTTTTCACAATTATCAAATTTACCTTAATCTTAACTAAAGTATTTGATTTCAATTTTGTTAAAATTTGTGAAAAGTGCATACGTAAATAAATGACAGATACACAAAATGCTTTAGATAATTGTCATTATTATAATATACGTAATCGAATATACATGAGTTTGGATTGTATTAAAGTTCATTATCGTCCTTACATCGAGGTGTTAATGTACCAAAGAGCACAGTAAATTTATGCACATTTCATATATGACTATTTGATGCACTTCAAATGATAGTGAATTTTGTTAATTGATGTGACATGTGTACATGCTTAGAGTTAGCATGGTTTGAATTCCAAGGTGACACTATTAAGAACTTTTTAAAAGAAAAAGAAAGAAAATAGAAATGTAGGCTAATTTTAAGTGTCATATATGTACCAAAGAGCATAGTTGATATTAACATGAATAAGCACCAACAAAAATATATTTAGTAAAACTTTTACCTAAATTTATTATTTAAAAATATAATATAAATAAACTAATTTTATTAAAACATTTTAAAATTAATATTTAATATTTTTTTAATAAATTATGTAGTAAATTTGAAAGAAAACATTATTTAAATCTAAATTAAAATTGTTGTAAACTTACATTGTAATAATTAAGTTTTCACAATTATCAAATTTACCTTAATCTTAACTAAAGTATTTGATTTCAATTTTGTTAAAATTGGTGAAAAGTGCATATGTAAATAAATGACAGATACACAAAATGCTTTAGATAATTGTCATTATTATAATATACGGAATCGAATATACATGAGTTTGGATTGTATTAAAGTTCATTATCGCCCTTACATCGAGGTGTTAATGTACCAAAGAGCATAGTAAATTTATGCACATTTCATATATGGCTATTTGATGCACTTCAAACGATAGTGAGTTTTGTTAATTGATATGACCTGTGTACATGCTTAGAGTTAGCATGGTTTGAATTCCAAGGTGACATTATTAAGAACTTTTTAAAAGAAAAAGAAAGAAAATAGAAATGTAGGCTAATTTTAAATGTCATATATGTACCAAAGAGCATAGTTGATATTAACATGAATAAGCACCAACAAAAATATATTTAGTAAAACTTTAACCTAAATTTATTATTTAAAAATATAATATAAATAAACTAATTTTATTAAAACATTTTAAAATTAATATTTAATATTTTTTAATAAATTATGTATTAAATTTGAAACAAAACGTTATTTAAATCTAAATTGAAATTGTTGTAAACTTACATTTGATAATAATTAAGTTTTCACAATTATCAAAATTTACCTTAATCTTAACTAAAGTATTTGATTTCAATTTTGTTAAAATTGGTGAAAAGTGCATATGTAAATAAATGATAGATACACAAAATGCTTTAGATAATTGTCATTATTATAATTACGGAATCGAATATACATGGGTTTGGATTGTATTAAAGTTCATTATCGCCCTTACATCGAGGTGTTAATGTAGCAAAGAGCATAGTAAATTTATGCACACTTCATATATGACTATTTGATGCACTTCAAACGATAGTGAGTTTTGTTAATTGATGTGACCTGTGTACATGCTTAGAGTTAGCATGGTCTGAATTCCATGCTGACACTATTAAGAACTTTTTAAAAGAAAAAGAAAGAAAATAGAAATGTAGGCTAATTTTAAATGTCATATATGTACCAAAGAGCATAGTTGATATTAACATGAATAAGCACCAACAAAAATATATTTAGTAAAACTTTTACCTAAATTTATTATTTAAAAATATAATATAAATAAACTAATTTTATTTAAACATTTTAAAATTAATATTTAATATTTTTTTAATAAATTATGTATTAAATTTGAAACAAAACATTATTTAAATCTAAATTTTGAAACGTTGATTCTGAGATAAATAATACTTATTGACATAACTAGAAATTACTCTGAAATAAACCACACCTATTGACATAACCAAAGATTACTCTGAAATAAACCACACCTATTGACATAACCAAAAATTATATGTATAGAAGTTGTTTTCCATTTGATAGCTATATGTTTTCTCCTTACCGGTTGCATCACTGAGCTATATAAATGATATAGTATGTATTTTTTATTATTAATTTTACTTGAATAACTAAAAAAAGGGTCTATTTTAGGTAGAAAAAAAGAGTTGTCTTTAGTGCTACTTTTTGGAAGCTTTTATGGTGGTTTTTTCTAATCAAATGTCTCTAAAATCTAGGAGGAATTTATTGAAATCACAAGCTTCATGGTTAATCCTGTGCAATAGAAGTGCCCTAGGGTTTTTTCCGTCAAATTTCTCTAAAATCTAGCAGAAATTTATTGAAATCACAAGCTAGATGGGTAATCTTGTGCAAACGAAGTTCCCTAGGGGTTTTCCAGGGTGCTGAGTCCCTATATACAGTGAAAAAAACTAGTTTAAATAGCACAAATCAAGATTTCACCTCAGATTTTTCCACCGGATTTCACACTAGAAAATCCAAAAAATTGCACTAAAACCAACTACGAAAAAAAAGGGAAAAAAAAGATAAGATTGAAATCTGCAACATATTTATGAAGTATTTATATTTTTTCTTTAAAAAATAAAAATTTTGAAAGATGTATTCTAAAATAAACCAAATAAAACACTAAAAATTTGAAGTAGAAATAAATCACACCTATTCATAATTTTTCTTTAAAGAATGAAAATTCTGGAAAAACTTATTCTAAAAATTAACAGGTATATAGTTGAAATCTACAACATTATTATTTTCCTTTTTTAAAACTAAAATTATGAAGACCTTTCACACCTATTAACATAACCAGAAACTATCTACGTGAGCAGAGGGATGATTGAAATGGGTGCTCAGAAATGCGGTCACATATGGAGATAATGACGTCTTGGAGTGGTTTATTGCATTAATAATTAATAACATTAGATTTTGTTAATTATGCTTTGATAAGGATGCCAGGAGACTGAGCACTGAATCGTTCAGGAATATATTATCCTGTTTTTATTCCTTTGTATATATTTGTGCGCATTATTTCGCCTTTAAAGTCACGGATTCACTATTTCTTGGATTGATGCGATAGCAGCTGGGATAAAGTTGGACAGATAAGGGCAAACATAGCTAGTGAAGGGCAGTACTTCAGAGGAATATCATGCAAATATATTTAAAATCTTTATGACGTTGGCACTTTAAAGACATACTTAGCACCTGGAAACAATTTTTGGAAAAAAAAATGATGTATTGAAAAGTCTAAAGAATACAGAGATTACATATATTGAAACTGTCCTTGTAGCTCCTTTATAGACAAAACAATGGCTAAAGTTATATTATTGTAGCCTAAGTCATTTAAACTTGCTAGAATGTTTAGCCTTCAAAGTAGCAAACCTAGTGGGTTTAGTGAGAGCAATGGTAGTTGAGCATATATGCTCTATGTATTGTTTGCGTGACTTGAACCCACATGCTTTCAAGTCCTTTGGCGTGATTTTGGTCCTTTTAACCATAGGATCAACATTTATCTTTTTTGTTTTCTGTGGAAATTAAAACATTATCAATAAATATCAAAATCCACATAGATATAATGAAAACATGCTGACCATGTAACGAATATGAAAAGACAATTCATTGACTAGCTATCAATAAATATCAAAATCTATATAGATATAATGAGAATATGGTGAACATGTAACGAATATGAAAAGAAAATGCATTAACTAGTCATAAAAAAATATGTCAATGTTATTATGAGCTAAGATATGTAGTATATAACTTACCTCTCTTAATTTATCTTGAAGTCTAGGTGAATGCCGCAATGGTTGAGGAGAATGTGATTTTTGCTGAGTATCATGTCCACCATCATACATGTGCAAAGGTGTTTTAGGAGATGTATATTCATTACTCTGAACATTAGATTATACATAGATATAAGTATGTGACTCAAAAAGAATTAAATGTAAAAATATGATAAAATTATAATAGTGTAAATAAATATAATCTTACCTTGCATTGTGACATTGGATGTGAAGATGGTTGTAGCATTTGAACCATTTCATTTCCATTCTTCTTAAGGCTTCGACAAGGGGTTTTCATTGATTGTGATGGTTCCAAAGGGAACACCTGCACCATAAATAAGAAATAACACACACACACACAATAAAAAAAAATCAAAGATAACGATATATAATACATAACATCCATTTCTCATCCCATCATTATGGTAAAACATAACAATTTATATATTAATGTTTTTAGTGGAATAGGTTATATGGATTAAAAACTTACTGGCCCAGTAACCCCTTGAAAACCTTGAAATCTAGGTGAGCGTCGTAATGGTTGGTGGCTTGAATTTGGGGAATTTTGTTGATTAGGCTATGCATATCAATAACAATGAGAAATTAGTATACAATTATAATAAATATAAATATTATTTAATGTTAAAATGTCTAAAAGATTAATATATGCAAAAAATGGACTCAATTGTGTTGTCATTGTCCTGATTAGTTTCATCAAAGTTTAATATATGGTTGTACCCATCTAATCCTTCTTCCCCCACATTATCGGGAACCTCAGTGCTTGCTTTCTCTTTTAAAGCAATATCTATGCGCTTCATTGTCTCCATGCGTCTATGAGGTAGACTTTGATCCCAACGTTGAATTTTTTCACAAATCCTTTGCTTTGAAGTATCATTAAGCTGATCAAATGTAACAATTGACTGTGAAAACAAGTTTCAATGAATTTAGTCCACAACAATAAATTAATATTAATAGAAACATATACAGATAAATACTAATAAATACTTACAGCTGAAAGAATTTCTTCATTGACAATATTAATAAAAAATCATATACAAATAAATACTAATAAATACTTACAGCGGAAAGAATTTCTTCATTGACAAATCTTTTATATGCTTGTTGTCATGCACGACATAGCCTTGCATCTAAATCATATTGTATTTTGGCATTTTCCCTTTTAACTGCACTTGTTGATTTGACCGCCCATGTAGCATTTGCATCTCTTACTCGACCTCTTTGACGTGGAGGAATTGGTGGGAGATTGTGGGTGGTAGCGCGATGATGATTAAGGCCAGATAGCTTAGATCGACTCAAATTCCCCGCACAGCCACCAACAAGACAAGTGAACACTTGCTTGCTGCCTTTGATAGTTACCTCCCATTCATGTCTAATTTTCTCCATTTTCTTACTTCCTTATAAATGAATATGTAAACAACAATGTTGTTAAAAACATCATAAAAACACATTAAAATAAAAATCAATATTCATATCTATTTTTTTGTGGTTACCATAACCATCCGGCTTATCCCAGCATCATCATTCCAATTAAAATTAGAAAGGAGAAGAAAAGCTTGGACAGCCAAGGCTTGTAAGCCTCCAGCAATTCTAAGCACATTACTGTTGCACATCCGGCAAGGACAAAGTCTGTAAGTGCTTTCATCAACTGATTTTAGTCTGAATATCTAAAGTGTTAATATTTAATGTAAATAATGTCAACTCTCATTTCTTTACTTCTCCATTTCTTCCTGTGACATCAGATCCTTCTGTTGTTTCCATGTGTACCTCATTTCTTTATTTCTCCATTTATACTTATTAGATCAAATTTATCTACTGTTTCCACTGTGTATATATACTCACAGTGTTAATAACTAAACAGATTCCTTAACAACAATATTCCACATTTATTAGACTATGCAATTGTTTTGTGATTTTTTACTATGGTTTTCCATTTCTCCATCCAAACAGATGACACCAGATTCATATACTGATTCCGCTACGTATAATATACCTACAGTATTCATAATTCATTTGTATAATATAAAATTGAATGAAATGGGGATAGATGATTTGCTGTAAGATTTTGCGGATATAGGAAACACGAATACTTAATAATCAAACATTTAATTGAAAATTTTTACGATCCTAAAGCAGATTTTTTAGAAAAACAAGTCATTAGGAGAAAAATTTGAATCGTAACAAAATTATAATTATATTCAAAATTTTAAATCTTTTTTTATCAGGTTGGAAAAAATAAATTAATAAAAATATTTGAGCTAGGAAAAACTTCTATCTATTTAGAATCTTTAAATGCTTGCTTACTGCATTTATGATATTTAAATGCTTTCGGTCACAAGATATTTGACTAAACATGCAGAAAAAAGATTCTTTAAAACTTTAACTTTCTGTCACTAGGAAGAAATTTTGATTTTCCTAACTAAAATTCCGGAACACGGTTCTTCATTGCCTCATAAAATTTTGCGAGTGCTGACTTCATCAAAACCCTAATTTTTTTAAAATTCATCCTTGAACCTTTTATTAATCAAATTCCAACCAAAATAAGATTTTCAGAGCCATTTGGCTTGGGAATACTCCTTATAATTAACCGTGACCAAGACCGATGCTTGTGAGAATGATGAACAAGATTCTTCATGGCACCGCATTCTTGAGGAGTCAAATAAAATTTATTCCGAACTGTGAGTGCAGTTGCGATGTAAATTTGGCCATATATTACTGCTCCAGAATAAATTTGCTATCTTTTACGAGACAGTTTGGCGGAGTGAGCAAATCGAGCTGTAATCTCTGAATCTTTAAAATATATTTAAATCTTTAAATCAATCGAAACGTGTTTTGGAATCTGTGCTAAATCAATTACAGATCATTAACCAGGGAAGAGTTCATAAAACATGAAATGTCGTTGGGAATCTATTCGAAATGCTAGGGCTTTGTCGCGTTGCATATGGCTTTTTAAAATACAGCTTCGAGGCATGAAAAGGATGCGCACTAACCTTGCGAAAAGCAATTTTCGATCACCAATGGCCAGCTGCATATAGTTTCAAACTTTCAGTAAAAGCTCCTCTGTTATTGAAATTCTGAGCTGTATACATCTGATAGGAATTCAATCGCTATCAAGCCCCCAGTTTCATCGACGCCAATTATGAAGGAAATCATGGATACGTTGGCTGAGGTCACCAGAGAAGTGAAGAAAATGGCTGAAACTTTTGACGCCGAATTGAAGGCATTGTTGATCAGTGACTTGAATTTGGCAAATGGCAATTCCTGATCCTAATATTGACGTCTTTTACCTCTTAAATTTTGGTATCAATAATAGAATACTTGTAATGATATATAGCATATAGATATTTGGATTTACAATTGAGAGCATAAACAGGGTAATGCAAGATTCTTGGCTTCACATCAGTAACCTCTTTAATTTTGGTAATGATAGTCACCATAGTCATTATAATGATGTACAGTATTTGGATTTTTGCAAGAACCGACAAAGCATCATTTTGGTGTGTACACGCAGAGGTGTGTATGCTACCACCTTTTGGTTGTGCTTGTTTGTGGTCTTTATATATTTATGTAAACCATCTGCTGGGCTATCAATTTGCTGTAACTTAAACTCAAGAGTGCTTATATTCATGACTATCACAGTTCGACTCTATGGGATCTGAAATACATCTGATAGGAATTCATAAAACCACAAACAAGAGTACCTGTAACACCCTAAACGTATAATTTTCATTGTATCAACCCTTTTCACAGAACCGCAAAGGGGAAAGCCCCGCGTTTTTCAGTAGCTGTTTCATGAACTCTATATTATGGTTGTATGCAGGGGTATACGATAATACCTGTATACGCGCAAGACAGAGGTCGAAAGAGCGTTTGAAATCTTCCGTCCTCGAAGCGCTGCATGCACTGAATCACCTTCTGTAACTTCTCCTCTCTTCGCCGGAGTCCAATGGTTGTAACCTCTCCTCTGTTCGCTGGAGTTCAATGCGTGAATTGTCTTGGAGTTTGAATTGTCGGGAGTTTGAATTGCCTGGAAGATGGTTGGTACCATTCATAAATGCCGTAAATGTGCCTCATCAATACGCCAGAGTGGAGGCCAAAGTGGAGGCGGGCAGGGTCGATGGGCAGGAGCACGACAGACGGCAGAGTCGCCGGAGCTGCATGACCTGTAATCGCCGGAGAGGGATGCATGACCTGTAATCGCCGGAGAGGGATGCATGCCATGATCCATGGTCGAACATGTAAGGGCGCCATGACGTCAAGGAGGCTGTCTGCGTTGTCAGAGGGTGTGCCGCTGTCAGAAAGTGTAAGGACATAGCATTAACTTTGCTATGGAGGTAGAAATAGGAACTGCCGTGAACAGCTCCCAACGATGCGTCTGTCCTTCCTTCACGGGGACGTCTAAATACTCATGTGCGTCTTATGGAATGTCACGCTGTGGCGTGCTTAGCCACCGCCACCGTCCGGTGTGATTAGACCGTGCCTTCATTCACATGGACGACTGAGCTTGTCCCATATTACAATTCCATCCATGGTTTGTTTTATATAATAGGAAAAGTTAATTTTACTTCAAATTGTCAAAATTTGATAGGAGATTTATTTATGGAATCACAACCCAAAAAAACTTGCAATTTAAACAAAAATTCTACCACCAAATTTTGCGAAAAAACAAAAAATTGGATAGAAGAAATCAAAACATGGAATTATTAAAGTCGGGCTTTCCTTTCATACAACTGTATGCTGCTTAGGATCATGAAATTTTGGCTTATCTCCGTTCACTGCTGGCCGCCCTATCTCTCCATCATCCGGTTCATGTAATGATGGATCTACCCATGCGTTGATAATGGCATCACAGTGTGAAATCATCATTATTCGAACTTGCAACCTCCCTGCAACATTCACATTCACGGATTATACAAAAAGCGTTGATCCGTAAATGTCACAGTGCATGAAATAATCATTATTCGAACTTGCAACATTTACATTCACGGATTATACAAGAAGCGTTGATCCGTAAACGGTGGGCTTATTCAGTGTCCTCTCAACACGGTTCCGTCAAACGAAGTCTTTGTGCAATTGACTTGATCGTGAAATAAACATCATTAATAACAACGATGTTCGCATAGAAATTTTATATGCGTTGAACGTGAGGTGACAGGTAAAGACACACAGTGGCGGCCTCTCCGGATTCTGCGGTGAAAAGCAAAAGCTTTCGGCAATTGCGAGAGGATGTTTGCTCATTCTCTATAATGAGAGCAAGCTTGTTCAAGTCGTTTCAAATAAACTATACCCGACTGTTTTCAATTGTTCATGCTCATCTAGCACTCTTACCATCCTTTGATTTCTATAATTATCAACTGATGCCAGACCTTACGGTATGGCTTGCTAGGGCTTTAAAGGGATGTCTCAAAACTAAGACATCGAACTTTGAGTGTGAACGATATAAGTCTCATTGTTGAGGTCATCTTGGTTTGACTAGGGGATGTATTTTTGGGAGTTTGCACTCACTGTAAGATGTTTGAGTTGGACTTTCTATTGAAGATAAATTGGAAAAACTGTAATTTTTTTTTGAACTGCGTTTAAACTAAGCCTTGGTAGAGGAAAGAACATCTACTTTTCACTTTATATTCACTTTATATTTTAAGTATTAATTTTAAAGTGTTATTTTGTAGTTTTTGGTATATTTTTTTAGTTTAATTTTGATTTGTGTTGTTTATATTTGTTTTTTGACTGTATATATGGATTCAACACTCTTATAAACCTTTGGGACATTTGATTAAGAAGAGTTCACTTGTCAAACTTGTGATTTCAATAAATCCATACCAAATTCTAAACATTTTAAATTAGAAAATAAACCAAAAAACTTTTCAAAGCATAACACTTAAAACCACTCCATACTTTAAACTCACTTTATACCTCATACCGAATACTTAGGGCACACCATCTTCGTCGGTACATTGTTTTACAAAAGGATATACTTTACCAATGCCATTTATCACCAATCTCACATTGTCCTTACAAAAAGGATATACTTTACCAATGCCATTTACAAAGAATCTTTGTGTGCCCGTGGATATAGGACCCAGGACGTCTCTCATCAACAGTGCCAATGGGATCCCTGAATTTTTGTGACTTACGAATCACCCATTGCCTTGAATAAAGGTAGAAACTGTGGATGTGAAAGTGATCATCCAATCTCCAATCAAAGCACTTCACGTTGTTGGTGAATTGTCCACGAAGAAAGAATAACAGATCACCATGTGAAATGTTTTGTGAATATTTTGCTGGTGTAGTGTCTAGGATGATTTCAATTGCTAAAGCAATATTATTTTAGAGAAATAAATTCCTGCCATCACTGAGGCTTGGCCCAAATAATTCCTTTCAGAGATAAAGGCATAGTTCCTGAACGCGTTACCCCATCTCCTTATGTTACTGTTTTTCGTGTGGGATTCCCTGAACAGGATGGTTCATCGTACCTCGTTATCACCACTACTTGGGAGCAGGAAGAGCGATCTGACTCCGACGGAGCGTACGCGATGTTGGAGGAGCCAGAGAGTCGGCGAAGCAGTGGGAAATGGAGAATGTATGTGAAGAACGAAAGACTGAAAGTAAAAACATAAGGGTAGTGAGGAACGATGACAAAGCTAGCTGAGCGCTTTATAAAAGCTGCTAGTCTGACACCGATTTAGCGGAGAAGTATTATAGGACTCTCGCAAAACATGGAGGAAAAATATTTAAGGGAAGAGGAATCGAACAAGCTCAAAGGTGGATTATCGATCCAGGAGCACAGGACTACTCTGCGCACAAGTCTGCTTTACGCCAGTGAAATATTAAGTTATGATCAGTTTTTGTACCCATTATTTCTATTGGGTTGTCACATCCAAAGATATGAGCCAACGAAGGTACAGTCTACATGGTATAAGGTATATTCTGCAAAATATGAATTAGTTTATTCACATTCATTTATAAATGTGGTTGACATATATTTATTGATATTTTTATAGGTAGATTAGCAAATAAAAGGTAGAAAATATTTTTGATTGGTGTAAATCAACCACATTTACTAATGTGATTGTGCTAGTGGAGGGCACATGTGTGTGGGGGTGGATTTGTTGACCATGTTTGAAGAGGATTAATG
Source organism: Pinus tabuliformis (assembly GCA_031772625.1). Classification (NCBI taxonomy): domain Eukaryota; kingdom Viridiplantae; phylum Streptophyta; class Pinopsida; order Pinales; family Pinaceae; genus Pinus; species Pinus tabuliformis. Next base: position 588,607,635 of record CM062810.1, read on the forward strand.
ATTTTAATCATGGTTGATGAAGTTGACTGAGATTGAATGAGTTTGACCTCGGTCAACCATTAATGTAACAATGCATTAATGTTACATTGATTTAACAATGTTACATTAATGTTGATCGTTGTTACATTTTTACATTAATATTATATTAATAATGACCACAGTTAACCAATGTCAACCATGGTTGACAATAGTTCATGTTACATTAATTTTAATGTTAATGTTACAAAAATTATTAACGTGGGTTGACGAGGTAGACCACGATTGAAGAGGGTCGACCATTGTTCGTCAAGGTAGTCCATGGATAACCTAAGTTGACCATGATTGATAATGATTACCATGGTTGACGACGAATCGAGAGAAAAGATTATGGTTGACCTATGTTTACCATGGTTGACCACTGTTACATGGTTAAAATAATGTTACATTAGTTCTGACCATGGTTGACTATGGTTGATGTTACATTAATGTTAATGCTAATGTTACATTAGTGTCACAAAAATGGTTAGATAAATGGTTGAATTGAGTTGATGGGGCTAACCATGGTTGGTAAGGTTGACCGTGGTTAAAGAGGGTCAACCATTGTTTGTCAAGGGACACCAAATTGACCTCAATTAAACATGGTTGACAATGATTACCATAGTTGACGTCAATTGAACATGATTAACAAAGATTACAATGATTAACCTCAATTCACCATGATTCACAACGATTACTATGGTTGACCTTAGGCCACCATGATTGACATTGATTACCATCGTTGCCTAGAGGTTACAGGGAAGATTATGGTAGACCTTAGTTTACCATGTGTGACAAGGTTGACCGAGGATGAAGACTATTGACTATGGATGAACATGGTTGACTGAGTTTGACCATGGTTAACCATAAATATAACAATGTATTTATCTTACATTAGTCTAACAATGTAAAATTAATGTTGTTAGTTGTTACATTGTTGCATTAATATTGACCATGATTGACCATTATCAGGCATGGTTGAAATCGATTAATGTTGCATTAATGTTAATGTTACATTAATTTAGAGATAATACATCATCAACCACAGTAAACCCTATGACAATTGTGTTGTTTAAATGCATTAATGTTACAAAAATGATTGACCATATCCACAACAATGTTGCTTGTCTCATTTACATTAACGTTATAAAAATGGTTGACCATGGTGAACTGCATTTAAAAAAATGGTTTGAACATATTTAACCTTACATTACTAGGGCTTATCAAGTAGCCTATTGTGTATGATGGTTTTCTAACTAAGGGTGATTATGGTTGACTCTCGTCAACTATGATCAATACATGGTTGATTGAGGTTGTTTATGTTTGACCCTTGTTGACCACGTATGACCATGTTTAATGATTGTTGAAGAGGATCAACCATGGTTGACCATGGTTTACAAGGTTAATGAGGACTTACCATGGTTGAACAAGAGTTGATGAGGATTGGCCATAGTTGACCATGGTAGACCATTGGTGACAACGATCAACACATGATCAATTATGGTTAACTATGGTTGACCACTAATGATCATGTTAACCATGGTTGACCATTGTTGAGTTGGTTGTCTATGGTTGAATTTCTAGCCCATGATTAACCACGATTTGCTTGTTCAACCACAAAAAATCTTGTAAGAGTATGGATGACCATGGTTGAGTATGGTTGACTATGGGTGGACATGGCTAATCATGGTTGGTATTGTTTAAAATTAGAGGAATATGGTTGACCATGTGGATTGTGCTTAATAAAGTGGTTGATAGTGGATGATCCTAGTGGCCATGGTTGGTTATGGTGACCATGATTGAACATACTTTTATGTGATTTTGCCATTTTTGACCATAAATTTCTATGATATATTATAGTTTCCCATGTTGAAAATGGTTGATCATGTTCAACTGTAAAGACCTTCAATGACCATGTGCGACCATTCTAGCCATGTTTAAACATGGTTGTCTATTAGGAGTGCTTATAGCATAGATTGTTCTAGGTTGACTATGATTGACGAAATATGACCATGGTTGATCATGGTTGACAAAGGTTGACTATGACTATCTAATTTGGTATATGGTTGAACATCGGTGACAAATGAATGATAATGTTTGACCATGCTTGCAATGTTTGACAATGTGTGACCATGGATAACATTGTTTAACAATGTTTGACCATGGTTAACTGTACATAACCATTTTTTACCATGTTTGGACATGGTTGACTAAGTTTGAGTATGTTGACTATGATTGATTATGGTTGATAATATTTTATATTTTGGATATGGTATGGTTGACTGTGGTGACTATAATTAACCATGCTAACTATGTATTGATGTTGACTATGGCCAATCATGTCATAATGGTTGACCATTGTGACAATGAATGACCATTATGGCATTCAAAATTTATGTCCATGTTTTATCATGTTGAGTATAGTTGACCATGTTTGACAATGGGGAATATGTTAATGTATATGAACCATGGTGAACGCATAGTACAATGCATATGTCGTTACTGTATACCATATGTTGTTTGGCACATTGCAAAGATATTTATTGTTGGTCACATTTACTTTATTTAACCGTGTTTGACCCTAGTTGATATGGTAAAACATGATTTAATATGGTCCACATATAGTTGATTGTGGGTGCACGTGGTTATTTAAGGCTTTTAGTGTTTCATAATGACTGTGGTGAACCATGATTGACCATGGGTGGCCATTGTTAACCATGCTAACCATGGAGACAATTATTGAAAATGGTTTGACCATATTTGGCCTTATTTGACCATTGTTTCCCCAGTTTTCTATGGTGTACAATGGTTGGCTAGTGCTAACTAAGGTTGATTATTGTTGACTATGGTTGACTATGGTTAACTATGGTCAACACATGGTTGAGTGAGGTTGATTAGATTGGATGTTGTTGACAATGGATGACCATGATTGACAATGGTTGAAGAGGTTCAACCATTTAAGTATAGGGGGTTTACGCAGTCAATTATATTAGATATCATTTTTGGGATTCAACTACATTAAGTAAGTCATTCACGTATGACCATTTCCATGAGAGGTAGTTGTAAGTGACGATGGCTGACCATGGTTAACAAGAATGATGAGGATTGACTATAGGTGACCATGGTAAGCCATTGGTGACAAGGATTGAAAATGATCAATTATAGTTAACTATGGTTGACCACTAATGATCATGTTAACTGTGGTTCACCATTGTTGAGCTAATTGATTATGGTTGAACTTATTTACCATGTTTGACCATGGTGAGCTTGTTTGACCATGGATGAGCTTGTAAGAGCATCACATATATGGTTGAGTATGGTTTACTATGGGTGAAAATTGTTGACCACAATTGGCAATGCTTAATAATAGATTAATATGATTGACCGTGTTCACTATACTCAATGAAGTGCTTGGACATAGATGTTTGTGGATGATCATGTTGCTAATGGTTGATTACACTAGCCATGTTAACCATTATTGAGTTGTTTCAAGCACGATTGACTAAGTTTGAGTAGGTTGACTATGGTTGACTATGTTTTATATGTTGGATATGTCGACTATGGTTGAATGTGTTGAATGTGATTACTATAGTTGAGTATATTGACTATGTGATGATGTTGACTATGGTCAACCATGTTGTGACGGTTGAACATTGTGACCATGGCTGATCATTTTGACATTGAGAATTTATATCCATGTTTGACCATGTTGAATACAATTGATCATGCTTGACAATGAGCATATCTTAATGTATATCAACCATGGTCAAACCATAGTACAATGTGTATGTCATTAGCATATGCAATGTCTTTTTTGGCACATTGCGATGATATTTATTGTTGGCCACATTGCAATGATGTTTATTGTCGATGAAATTGCGACAATGTTGATTATTTGTAAAATTATGACATTGTTTGTTCATCACATTGTGATGGTGTTTGTTTTTCATCAAATCATAATGGAATTTAGTATTCATTTCATTATGAAGGAATATAGTATATATCACATTGCAACATCTGTTTTTGTTCATAATGGTGCAGAAAACTTTAAAGTTATTAAAATTGACTATGGTGGACCATCATTAACCATGTTTGAGCATGTTGCAAATGGTTGAACATGTTGTCATCTATGGTTCTATTGAACACATTTTGATGGTGGATTATGTTTGTCACATTGCAACATTGGAATATGTTTGCATTTTGCAATATTGAATTAGGTTTGTCAAATTGCAATATTGGGCTATGTTCATGACATTGTAATGTTGGGGTTTTATACATACATTGCAATAGAGGGCTTTGTATGTCACATGTGACATTAGGTAATATCCATCACATTGTAACATTGGTATGCGTTTGTCATGTGATGTCAGATTTTCTTATATTACATCACATGTGGTGTTGATGAAGCATGAAGGGTTATGTTAAATGTGATGTGGGGACATGCTCATCACAATGTCATGTAGGTTGGTGTTTGCCACATTGTGACATCCAGTTTGTTCATCACAATGCAATATCAATTTATTATGTATTATTGTTGTTAATATTAATGCTATTACGTTAATGTTATTAATAAGATTAATATTGATAATAACATTGATATTAATAATAACATTAATATATTATAATAATATTATTTATAACATATAATAATATTATTATATTAATTATATTAATGAAGTATTTGTGTTATAAGTAATGTATCACTGTTGATAATGTATCATTGTTAATGTTATTAATCATCTTACTATTCTTCTTCTTCTTGTTGATAGTATTATGCTTTTAATATTATTATTATTAATGATTTTAATAATAATAATAATATTGAGTGATCGAAGAGTTCTATGTTGAGAATCTTGGGAATCTTTCATATTCGGATCATCAACCACAATAGCCATTTGTGTTTATTTTTCAAGTCTATAACAAGACTCATCTTCACGAAAAATCCAGAGAAAAGTGCAAGGTTCAGGGGTAATAAATAGAGAATGGAGGATAGGAAATGAGAAATAACCGCCCAGATAACCAACGATTAACTAAAAGAGAGATTATAGTGAAGACAAAGATTTTTAAATTTAATTATTAAAGAGAATTTAATAATAATAATAATAATTGATGCAGGAGCATCTAAGCCTAGCCAACAATGTGATGGTGTGGTCACATATTGTGGCTAATGAAAGTTTGGAGGAAGAATTGGTTGTTTAATTTTATTAATTGCAAAGTATGTAAGTAGTTAATTGCTACCTAATTCTAAACATAATTAGAGAATAAGTGGCAAGTGATCCTCTCTGCGTGGAGATAGTTAGATTGATTAGTTAGAGTAGGATTTGATTTCTAAATATATTGTGAATTCCTTCATATGTGGAAGGAGACGGTTAGATAGAGCATATATGTATTTTCCTGTCTTTTCTGAAAGACAGAGCGAGAGGATTCGAGAGGATTCACGATGGAATTGTAAGCCTACAGGTAGATTAGAGGAAACAGAGGCTCTAATTAGAGAATCAGGCCAAAGAGGGTTGGACAGCCTCAAAGATGTAATGACATGTTTGTATGTTTATATATAGGGAGTTGATTCTAAGTGTGGAACTGTGTATTTATGCCATTTTCAAGTTTTCTTGTGTATATAGGTCTAGATTGTTTAAATCCCGTTTGCACGCATGTTGATCGACCACCGATCACTTAAGGATCGATGGCGATCCACTGATAATTGAAATAATTGTTATATGGATGTCGTAGCAAAGGAAGGCGTTTTAACACAGAATACATCAAACAACGAACGAAACGAAGTCAAAGAGGAATAGAAGGAATGATGCACAGTGACTGTTAGATCCCATAGATCAACGGACCAGATCAAAGCACAGAGCAAAGATCTATTATTATGGCATCGGTGGATTGCTATAAGAAGGCTGACCTCAGGCTTCAAGAAATGCCAATGAGCAATTGTCGATATATCGCATCGGCGGAAACCTTTAAGTGTTATCAAACCCACCTTGAGGAACTCCGATTGTGATCATGAGATCAATTGTCAACCATCGAATTGGAAAGAGGATTGATGACCCATATCTAATTGCATATCGTAGAGTTTAGTGGATGGCGGATAGTGGAACAACGGTCTGTGAAATGCGATATGCCGATAGGCTGATAATGTGAAGAGCTGATAAGCTGATCATAGATCGGAGCAGTAAAGCGGAATAGCTTTGGACCGAGAGAGTGGACCCGATAAAGTAATGAATGCGGGTGTATAAGTTTTGAGATCTGGCCTAAGCGTTTGTGGTCGAATTTCTTTGTATTTCTATGTATTCCAATATTGTGTGTATGCGATAAATGCAATAGCGATATTGCGATAGACCAATGGCAAAGGGGCGATGAGAAGACCCGAGGGATTTATGAAAGCGGGTTTAATATTTTTGAAGTCCAGCTTATGTGTTGAAGCGGGTTTCCAATGCATTTCCATGTGTTTCAATGCGTTCTTGTAGTTTGAAGAACCGGGTTTTTTTTTAAAAGCAAAGGCATAAATTTAATGCTTCTGATATGTATATGTGGGCATGAAGCTTAAAAGGCTTATGAGCATTAAGAGTCCTGATAGGGTGTTTAGGGTGTGGCAGCCATATGGTTGCATCATTTTGGTATGAGATAAAGGATGTCTTGCTTAAGAAGTTATGATTATGAAGGTATGACAGTAGCAGCGCTTGAATGAATGACAACGTTTGGCACAAGACTACAACAATAAGACTATAAGAAGAACTTTGGGAAGTTCTTAGAGATTGTAGCAGAACCTCATTCCAGCTAAGGCTTGGAATAGATAGGGATAGAGGAGTCCTTAAGAGTAGTGAGTGTAGCAACCATAGAGAGAGCAAGAGTGCTCAATGCAAGTTCTAAGGAAAGAGGACTTGGAGACCAGGCAGAGGAGAATCTTGGTGAGAAGATCAACTTAGAAGGAATTTGATTGGTTTCAGGTGTAGAGCTCACATAGAAGAGATGATGGCTATGGAAAGTCATATGGAAGGTTCAGAAGAAGGCTACAAGATGAAGGAGAAGGGTGCTCAAACAATCTGTAGGAAATGGATGAGTCAAGCAGAGCTTGACAAGGAAATGGCTGAGATAAGGGAAGAACTAGATGCGTTAGTAATGCTGCTAGAGGAGAACCAGAGACAGGGTTGGGTCTTGAAGAGGAAGCCAGTGAGGTGGCCTAAGTTGAAGAGAAGGCCGCAACAAGAACAGATAAAGTGGTTGATGGAAAACCTTAGAGAAGCAGAGGCAGAAATGGAAGTTTGATTTGTAGACTAGAACAGAGTGAAATGTTGGGTGAAGAGGATAATGGGAGATCAACTGAAGATCTCATGGACTATTGGCATAGTTCAGAACAATTCGAAGATATGTTGACAAGGGAAGCAGATGAGGCAATGAAGCCTTGTGATTTTAATTCTTATAGTGTGTGTATGTTTGTAGGATATGCAGAGGATGATGGACAGTCCAGTGAAACCGTCACAAACTGGAATGAAGCTCTTGAGGTGAAGTATGATGGAGAACGCCTTTTAGAGGAAGAAGGTGCTGATTTATTGCAACATAAAGAGTTCATAGATGAATTTCTGTTTGGTGTAAGACAGTCAGATGAAGTTGATATGGACTAGACGTCTAATGAAAATGTCATAGTATTATTCCAATAAGGTAAACAAATGAATTTATTTAATGATATTGATGAAAGAAGTTTGCAATATGATAGTGCAAGAAATAGGATAATCCAAGAAGATTACCAGAAAAAGGATGAAGCTGAGGATGGAAGTTGTGATGAACTATTGGAGAGATTTCACATGGAAATAGAATTCTTGGAAAGATTGCTCAAGGAACCTGAAGGAGAAATGAAGCTTTCAGAACTTGATAAAGAAAAGAATATGGTTACTATGCATGATAAGGATGAAATGTATTTAACATTTATAGAGTTAAGTAAATGTTTAGACTCTTCAGTTAATGATGTGACTGTAGGTACGAAGGACAACATTAATAAGTATGATGTTGAAATCAGATAAATTGAGCAGAGATTATTTGAAGGTGAAATGGAAGATAGGGAACAAAATGGAATTTATGTCCTTAGAGACATGAAGGAGATAGAAGTATCAATCCAGTAGGATAAAGATGGAAGAAATCAACAATTTAAAAGAGATGATCAACAATATGAGAGTGAATTTGAGGAAGGCATTAGATTGCAGGAGTATAACAATTGGCAGCAGAATGAAGAACAAGAGATTAGTCTGGAAGTACAAAGAAAGACAAATGAAGATTGAAGATACAGATGGAGAACGAAGAAATGGGTCAAGTGGAAGCTATTGCAACAGAGGTGGAATGGCAAGCTGATGAACGAGTTCAGGGAAATTGAACAAATTCATATTGATTTATTAGAGAGGAAGAGACTTAAAGGAATGGATTCACAACAAGGAGGATCTACTGAAATCCAGAAGATCTATGATGGAATATTGGTGCTTGAAGCATCAAAAGAGGATGAAGGATCTTGTATTTTAAAAACTGAAAATTGTTGTGTGTTTGCAGGTTATGTAAACTTGAGGGAAAACAAGCAGTTATTGGAAACTGTCATAACAACAGGTGGAAAGATGACTACCCACAATCATATGAAGAATAAGGAGAAAAACTACAGTCAAGTGAAGGAAGATGTCCAGTCAGATGACATCCAAAAGATAAGTTAGAAGGAGGATGGAAGAGGAATTATTGAGATCAAAGAAGTGTTTGGAAAGGAAGAGATCCATTCATATGAATATGGAACAAAGAGTTTTCTCAGGAAAATTAATGAAGCTAATACAAACCAAATGGAGAATCTTATGGTGTATTCAGGAAGTGGGAGTCAACTGGAAGAATTGATGATGAAATTATTTGAGGAGACCTTGGTGTCTCATAGTTTTGAAACTAATATTTTGTGTGTAAATGCATGATACACTGAAGGAAGGCAACTATTTAATGTAGAGGAAAGAGAAGCTATTAAACATAGCTGTAGTGAATTATGCAGATATTGGACAACTATTGAGGACTGAAGCCAAAGGTGAGCAGCTACTGAAGGTTGATATAGAAGACTTTGTAGATGTTAACAGTTATTGAAGATTATTGACCTTGAAGAAAGCCAAAGTAGAGAAGGACTGAAGACAAATGTTGTAGACAATGAAGTTAGTAAAGATCGTGCAGAGCTCTTGGGAGAAATTCCAAATGAGATGGCAGATTTATGGCATGAGTCAAGTCTTTTGGGGGGTAGACAAGAAACCAAAGAATAAGTGATCAGACTGTACAACCAGAACTGAATGAGAATGAAGAAGCTTTCATGGATTAAAAATATGGAAAAGAAGTTCTCAAAAATTTTGGCATAATGAGGAAACATGGTAAAGCATTTGTTTTTAATGAATTGATTGATTCTGGTGAAGATTTATATGCAGAAACAAGGAAATGTGAAGTCAATTTGAAACAAGGAATTTATTCTAAAGATTAGATCGAAGTAAGGAAGAGTGAGATCAGAATGTCTTAGAAAGATGGAATGATGTTGAATTTACAATATGGAATTGTTGAACTGGAGATGAGTTCAAGAGATGATAGTAACAGGATTACTATTGTGTAGCAGGGAGTTATTGATGAAGAAGAGGCGGAAGATGACATTTCAAAAGAAGATAAATATGGTGCCATGATCCTTAAGGGTCAGAAATTAAGTTATTAGAAGAAGAGGTATTCCAAGTACCTAAGCAAGCAAGAAGAATTCTTAGTTTTCAGAAAATTTTTGGAATTGTAGGTATACTGGAAATTGAAGTAGGAAGTGGTGAAGCCATGAATGAGAAACAAGAAGAGGGAACTGGAATTATTAAAGGGGATCAATGGAGAAGGCATTGGCACATGGATTATGATGTTCTTATGCAAGAACACATCCAGTTGCAGGAGAATAGTATTCATCATCTGAGAAGCGAAGTGGACAAAGAAATTGATGAGTTGTGGAGACTCATACAACAACATTCCAATAGAATACATAGAGGAAAAAAGAAGGAAGGAAGATTGGTTGGAAAGAATGGTACAGGTGAAGGTAATGGTAAACTACAAATTAAGGTGTAGAAGCCTAACATAAATTGTGATGATGAGCAAAAAGCAGTAAGATATATGGAAGAGACAGCAGCAGAGAGTAAGAGCATAGCCAATGGGACAATGTAACATAAAGTATGGAGACATGAAGGACAACCAACAACAACAGTAACCAAGGACAAACTACTGAACAAAGTATGGGATCCAGGAGGACACAGATCATAAGCACATGATTAGGAGATCATGATTATTTTTAACCTTGTGAGTCTAATGCAGGAGCATCTAGGCCTAGCCAGCAATGTGATGGTGTGGTCACATGTTGTGGCTAATGAAAGTTTGGAGGAAGAATTGGTTGTTTAATTTTATTAATTGCAAACTATGTAAGTAGCTAATTGTTGCCTAATTCTGAACAGAAATAGAGAATAAGTGGCAAGTGATCCTCCCTGCATGGAGATCAAGCCAAGTAGTTAGATTGATTAGTTAGGGTAGGATTTGATTTCTAAATATATTGTGAATTCCTTCATATGTGGAAGGAGACGGTTAGATAGAGCATACATGTATTTTCCTGTCTTTTCTGAAAGACAGAGTGAGAGGATTCGAGAGGATTCATGATGGAATTGTAAGCCTACGGGCAGATTAGAGGAAACAGAGGCTCTAATTAGAGAATCAGGCCAGAGAGGGTTGGAGAGCCTCAAAGATGTAATTACGTATTTGTATGTTTATATACAGAGAGTTGATTATGAGTGTGGAACTGTGTATTTCTGCCATTTTCAAGTTCTTTTGTGTATATAGGTGTAGATTTTTTAAATCCCATTTACAGGCATGTTGATCGACCACCGATCCCTTAAGGATCGATGGCGATCCATTGATAATTGAAATAATTGTTATATGGATGTCATAGCAGAGGAAGGCGTTTTAACACAAAATCCATCAAACAGTGAACGAAATGAAGTCAAAGAGGAATAGAAGGAACGATGCACAGTGACTGTTAGATCCCATAGATCAACGGACCAGATCAAAGCGGAGAACAAAGATCTATTATTATCACATTGGTGGATTGGTATAAGAAGGCGGACCTCAGGCTTCAAGAAATTCCAATGAGCGATTGCCGATATATCGCATCGGTGGAAACCTTCAAGTGTTATCGAACCCGCCTTAAGGAACTCCGATTGCGATCATGTGATCAATTGTCAACCGTCAGATCGGAAAGAGGATTGATGGCCCAGATCTAATTGCATATCACAGAGTTTTGTGGGTGGCGGATAGTGGAACAATGGTCTGTGAAATGCAATATGCTGATAATGCGAAGAGCCGATAAGATGATCATAGATCGGAGCTGTAAAGCGGAATAGCTTTGGACCAAGAGAGCGGACCCGATAAAGTAATGAATGTAGGTGTATAAGTTTTGAGATCCGGCCTAAGCGTTTGTGGTCGGATTTATTTGTATTTCTGTGTATTCTGATATTGTGTGTCCGCGATAAATGTGATAGCCATATTACGATAGACCAACGACAAAGGGGCGATGAGCGGACCCAAGGGATTTATGAAAGCGGGTTTAATCTTTTTGAAGTCCGACTTAAGCAGGTTTAATCTTTTTGAAGTCCGGCTTATGTGTACAAGCGGGTTCCCAATGCATTTCCTTGTGTTTCAATGTGTTCCGATAGTTTGAAGAACCGGAGTTTTTTATAAAGAAAAGGCATAAATTTAACGCTTCCAATATGTATATGTGGGCATGAAGTTTAAAAGGCTTATGAGGGTTAAGAGTCCCGATAGGGTGTTTAGGGTGTGGTAGCCATATGGTTGCGTCAATAATTTATATCAAGGATTGAGTTAATAATCTTATATTTATTATAAGTATTAATTATTAACATTAATAATAATAATAGATAATTATTATTAATTAATTATTATTAATAATAATGAAGTTAATTAATAATATAATAATTTCATTGTTTTAATTTTGTGGATGAATAATTAATAAAGTTGAGAGATTATTTATATTAGAAAATATTGATAATAATGTTTTAATTATTAGGGTTTATAATAGATAAAGTTAGGGTTTAATTATTAATAATGAATGTGTTTTATGTTATCATTGTTAATAAATTTATTATTAAATTTAAGAATAAAGTTAATAGTCATTGTTAATGAACTATCAACTCTAATCTTATAATAGGTTATTAGAATTATGTTATGTTTGGTTAATAGTTAGGATGTTAAGGAAGGAAGACATAAGCGATATGGAGTGAAAATATTTTTGAGGGGATGAATATGAGGGAAGGAGAAAGAGGATAAATAGGGTAAAAAGGGATAATGGAGAAGGGAAACTAGCTTAATATTTTTTGTGAGTCATGGGGCCTTGAGTGAGTAAGAAGATCCAACTCATACTCACCTCCAAACCCCATCTCTATTAATATTTTGAGGATGCTAAATAATTTCAAGGGCTTCACGGACCTTCTATTTTTACTGATGATTTTCATTACCGATTATCTTGGTGTCTTCGAGGCACATATGGTGACATGTCTTAGTTGTGTGTTCTGCAAGTGCTGAGGACCAAGTTATACTATTTTTAATGTCAGTGCCATGTTCTCTAAGTCTTATCTTAAAATATATTCATGTCTCTCCAATGTAACATTCCCCACATTAACACATGACTTTATAAACACCCTTCTGTTGGAGGCGATCCGAACTGTCTTTAACGAATCTCTTATTTTGTCTTATGGTTGACAAGGGTTTAAAAGAGGTTTCAATATCTTTCTTTCTAAGAACCTTGGCAAGTTTATTTGTGACGCATTGAATGTATGGTATATAATTCTTATTGTAAGGAGTTTGGGAGCTTGTTAACGGAGGTCTTACTCCCTTTCAACACTATTGGGGCACCTAGTTATGAATTAGCAAAATATATTGCTAGTACCTTAGCCCCTGTGGTTGGTAAGACTAGCTCTTACATTAAAGACTCCAACCACTATATAGATCTTATTAAGAAAGAAAAGTTGGATCCAAGTGATAAGATTGTAAGCTTTGATGTTGTGCAACTCTTCACAAAGATCCCTTTGGATGAAACTTGCAGAGATATGTTTATCTTATACTTTATTCACCTTCCAATAATAATAATATACTCAATAATAATATTATTGTTATTAATGACATCAATATTTTTACTATTATTTTTATTTTCTTAGTATTAATATTAATGTTATTAAGCAAACATTATTATTAATAATAATTTTCTTGATAATGAGATCAATGTTATTAACAACATTAATATAAAAATTATTATGGTATAATAATATCATAAAGTTAAATAAGATAAATGATTAGTTGTAATAATTATTTTATTATTATTACTAATTTCATTAGTATTATTAATAATATATTGATTTTAATATTCATAATTATAAAGCATTTGTAACATCTGAGATTAATATTGATAATATTAATATGAAGCATGATAATCAATTTTTCTAATATTAATATGAACATTAATAGTAATAATCATAAGGCATAGTCTAACTTATAGATGAAATAGTTTTTTTCAGTGGAATTCATGAAAATCGAGCAATACAATTTCAAGAATTTTTTTGTTTAAAATGCATTTTTGAATGCATAAATGGATTCAACACCATGAAAAACCCCTAGGGCACTCGAATTATGCAAATTAAACAATTTAAACCTCTATTTTTAAAAATCTCTGTCAAATTTTGATTAAAATTAACCAAAAAAAATTGTGGTGAAAAATGTCATTTCGTCTATAAATTAAACTACGCCATAACTATAATATTAATATTAATAACTCTAAAACAACAATATCATTTGAACATAGTAAATTATATATTAACTAGAACAATATAGTGCAATTATTTTATTCCGATAAAATACATAATAATAATTATTAGAGATATTAATAAAATAATATTAAATTTAATATAATTATAATAAAAAAAATTAATAATCTATTCCTAGCTGGATTCTTATTTATTAATTTATATTTTTATTAATAGAGATCCATCATGAGTAAAATGTAAGCGACTTTGAACAAGGGCTACATAGTAGCTAGTACCTGCGGCTTAGCTTAAATATATCTTAATTAAACAAAAAAATAACAAAGACAAAGATTTCATCACAAAATAATAATAATAATAATAATAATAATCATAATAATAATAATAATAAAATATTGTATTGTTAAGTGCCATAACAAAAGATTAAGAAATATGATTCACTGATATTGTTTATATTAACATACATATATCTATATGTGTGTTTTACTTTTATTAATATATATAATTGTTTACAATTAAATTTATTAAAATATGTTTTTAATATAATAATAAGTCAGGTTAAATTGCAAATATTGTGAAAAAATTATAATTCATGAAAATAAAAATAATAGAAAAAGAAAAAGAAAAAATAAAAAGGAAATAAAACTAAAAACAAAAAATTAGTAACTAATAGAAATGGAAGTTGCTAAACAAGCCATACTAAGACCTTAACCAATCATAACAAAAATTGAATTCCTAATGTTAAACTATAGATAAGTCTCATAAGTTTTTGGTCATTGACAAACTAATACCAAGTCAAAGGCAAAACTGAATGCGTGACAGCTATAGTAAAAGACATCAATAAATTTATAAAAGCAAAATTTCAAAGCAGGGGAAATTTGGTTTGTGAAGACTCAAATACTGTATAGTGATAAACAACTCCTCGTAAATCATATTCTTTGTATTCACGCAAAAATGCTTGCAAAAAGAAATGACACGACCTCGTTTAACGCTGCCGTCTCCAAAAGATTCATATTTTAAAAATGAGTGGATTTATTTCTCCGGTCAAAATTCTACATAGTAGAACAAAATAAATGTCCACGAAACAATAAAAGCATTAGAAGCATTGAGAGAGAGTAAAAGCTAAAATTAATGAAAATATACACACCATCTTCGTCGCCACATTGTCCATCCAAAATGCATACACATTACCAATGATTTTTCCAATGCCATTTACTTCGAATCTTCTGTGCTCCCGGTGGATGTAGGATCAGGACATTCCTCATTATCAACGTTTGTGGCTTGTGAATCACCTACGACATTGAATAAGGTAGAATCCCTTGACGTGAAAGTGCAGCGATTCTCCCATAAGAGCACATCAAGTAGTTGGTGAATCGTTTATAAAGTGTTCAGCGATTCCCTAGATCAAAGCACATCAAGTAGTTGGTGAATCCTTTATAGAAAAGGAGAAAGAGATGACCATGTGAAATATTTTGTGAGGATTTTTCCGTTGTAGTGTCTAGTCAACCACTTATTCCATGATTTTAATCTTAAGAGCAAGATTATTTTAGTGAAGTAAATTTTCTACCATTGCCAACTAATCGTGGTATGAAAATGCGTTGTTTATAGTTTTTGAGTTTTTAGTGGGAATATGATCCCCGCAAAAATAAAAAAAAAATAGCCAAATCTTTATTTTTATGGTTTAAAAACTAGCACCCATTGTGGAATAATTAAATACAAATCTTTACAAAATTATGAACCATTTAAATTGAAAATTACGCTTTAGAATTTTCCAAAACATATAATCAATAAACTACTGTTTATGAAAATTATAGTGTCTAAAAGTGTGACCCCATTTCCTTATTGTATCTAGAGGGGCATTCTACAACCCAGTAACATCCGATGTGTAAGAATGTCATGTCCTCAAAAAGGAATAAATTTTTTTTTTTGTTAATGTCAGCCAAAACATTCACTTGAATCTTAAAATGCTAATGTGTATATTGCTCATAGTGTCTAAATGCCTGACTCCATTTCTTTATTGTGCCTAGAGGCGCATTCCCCGATGTGTGTAAGTATGTCATGTACTCAAAAATAAAATAAAAAAAACATGTCAGACAAAACATTCACTTGAATCTTAAATCGCTAATGTGTTTAATAGCTCTTTTATCATATAGATGAATTTGAATGGACCATAAATTTACCTTTAACAATTTTTTTACCACATTAAAGTGTCAAATTAGGTAAAATTTTAAACATCTTTACTTTTTACTCAAGCCAATATGATTTCTTAAATCAAAAGAAAAAAGTTTAATTCAACACAAATAATGGAAAATCATGCTCCAAAATCTTTTAATACTTATTTTAATTAAATATTTGTAAAATGAATCTTTAAAAGGAAAAACTATAGATATTAATTTGATATAGTTTTATTATAAATTTTATTTTCATGCTATTTGAAAAATATCATTAAATCTAATATTGATATTAAAAGATTAACATTAATATTATATTAATTTAATATTATTAAATTTAATAACTTTGGATTAATACAATATTAAATATAATATAATATTCATTATATTATAATATAATATATATTGATATATCATGATATATAATTAACTCTAAATATATATGGAGGGAAGAACAAAAATGTAGAGTCATAGAGGTGGAGAGATAGAGGGAGGGACAAGGGAGAAATAGAGATAAAATGGAGAGGGGAGAGAAGTAATGAAGAGAGAGAAAAAGAAAGGAGTGAGAGAGGCAGAGAAGGGTAAGAGAGAGAGATGAGGACACAAAGATGGAGGAGGTGTTGTGGCTAACTTTTGCACCAACAACACAAGTGTAGTAAAAAGCAAAGAAAACCCCTCAAGACAGCCTCTGGGTTGATTGTAGACCAGTGCCCAGGACATCTTAAATAAAGGAGTGCTTGTAAGGTTATATGTGAGGGGGTTGCAACACTCCAATTTTCACGTAAATAAAAAGGTATGAGGGGGGTTGGTTCGTTCCTCCAAAGGTACGAGTTATGTGTTTCAAGTATTGCCTCGCACTAACAGTTCCTAGTAGTATCACATAAAACAACAGAGGCTAATTACTTCCAAGGAGATTACAACTTAATAGGCTTTGATGAGTAAATGAGAGAGGATTAGGAGAGAGAATAACTCATCATATAGAGCCCAAAACATTTAGAATTCTATGTTGAAAACATAGAGCCACAAGTAATGGGAAACTCTACACTTGTTTGAGTTACAAGCAGACAATATGGACTGAAGAGAGAATGGGTGCTATGATTCTTATAGATAAGTTTAAAGATATGCTTCATCCCTTCATACAGGCATTATGCATTAATAAATAAACACACATGGATGTGTAAGGAAGCTTGAAATAATTTCTAGCACACATTCAGAGAAGAATATGAACATAACGGAATTAATAGAAGGAAAAACATATTGTAATGCCAAGAAGGAGGAATCACCACCATTTTTGTGATGGTATGAATATCTCTCTGTGTAAAGTAATACATTCTTAGATAATAGTCATTCACTTACAGAGTTATGAGCCAAAAATGGTATCACAGAGTTTAGCCCTCTTGGGTGAGAAATTCTGGAACCTTTGTATAATATTGCTTCCCCCTACTTATAAGAGGAGGGGGAACTGGAATTACAGTCTACAAAATATCTGAGCTTGAGCTCCAGCTGTCATGCTAGACTAGCTGTCTCGGTGAGTGTTAGGCTATGTTGCCTCAAAAAGATTACAATTGGGATCCAATCCCTTTCTTCGAAATAAACAGAAATAAAAGCACAGAGAAATAAGATAGAGAGATGAATGCGGAGGTGTCCCCTTGTTTTCCCAGTGGAGTCTCCTGATCAAGCCACGTCATTGTCGTGATGCGTTCCACTTGTTGCTTAGCCGATTTCTATCGATTATTCCTTAACTGCGTGAGTGAGTTGTTATGTGGAGAAGTGATTGTGTGATTCTGGGCAGTGTTGCATTCTGCAGAGGAGAGAGACTCCATGTCGATTCATTAAGTCTCCATTGGGCCTCCCATAATGTCAATTACTTACTAACCCCCTACTTCATTTAATGCTAGAGCTGCCAACCCATCCACCTTTAAAGCTCTGTACCGTGCCCTCGGGGTCCTGCTGTAGTGTAACAACGAAGTTTCTCTGTTGTGGGCCATTTACCTTAATATGACGAAATAGGCGGGAACTTTGGATTTCCCCCTTAGCCCCTATGCTTTCAGCCCCTTTTGTAACTTCTTGCATATGACCGGGGGCTAGAACCAAGGGTTGAGCCCTCGAGTGCTAAGGCCTTCAAGTTCCTATCCAGGGGCTTCTTTCCCTTTGTTACGCCAAATACTGCATAAATGTGCTTTACTGTGTTTCTGTTATATACCCCAATAGGAAATAGCCCCACATGTTTCTCCTTATCTTGTTTTCTGGCATGAGACCATCTGTCTAAAAGTAATTTTTCAAATTCTTCATCAAACAGGTTGGAATACTTCTTTTGGTTTAGTAATCCTCACCATATGGCTGCCTCGTCTTCAAAATTACACACTACAAAAGTTCTCCAATGATTTTTCCATAATAACTTGTGTTTTTGTATGTATTCTTCAATAGTAGGACCATCATCTTTCCCTGTAAAATATAGCGTCTCCATGAAGAGGGTTTGAGAAAAATTCACTTACTTGGCGAAAATTTGAAATTGTCACAGTTTTGTCAATATTGCTCAGAATCCCTATTATGACCTGTTTTCAGAAATGGAACAATCATTTTGCATCTGCCCATGTGATAGAAATCCTGATCCAGGCACTAGAATTTCAGATCTGCACTGCAACTCTCCCGCCGTCACCAAAATTTCTGCAAAAAGAGCTGATTTTAAATCAGCGATATCTCCCTCATCCGGACTCCGATTCGACCGATTTTTTTTTTGAAATCGGGTCTTTTTTTACATAGAATCCAGATCTGCAATTAGATTTTGTAGATCTTGTGCTAGGAGATTCAGATCTGCGTTGCAAATTCACTACCCTGAAAAATTGTCTGCAACCCCATTGATTTTTAGATCAGCGATATCTCCTTCATCCGGACTCCGATTCAACCGATTTTTTTTTTGAAATCGGCTATTTTTTCATAAATAATCCAGATTTGCAATTAGATTTAGCAGATCTTGCACCAAAATGTGCAAATATGATCTGCAAACTTGCCGCCCCTGAAATCCTGCAAAAAAAAAAAAAAAAAAAAAAATTTCTCCACTTTTGCCCAAGAAAGTGCTCTGATACCACTTGTTATAACTCTGATACCACTTGTTATGGATCTAACCCAAAGATATTATGATAATAGAAATAACCCAAGAATAACAAGATAGAAATAGATAGAAATGCTTCTTTATTGGTCAAACCCTTAAGGTAGGGCAACACCATACATTCACTCCTTAAGGAAGGAGAACACTCCACAAGCCATATGTCTGTTCATACAATAATCCTTCACTCTCTCCATGTGGAGTCTCTAGCCTCTATATAGGCCTCATACATACAATACCATGGGTCATTACCATGGTTCCCTCATACCATCAACTAATACCATGGGCCCATTACATTATTATTAACTACTTGTGGTCCCTTACATGATATGGGTCAACCACCTTATTTATTACTATGGCCCATCCCATTATTACATTATTACCTTGGGTACCTCCCTTGGTACCCCATATTATCCCCCCCTAGGTATATAACAGTTTCACTTGTGGCGCTTCCCTCTGTCCTTGCGATCGCCAATCCACAGGGTCGGGCCCGCCAAAAGGTAACGCAATCACAACCACGGAGACAGGGTGACTCTAGTGGGCTGACAGTCCGGACGTGAGATCTTTATAGACCCTACCATCATAATTTATCGCATTTAGGGGAGGAGTCCCGCATATCGAAATCGCACTGCACTGTTGTCTTAAGCCTTTACCCCTTCACTGATGCGATTGTCGGTCTGTGCTGTGATGTCATTACTGCCATGTGTCACCACTGCGTGTCACCCTGTCAGTGGTGACACGTGGCACCCGGAAATGGTCCCATGTCAACCCCAAAAACACTGAAACCAGGTGACATGTGTCCTTTGCCATGTCATCAATCATACTGCCAAATCACTACTAACATTAGTTGCCCTGTGAGCTCTGAAGACCAATCGCATGCCACCACATGGCCCCCTGGAGGAGAGAGAAAAAGGCTTGTTTGACCCTGTTTTTTAAGCCATTCCTTTGTTATTGAATTCCGACCTTCCCCGACGATACAAAACTTTATTGCAAATCGATCCCCACACAGTCTTTGGAGTTCAGAACACTGTCAATCCATCAATCGCTGATTTCCGATACCATTGTACTACCACATGGAGTAGAGAGAAGGGGGGACGCCCACTCCGATTTTGCTCCCCTTTGCTTTGTATTTCGTTTCCTTGCCCCCCCAGTGATGCTCTACGTTAATGCATGGTCAGCGGCCTTACAGATATTTAAGTTAAAATCCACAGGGTCATGAAATAGAAAACAAATGTTTGCACCAACCTATTCTTCATATACAGAGTGTTCGCTGATGTCCTTTTGGTTATGGCAGCTACAAACACCCTTCAACTCCTCAAATTCTGTCTTTTCAAGGAAGACTAGTTGTTGCTCTTTTACTGCCCATTTTTCAATGGGACAAATGTCTTGGAAATCTTTCTGCAGCAATTCAGCTTCGGGCTCTTCTTGAAAAACTTGTTGCTGAGATTTTTCTCCCCACTTGCCAGCAAATAACTCCTACTCAACTTTTGCGACCATCTCTTCCTCCTCTGAATAATTGGAATAAAAAATTGGAATAGTGTCTTGGTCTTGTTCTCCATGTGAAAGGTGTGCTTTAAAACTGGAGCCTCTTTGCTAACCTCCTAATCAGCCTCCTCTTCTTGCACAACTTCCCTTGAGTGGAAGTGCAGTGGATTTGCATCACTTGACTCTCCAGCTGAATCGTATTGATCACAGGAAGGAGAAACATATAGTTCGGCCGAATCAGACCCCTGAGGGTTTGTTGGCGGCTCAGTGATATTTCTTTCTTCACTTTCTAGCTCAGTGGGTTATGATTCTTGATGCAAGTAGATGTTTTTTTGGAGTGGAGCTTCACAAACATCTCCATCAAGGTCTTCAACCTCATAAATGTCTTCATTGTTAAAAGGTGTGCAACAATCTTCAAATAAAGCATTTGATGGATAAAATATTTTGAAATATTGATAGAATGCTATATGGAAAATTCTTAAGGAAGATATACTGCCATGAGCTATCGTTCCGTACCAGACTCTAGCATCCCCCTCTAAAGACAATTTGAACAAGGTCATTTATACATCTTCAAGAAGAATACCTTGTTACTCCATGCATTCATGAAAGCCTTTGAGGTGATGGTCAGGTCTTCTCTCTGAGTTCCCACTGAATTTAGGCAAATAGGTATTCCACTTGTGATATGCGGGGACATGACTAGGAAAACTATCAATAAAAGAAAAATCTAGTGGGGCAAATTGGTCAGCTACAAATGCAGGAAGGGCCATGTTGAAAACCTCCCTATATGATTGATTTCAACTTCAAAGTTAGGGAGAGTTTTAAGTTATTGTAGCATCAGAGTGAGTATGGGGCTGCTTGAAAGACACGATGATCAAATAGAGATATGGACAATGGAGTCACGAGGATGTTTACCATAGAATTGATAGTGGAGTTGCCAAGGTGAGAGATCTTCAACCCACACTTCCCTAGCTCACCTAACAGGGGAGATGTAAAACTTTGTTGTACTTAGGGAAAAATATTCTAATCCTCTCCCCGACAACGATGCTAGAAAGATGTTGTGGCTACATCTTGCACAAACAGCACAAGTGCAGCAAGAAGCAAGGGAAGCCCCCTAGAGACAACCTCTGGGTTGATTATAGACTAGTGCCTCAGACATCTTAAATAAAGGAGTGCTTGTAAGTTTATATGTGAGGTATTTGTAGCACTCCAATGGTCACGTAAATAAAAAAGGTATGAGTGGGGTTGGTTCATTCCTCCAAAGGTATGAGTTATGTGTTTCAAGTATTGCCTCACACTCACAGTTCCCAGTAGTATCACATAGAATAGTTGAGGCCGAATACTTCAAAGGGGATTACAGCTTAATAGGATTTGTTGAGAAAATGAGAGAGGATTAGGAGAGATCATAACTCATCATATAGAGCCCGAACCAGCCAGAATTCTATGTTGAAAATATAGAGTTGCAAGCAATGGGAAATTATATGTACACTTATTTGAGTTACAAGAAGAAATAATGGACTGAAGAGAGGATGGGTGCTATGATTCTTATAGAGAAGTTTAAAGATATAATTCATCCCTTCTTACATGCATTATGCATTAATAAATCAACACACATGGATCTGTAAGGAAGCATGAAATAATTTCTAGTAGCTATTGCAACACACATGCAGAAAATAATATGAACATAATGGAATTATTAGAAGGAAAAACATATTGTAATCACTACCATTTTTGTGACAGTCTGCAGATATGAATGTGTAAAGTAATACAGTCTCAGATAATAGCCATTCACTTACAGAGTTATGAGCCAAAAACTTTATCACAGATTTCAGCCCTCTCGGGTGAGAAATTCTGGAACCTTTTGCATAATATTGCTTCCCCCTATTTGTAAGAGGAGGGAGAGCTGGAATTATAGTCTACAAAATATTTGAGCCTGAGCCCCAGCTGTCATGTTAGACTAGATGCCTCGGTTAGTGTTAGGCTATGTTGCCCAAAAAACATTACAATCGGGATCCAATCTCTTTCTTGGAAATAAACAAAAATAAAATCATAGAGCAAGAAGATAGAGAGATGAAGGAGGAGGTGTCCCCTTGTTGTCCCAGTGGAGTCCCCTAATCAAGCCACGTCCCTGTCGTGATGCGTTCCATTTGTTGCTCGGCCAATTTGTTTCGATTCTGCCTTAACTTCTTGAGTGAGTTGTTTAGTGGAGAAGTTATGGAGTGTTTCTGGGCAGTGTTGCGCTATCCAAAGGAGCAAGATTCCATGCCAAGTCATTAAGTCTTCGTTGGGCCTCCCATACTGTCATTTACTCACTGCCCCCTTGCTTCATTCAATGGCGGAGCTGCTGAAGCATCCACCTTTAACAACGAAGTTTATCTACAGCGGGACTTTTACCTTAAAATATGATGAAACAGGAGGGAACTTTTGATTCCCCCCTTAGCCTTGATGATTTTAGCCCCATTTGTAACTTCCCGCATATAACTGGGGGCTAGAAGCAAGGGTTGAGCCCTAGAGCATTAAGGCCTTCATGTTCCTGTCTGGGGGCTTCTTTCCCTTTGTTACGCCAAATATCGCATGTCAATGCTTTACTGTGTTTCGCTTGTGGCGCTTCCCTCTGTCCTCGCAATTGCCGATCCATGGGGTCGGGCCTGCTAAAAGGTATTACAATTGCAATCATAGAGAGGGGGGGACTCTTTAGCTTTTTCTTTGAAGTAGGACAATAGTCCGAATGCCATATCTTTATATACCCTGTCGTAATACTTTATTGCATCTGGGGGAGGAGTCCTGCATATCACAATCGCATTGCACTCTTGTCTTAATCCTTTACCCCTTAACTGCTGCGATTTCCCATCTGCGGGGTGACGTCATTACTACCACATGTCACCCTGTGAGTGGTGACACGTGGCACTCGGAAATTATCCCATGTCACTCCCAAAAACACTAAAACTGGGTGACACATGTCCTATGCCACGTCATCAACCATACTGCCACATCACTACTGACGTCAGTTGCCCTGTTAGCTCTACAAACCAATCACATTCCATCACATGGCCCCCTGGAGGAGAGAGAAAAAGGTCTGCCTGACCCTGTTTTGCAAGCCATTCCCTTGTTAATTAATTTCAGCATTCCCCGACAATACAACACTTTATCGCAAATCGGCCCCCGCACAGTCTTTGGAGTTCAAAACACCACCAATCCATTGATCGTTGAACGTCGATACTGTCGTACTATCATGTGGAGGAGAGAGATGGGGGTTGGCCCACTCCTATTTTGCTCTGCTTTCCTTTGTATTTGGCTTCCTCAGCTACCTGGCGAAGCTCTACTTTATCGCATGGTCGACGGTCTTACAGATCTTTAAGTTAAAATCCCACTAATACATCGATTGCTGATATCATAGGACTATGGCACTACGATATCAGCCTTCAACACTGAGAACCCTCAATAATCCTTAAGTGTGAACCGTGGGACTCCGCCAATGGCCGATTGTGATATATACTCTGCCTAGACCCATCAACTACCGATATGCAATATCTGCGATCGACGGATCGTTGTTCCTCCCTCCTTTAGTGCTAGTTACCCACCTGAATGCCAATATGTGATATGCAATGAACCTCCCAGGTCTCGATTGCAATTTTTCCCTCATACTTAGCCATTTTTAGATTTTCTGAGCTTTCCAAGGTAATCTTAAAAATTCTTTAACTTCTGCTCCAGGAGACCATTTTTTGACTTCCATATACCATTGGAAAGATCTTTCCGAGCACTAGGAAATGGAGAGGGACTGATTAGGATTTAACAACTTCCATGGCCCAAAAATTAGCATCAAAAATAACTTTTATTTGACTTTTTAAGCAACTGAACATTAATGAAGCAGTGAGTGACAACAGGGGGACAGAGGAGGAGAGAGAGAGGGAGATAGTGACAAGGTTGGAGGGAAAAGAGAGAGAGAGAGAGAGAGATGGGGGAGAGAGAAGGACATAGGAGAGAAAGGGAGAGTGGGGAAGGGCTTCAGAGGGAGGCACAAAGTGATGGAGCTGGAGGCTGAGAGAGGGAATGAAGAAGAAAGACATAGAGAGAGAAAAGTGGAGAGAGAGAGAGGGAGTGAGAAGGGAGAGATGGAGAGAGAGTGTGTTTGTTTTGGGGTGAGATAGAAAGACAAAAAAGGAGATATGGAAGGAAGGGGGAGATAAGGAGAGAGGTAGGGAGATAGTAACTGAGTTGGAGGGTGAAGAGAAAGAGAGAGAGAGAGATGAGGGGGAGACAGAGGGAGGTAGGAGATAAAGGGAGAGAGAGGAAGGAAGAGAGAGAGGATGTGAGAGAGAGACGGAGAGAGGGAGGGGCATAGAGAGGGAGGAAAGAAGAATGACATAGAGATATAAAGGTGGAGAGAGAGATAGGGAGTCATAAGGGAGAAGAAAAGAGAGGGAGAGAGGAGAGAAAGAGGGAAGAGAGATAGAAAGGGGAGAGAAGGAGAGAAGGGGAAGAGAGAGGGAGAGGGAGATGAAGAGGGATGAAGATATAGATGGATAAGGAGAAAGAGTGTGTATGTTTTGGGGTGATATAGAGAGACAAAGGAGAGATAGAGGGAGATAGAGATATAGATGGGAGAGAGGGAAGAAGATTTTTTTCTCTAGATGCACAGATGATCCGAATTGGATCCATAAAGAACTGTCAAAGGAACCATGACTGTATCAGGTCAGGATGAACATCAACGAATTCCAAAACAGCGATCAAAAACACCCCTGAACTAGTGGCAGTGGCAGCCAGCGTGGAATGATGAGGACCTCAGTCAAAGTGCGCTGACCGAGGCCCATGGAAACTGTGTGGGAGGTCGAATTAGCCCTTGGGAGGCCCGGATCAGGAAACAGAGGTGAATTTTGATGTGCGATTAGCGCTAATCATGCATCGCTGGGCGAAAAGGCTTGAAATGGAGAAACCTTGAGCACTTAGTTGTGTGGGGAGTTGGAGAACCGAAGGGAAAATGGTTAAAAGGCTAAAGGACAACATCGAGACCCACGCTCCGAAAAACTGGTGGTATTGATCGGGAGCTCCTTGAATGGTAAGCGGTTTTGGATGAAAGTGGAGCGATCCCACTCAACGATCGACACGTGGCAAGCGAAGGAGAGAGAAAACCACCGCTGAACACGTGCTAATGGTCGAGCAAGTCAACTGTGTGAAATGAGCGAACGACGTTAGATTTGGGGGATCCAGATCAGACGACTAAGATCGCGCCCGATCGGGAAGCAGAATCGACAAAGGATTAAGCCACAGTTTGTAAATATTTGAGGTTCGTTTGACTACCACGGTGGAGAAAGACTCATTCCATGACGTAACCGAAGAATTGAACTGATGAAGTAGGCTGGTGCTTTGCAAGAGGACATGTGGCCACTCCCTGTGAGATGATGATGACGCCGAGCCAGGGAACTCCAAGCGCAGCTACAGAAGGCGATTCGACGAAGGCGGAAGAGGAAATGAACAAACATGGGAACAAATGGCTTTAAAGCCATGAACAGAAGACAAAAGACATAGAGAACCCTGAGAGGAGGACGAAACTCAGAGAGACAAAGAGACCAGAATCCCTAGAGGAGGACGGAACACAGAGAAGAAGATAGTGAAGTAAAAGCAGAAGAAGACAGAGGGTCGAGCTGACCAAAGGAAGCATCGAGCACCAGAGAGCTTGAGAGGTTCAAGCCATCCCTGAGAGGATCTGTCAAACCAGAGAGGTCAAAGAGCTGGTAGGCAGAAGAGTCTGTGCACTCCAGTGGCTTGGGGAATCCAAGAACCATCCTACCAAGCAAATCTGTTTCAGGTGACTCATATTGAGCTCTTGCATTGCAATTCTCTGCTTAAGACACAATAAAATAAGGCCACCACTGAGAGCTAGACCAGAGATGTAGCCCTAGAGAATAGGGTGAACTCCTTATTAATTTCTTGTGTCCTTTTATTTGCTTGTTGTATTTCTCTGCTGTCTTTCCATTTCTAGTGTTTCTGTATTTGCAATTTGATCGATCCGTTGCTTAAATAACATAGACACACACACCAGCACATGATTCTGTAATACCTTTATTCAATAAATATTTAACTGAGGTCACTCATAGGGTGATTATCAGATCAAGTGGTATCAGAGCTTTAGGCTGTAAGGTTAGACAAGCTTGCATTGGTTTTAGCTGTTGAATGCTCACTAGATCAAAGCTCAAATTAGGAGAAGGAGAGTTTGTGGAAACTAATCCTGAAATTGGGAGAGTCTATCTTCAGAAGATAATGTCAGAGGAAGGTTCTGTGGGGCCAGACCCTCAATTCATACAAAGTTTCCTAGCTATAAAGTCTATGGTAGAAGAAATGTATAAGGACTTTAGAAAGCATAAGGATGAAGACTCCTCAGGTTCTAAACAAGATAAAGAAGAAGATGAGTCTCATTTCCATGACCACTCCAAGGGAAAAGGGAAAGAGGAAAGTTTTCTCACACCTCCTAATAGCCCTGTGCATAATAAGAAAGCATTTTTTATTAAGCTAGACGTTAAATTTGATTTACCTATATATGATGGAGAGCTAAATGTTGAAAAGTTGGAAAATTGGATTAGACAAATTGATGTTTATTGCAAGGTATAGAACATAGACTCAGACAAGAGTAAGATTCAGCTGGCAAGCCGACGCCTAGGAGGCATTGCCTTGGTTTGGTGGGAAGGCAGAACCCAAGCTGATATGAAAAGACATGGTAAGACTATCTCTGTCTGGAGTGAATTTTTTTCTGCAATCAAAAATCAGTTCTATCCATTGGCCTACATGCAACAAGCTATGATGAGTTGGCAAACTCTTCGACAGTTGAAAGGGAAAAGTGTGCAAGGGTATACTCAAGAATTTAGAAACAGAGCATTGATGTTGGGTGTCTCATTAGACTCACCAAAGACTCTTTTGAAGTACATTGGTGGTCTACACAGCTATATGAGGCATACCATCCTCATGTTTAATCCCACCAGTATAGATGAGGTATCTATACAAGCTATTCATCTAGAAGCTAGAGGAAAGAATGGAAATCCAGAAGTTGGGGGACCATCCCAACCCACTGCAAGCAAGAGCAAGGAGAAAAGAAAGCAAAAGTGGAAAGCAATGAAGGCTAACACTGCACAGAAAAGCAAAGCTTCATGCACTCACTGTAAAAAGGATGGGCATGATGATGAGCATTGTTGGATTCTGCATCCAGAGCTGAGACCTAAGAAGTACGAGGGCAAGAAGAAGAAGATTTTTGCAACTATTCAGAATTATTTGGGGTCAGACTCAAGAGATGAAACAACTATTGCAACCACAACTATAAAAGGTAATAATTCCGAAGCGTCTACTAGTAATTCTGCTCAATCTGTTATTGATGAAGAAAATGACAGAAAAAGACATGAGATTTTACATATTCAAGTTGTTTCCAAAAATCAAAAGATTGATACTTTGTTTGATAGTGGCTCACAATTAAATCTAATTTCTGAAGCAATTGTAAAGAAATTGGGATTAGCAACTACACCTCATAAGAAACCATACCCATTAGGATGGTTGAATGATAAAGCACAACTACAAGTGACTAGACAGTACAAACTCAAGTTTTCTCTTGGGTCAACATTTGTAGATGAGGTTGAGTTAGACATAATTCCTTTGGATATATGTGGAATTGTTTTAGGAAGTCCTTACTTGTATGATAGAAAGGCTATTTTCTATAGAGCTGAAAACAAGTATCTACTTGTTAAAGATGGAATCGAATACTTTGTAAGAGCTCACAAGCTCA
Source organism: Pinus tabuliformis (assembly GCA_031772625.1). Taxonomy (NCBI): domain Eukaryota; kingdom Viridiplantae; phylum Streptophyta; class Pinopsida; order Pinales; family Pinaceae; genus Pinus; species Pinus tabuliformis. Next base: position 588,636,012 of record CM062810.1, read on the forward strand.
AGAATAATTATACTCTCATAAACTCAGGGCAGATGAAAAGAATGATAAATTCATGCAAACACATCTTACTAATGGTTGTAAGGAAAGGAAACCTGATAAAACCAATGTATTTGAGGCCTGTAATGCTGAACAACAAGCCGATATAGAAAAGGTTGTTTCAGAGTATTATGTCCTATTTCAATAACCTAAAGGTCTGCCACCCAAAAAGGGAATAGTACATGATATTATTTTGCAGAAAGATGTTCCATTTCCTAACATTGGAATGTACAGGTTGTCTTCTTTAGAGAATGTTGAAATCAAGAAGCAGGTGTAGGAGTTGCTCGAGAAAGGGTTCATCAGGCCTAGCACATCACCATGTGGGTCACCAATCGTTTTGGTGAGAAAGAAAGATGGCTCATGGAGAATGTGCATTGATTACCAAGCACTGAATAAGATAACAATAAAAAATTGTTATCCCCTTCCTCGCATAGATGATCTTTTAGATCAATTGAAGGAAGCTGTTTATTTCACCAAGCTGGATTTGCACAGTGGATACCATCAGGTCAGGGTTGCAGAGCAAGATGCATGGAAGACTGATTTCAAAACAAAGCAGGGATTGTATGAATGGTTGGTTATGCCTTTTGGCTTAAATAATGCTCCTGCTACTTTCATGAGATTAATGAATGATGTACTCAGACCTTTTCTTGATGATTTTGTTATTGTGTACCTGGATGACATTTTGATTTTTAGTAAAACGTGGGAAGAACATTTAAAGCATGTTAAGCAAACATTAGATGTTTTGAAAAGTGAAAAACTTTATGTTAAACTCTCAAAATGTGAATTTGGAAAAACATCTCTAAACTACTTGGGTCATATAGTAGGGGGAGGTGAATTGAAAATAGATCCCTCTAAAGTGGCAATCATTGTAAACTGGCCTACACCCAAGTCTGCTACAGAAGTGAGAGGCTTCTTAGGAGCAGCACAATATTGGAGAAAGTTCATTTCTAACTTTTCCTCAATTGCAGCTCCCTTACATGCTTTGACAGGATTGAATAAGGTGTTTCAGTGGGGAGGCAAACATCAGAAAGCCTTCAACTAAATAAAAGATTAGTACAACACATGTACTATCACTGCCAGATCTACAAAGACCATTTGAGATGCAAACTGATGCCAATGACTATGCCAAGGGAGCAGTGTTGACACAGCACGGTAAACCCATATGTTATCATTCTGAGACTTTTAATCCTGCAGTAGTTAACTATCCTACATATGATAAAGGATTGTATGCATTAGTTTAGAGTGTGAAAAAGTGGAAACATTACTTAATGGGAAAAGAGACAGTAATACATACTGATCATCAACCACTTCAATATTTTCACTCCCAAACTAAGTTGCAGCAATAAAGACATTACAGATGGATGGGTTTTCTACAATAGTTTCATTTAGTCATCAGATATAAAAAGGGTATACATAACAAGGTTGTAGACATGTTATCTAGACCCATTATAAATGCATCCACCATACTTAAGCATAATTCTGTACTACATGAAAGCTACATTGAACAATATGCTCAGGATATGGACTTTAAGGATGTATATGCAACTTTGAGTGAAGGCAAAAGAGTAGAAGAATTGGACTATCACATGAAGGACCGACTCTTATATCATTGTGGGAAACTCCGCATTCCACAAACTGAAAGAGTAAAGATAATTAGGGAAGCACACACTTCTCTGATATCAGGTCACTTTGGGGCAAGTAAAACAGTTTCACAGCTGCAAAGGTTTTGTTATTGGCCAAAAATGAATGAGATAGTTTCTAGATATGTAAGAGGGTGTGCTATGTGTGCTAAAAGCAAGCCCAGTAACAGAAAACTAGGCTTGTACACTCCATTGATAGTTCCTTCTCACCCTTGGGAAACTGTTTCCATGGATTTTGTTGGAGGACTGCCTAAATCTAGGAAAGGTCATGATTATCTATATGTTGTTGTGGATAGGTTTAGCAAAATGTGTATTTTGATACCTTGTAATAAACAGATTATAGCTTAACAAACTGCAAATTTATTATTTGAACATGTATGGGTTCATTTTGGATTACCCACTTCTATTGTATCTGATCAAGACACCCGATTTATGGGGAAGTTTTGGTCAAGTTTGTGGGAACTAATGGACACCAAACTGAAGAAAAGCACAGCTTTTCATCCACAAACTCATGGCCAGATAGAAGTAGTTAACAGGACAGTGATCCAGTTACTGAGAGGATATTGCAGCAAACATCCTAAGCTTTGGGATGAACACTTGTGTTATGTGCAACATGCTCACAACAGAGAAAAACATTCTTCTACACAGAGATATCCTTTTGAGACATGTTTTGGTTTCACACCAAGGTCTCCTTTGGATTTTGTCTTTGGTAAAGATACCATGGTTGATGGGCACAGTGATGTGGACAAGGCAACTAGGTTCATTGAACAGATCCAGGAGATCCACTAGGAAGTACAGGAACATCTGGAAAAGAGCCAAGCCAAGTACAAGGGTAGGCATGACAAGCATGAGATGGAGCATAGTTTTCAAGTTGGTGACCAGGTCTGGCTATATATAAGCAAGGGCAAGATGCAACGTGAAGGTAAAAAAACTACAGCCTATCAGGTATGGACCCTTTAGGATACTTGAGAAGATTGGTGAGAATGCTTTTTGCGTTGATCTACCAGCTTACATGCACATCTACTCAGTCGTAAATGCAGATTGCTTGAGATTGTTTGAACCTTCAATGATTGAGGACCCTGAAGAGCAAAGTCAATTTCCTTCTATTGATGACCTGCTACCTGAATATCTTAATGAATTGCAGGAAGACACAGTGTTGGACAGGAAGGTGAGGACAATGCGCAGGGGAGATGTGGAGTACCTCAGGATTGGGCTCAAAGGTTCAAAGCCAAGCAGTGCAAAGTGGATTGAGATTGGACAAGTGAGAAAGCAATACCCTCACTTAGTCGATGCTTGAAAACCAACTTTTGGTGGTCCAAAAGCTTTTTCAGTGGGAAGGTCGTGATCCAAATTGGATCCATAAAGAACTGTCAAAGGAACCATGACTGTATCAGGTCAAGACGAACATCAAAGAATTCCAAAACAACGATCAAAAACACCCCTGAACCAGTGGCAGTGGCAACGAGCATAGAATGACGAGGACCTTGGTCAAAGCGCGCTGACTGAGGCCCATGGAGACTGTGCGGGAGGTTGAATTAGCCAATGGGAGGCCCGAATTGGGAAACGGAGGTGGATTTTGATGTGCGATTAGTGCTAATCACACATCGCTGGGTGAAAAGGCTCGAAATAGAGAAGCCCCAAGCACTTGATCGCGTGGGGAGCCGGAGAACCAAAGGGAAAAAGACGAAAAGGCTAAAGTACAATTGCGATACCCGCGCTCCGAAAAACCGATGGTATTGATCGGGGGCTCCTTGAATGGTAAGCGGTTTTGGATGAAAGCAAAGCGATCCCACACAGCGATCGACGCGTGGCAAGTAGAGGAGAGAGAAAACCACCACTGATCGCACACTAACGGTCAAGCAAGTCAACCGCGTGAAATGAGCGAATGGCATTGGATTTGGGGGATCCAGATCGGACAGCTGAGATCGCGCCCAATGAGGAAGCGAAATCGCCAAAGGATTAAGCCACGATTTGTAAAGATTTGAGGTCCATTTGACCGCCATGGTGGAGAAAGACTCATTCCATGACGTAACCGAAGAACTAAACTGATGAAACAGGTTGGCGCCTTGCAGGAGGACATGTGGCCACTCCCTGCGAGCTGATGATGACGCCGAGCAGGGGAACTCGAAGCGCAGCTGCAGAAGGCGATTCGACGGAGGCGGAAGAGGAACTTAACAGACATGGGAATGAATGGCTTTAAAGCCATGAAAATAAGATAGAAGACACAAAGAACCCCGAGAGGAGGACGAAACTTAGAGAGACAAAGAGACTAGAATCCCGAGAGGAGGATGGAACACAGAGAAAAAGACAGTGAAGCAAAAGCAGAAGAAGACAGAGGGCCGAGCTTACCAAAGGCAGCATTGAGCACCAGAGAGCTTGAGAGGTTCAAGCCATCCTTGAGAGGATCTGTCAGACCAGAGAGGTCAAAGAGTTGGTAGGCAGAAGAGTCTGTGCACTCTAGTGGCTTGGGGAATCCAAGAACCACCCTGCCAAGCAAATATGTTTCAGGTGACTCATATTGAGCTCCTGCATTGTAATTCTCTGCTTAAGACACAATAAAATAAAGCCACCACTGAGAGCTAGACCGGAGATGTAGCCCTGGAGAATAGGGTGAACTCCTTATTAATTTCTTGTGTCCTTGTATTTGCTTGCTGTATTTCTTTGTTGTCTTTCCATTTCTAGTGTCTGTGTATTTGCAATCTGATCGATCCGTTGCTTAAATAACATAGACACACACACCAACACATTTGTCTGTAATACCTTTATTCAATAAATCTTTAACTGAGGTCACTCATAGGATGATTATCAGATCAACTGATTTCAGTATAGATGATCATTTCTAATCCTATTTGATTGTTTGAAGTAGCTATATTGATTTAGGTGTAGATGATGATTTCTAATCCTATTTGATTGATGCACTAGATGCATTTATTTTCAGTGTATATGTTGATTTCTAATCCTATTTGATTGGTTTCTTTAGATGCATTGATTTCAGTGTAGATGGTGCTTTCTAATCCTATTTGATTGCTTTCACTAGATGCATTGATTTCAACATAGATGTTGATTTCTAATTATATTTGATTTCTTGCACTAGATGCATGGATTTCAGTGTAGATGTTGATTTCTAGGCTTATTTGATTGCTTGCATTAGATGCACTGATTTCAGTGTAGATGTTGTTTTCTAATCCTATTTGATTGATTGCATTAGATGGATTAGATGTTGTTAATCTTGAGGCTGTAAATTATTAAAAATATTTTTCAAGATTAGATGGAAGGGGGAGAGAGGGAAGAAGATTTCTTGCACTAGATGCATTTATTTCAGTGTAGATGGTGATTTCTAATCCTATTTGATTTTTTTCACTAGATGCATTGATTTTAGTGTAGATGTTGATTTCTAATTATATTTTATTACTTGCACTAGATGTATCGATTTCAGTGTAGACGTTGATTTCTAATCCTATAGATATAGATATATATGGTGGGGGCATAGAGAGAAGAATATTCTTTGCGCTAGATGCATTGATTTTAGTATAGATGATCAATTATAATCCTATTTGATTGCTTGAAGTAGATGTATTGATTTCAATGTAGATGATGATTTCTATCCTATTTGATTGATGCACTAAATGCATTGATTTTCAGTGTATATGTTGATTTCTAATCATATTTTATTCGTTTCTTTAGATGCATTGATTTCATTGTAGATGGTGCTTTCTAACCCTATTTGATTGCTTTCAGTAGATGCATTGATTTCAACACAAATGTTGATTTCTAATTATATTTGATTGCTTGCACTAGATTCATGGATTTCAGTGGAGATGTTCATTTCTAGGATTATTTGATTGCCTGCATTAGATGCATTGATTTTAGTGCAGATGTTTAATTGCATTAGATGGATTAGATGTTGTTAATATTGAGGTTGTAAATTATTAAAAATATTTTTCAAGATTAGATGGAAGGGGGAGAGAGGGAAGAAGATTTCTTGCACTAGATGTAATTATTTCAGTGTAGATGGTGATTTATAATCTATTTGATTTTTTGCACTAGATGCATTGATTTCAGTGTAGATGTTGATTACTAATTATACTTGATTACTTGCACTAGATGTATTGATTTCAGTATAGATGTTGATTTCTAATCCTATTTGATTGTTTGCACTAAATGCATTGATTTTAATGCAGATGTGGATTTCTAATCATATTTGATTGTGTGCACTAAATGCATTGATTTCAGTGTAGATGTTGATTTCTAATCTCATTTTATTTCTTGCATTAGATGAATTGATTTTAGTGTAGATGTTGATTTCTAATACTATTTGATTTCTTTCATTAGATGCATTAGATGTTAATCTCGAGGCTACAAATTATTAAAAAAATTATTTTTCAAGATATATTAGTACCTAGAGGGACATTATTAAGAATTAATTAGATGTCAAAAGTTGCGATACCTAGAATTAAAATGAAATATATGTGCATAATCAATCCTCCTGCAAAACACAAATTAATACTTGACAAGATTGTCTCCCTTTTCCATCGCCAACTAATTACTAATAGACGATTATGTATACTCAAAATTACTAGTAGATAATTGTTTACAACAATGTATTCAAAATATTTATACGAGGAAAAGATATATTTATAAACATTCAAAACAAATCAAAATATTATTGAAAGAGATGTGATAATTGTTTGGATGTAAAGATTTTATAAATCTTGCCACTCATTAAAAAAATTCAAAAATTCATTATTTCTTGACTTCACAAAATAGACTATAGATTAAAAAAAATCAAAATATTCTTCAAGGAAATTAATTATTTCAAACATTAGAAAAGAAAAAATTTATTTCAAGAGTAATCTTGACATAGTAAATTCTTAAAACTATGCATCAAGATATATTTAGTAATACCTAGAGGGAAAATATTAAGAATTAGTTATTTGTTAGAAGTTGTGATACCTAAAATTAAATAAAATAGATATGTAGTATCAATCCTCCTACAAACTATTGAAAAGATTCTCTCTCTTCTTCATCACCAACTAGTTATTAATAGAAAATTACATACACATATAAAAATATAACACAACAATTGTAACATTCACAAACACTACCATCCAAATCCAAACATGTAAATACACAAACCACTCAAAACATCCAAAAACAGATGTACAAACCATTCAAGGCAAGCAACACAGACTAAATTAAAGAAGAGAATGATATGGTCATGCCAAGCAAAGATAACATAATGTTAATTTTGAAGTTAATGTCAAACATATACATAATAATGATGATCTAAAAATGTGACATTGTTTCCCTTAACTGGAACCAGCTTAGATCCATCTAACAGTGGATCTATCATGCGGCGAGAGGGATCAAATCACTTGAGGTTAAAAAATTTCCTCAAGTTCTACATTCCAAAAGGAATGTTTTCACCTTGAGGAATTTGATCCCTCTCGGCGCATGATAAATCACTGTTAGATAGATCTAAGCTTGTAGTACCATTTTCGCGGTAGGATTGCCTGAGCACCATGTTTCATCGTGCCTCATTATCAGTGTTACCATCACAAGGGTGCAGGAATGACCTAACTACCGATGAAGGAGAGTACGGATGTAGGAGGAGCCAGGGAGTCAGTATAGCAGGAAGCATTGGAGAATGTATGTGAAGAACAGAAGAAATAATGTCAAAAAATCAAGGTAGCGATGAGAGATGAACGCTTTTATGTTGAAGCATATCGAAGGAATAGTGACAAGACTAGTTGAGCATATAAAAGCTGTTATTCTTAGACAGATTTAGAAAATTTATGGGAGAAGTATTATAGAGGTTAATGAGTAAAACATCCGAGGAGTCTCCCGAGACCTCGAGGAAAAAGATTTATAAGCATCGAACAAGCTTAAAGGTGGATGATCGATCTAAAAGTAGAAGAGTTCCCTTGCATCTTCAAAAGGATAGGTAGACACTAATAATTCAAGACATTCACATATTTACTTCAAATAAACTTCTTAGAATTCCAGTCGCATAAGTATCTAGTATTAAGGTTTAGATGAGTCAAACATTTTGAGCATTCCACTTCATTATCTAGCAAGTAGGTTTATAGATCGAAAATCAATGAGAAATTAAGGGACAACTAATTTGAACCTGTCACAAGGTGAATTTCAAATATATCCTCACTGACAAGTGAAAAAAATTTAATGATGGCCATTTGCTTATGGAAGTAGCCATCTTCAAATATAGCATAATATTTCATTGTTATATGGTATTGAAAAAGTATTAGGGTAGGAACAACATGAATTAAGTCCAATCTATGATACTCTTTAAATTGGAAAAGAACAACAACTAGAGATATGAAAGATATGAAGAGTATATGCTAATTTAAAAACAAATAAAAATAAATAAATAAATAAATAATAAAATAATAATTGTTGGTTCATAAAAACATTATTATTAAACATTTAAGATCTTAAAATAAATGCAACTAAAGAGCTTTATTCTTTTTACCATCCCATAGGGATCTAGGTGTAAAACATGAAATGGCCTTTCTAAACTCCACAAATGCAATTTTTGTCAAACTCTAAGAATTGCCCAGACTCTACTTATATACAGAAAAATGAAATTACCAACATTCATGTTAAAAGTCATTTGCTCATATAATCAACAAAGTAGGAAACAATATGATTTTCTTACCTAATAAAGAACTTTGAAAATGTCTTTTCATATTGTTAATGTCTTATTCTCCTAAGAATACAATAATTTTTTCATCTCATTCGAGTAAGGAATGACAACAAAAATGGGTGTTACAACTATGTAAAAGACAATGCATAACTCCACTTGTTTTCTCCTCAACCCACCATCCTTTTCCACCATTGCAATAGATATTTTGAAAAAGGAGAAAGAAGTTCATGCAAGGATGGTATTTTCTTATTGTGAATAATGAAAAGTCTTCTATAGAACGACTATCAATGTGCCTTGCAATTGTTATAGACATTTTTGTGCCTCGCGTCAAGGAGCAGGAAATGTCGATAATTACAGGGATCCTCAGTCCCTAAACATGTTGTTCTTACCCCTAAAAGAACAAGGTCATCAATCAACAGCACTTCCAATCAGTTCTCCACCTGAAAACACTTCAGAACAGGCTTATTTTGGATCATGTCAGCTGCTTAACTGAGCTTCTGCGCTGTATTGCAACTGTCCCACTCTGTACCTGCGCTGGAAGTCAAAAACAATGAAGGCTACCTGCGCTGGGCGAGATTGGCCAAGTGGCACAGTCCTCCTGCAAGGTGTCAATTGCCCAGGAAGCTTCCAAACTGACACTTGGGTCATGAGATTCGCCCTGTGATGAGTAAGAGGTACTTGATCACCATGTGTAAGCAAGGATCTCCAAGTGGACACAGGAACTGAAGATTAACTGGAGATGGAGAGGACACAAGGCAGCTTCATGTCAGTCTCAAGCTGACTCATCCTTTTCTCTTCTCTCCTATATATAGAGCTCTTCTATGAGGTCTATGGAGGCTGGAATTTTGGTATAAGCAAGGAGGTGCTGTTGGTATACTGCCAGGATTATTGGGTGATTGTTTTACTAGAGGTGAAGAAGAGAGTTCTTGCTGCCGAGGAGGTGCTGCTGGATTGGGGCCAACATCATTGGTTGTAACTTCCTCTGGAACCCTGTTACTTTCTATCAATAAAGTTTGCATGTTCTTCTATATACTTGTTTTACATAGATGCTTTTGTGTTTACATGTATATTTGATGCAACCTAATCCATGCTTCAATTATGATTGCTTGTATCTCGTAGTTTGCTCCCTTTTTGTTGTGCAGATTCTGTGTGTAGCTGGATCGGCTTGGAGAGTAAAGAGCTGGGAACGGGATACAAAGCGAGAAGGACAAGGATCGACTAAGCGCAAGACACCAGGTTGGTTGATCCTCTTTCTATTCTCTCTGTGCTTTCATAAAGATGAACATGAAAACTTTGTCATTCAGTTGTTGCTAAAGTCTGTCACCTTTAGAAAGGGTTAGTGTCATCCGCATCGGATACTTTTCCCCACAACAAACTGGCGACTCCGCTGGGGAACCCTAGTATCTTGTTGTTGTAGTATTTTTCTATTCATTTCTTGAAGAAAGGAGTGCCGAATCGAAAAGCTTTTGACTCTATCAAAAGCGAAGTAGAGGGTTTTTGCTACTCTTGCTCCTTTGCTGAGCAAATTCAAGATTTAAAGAGCTAATCTACAGATGAATCCTTACTCTTTGTGATAGATCTTTATCCTCTTGATCATCCCTTAGCCTGTACTTAACCCATAGCATTTTATTTCAGTCAAAACAGTACATTTTTGAGCTTTTTATGACCCGGAATTCTTAGCAGACGTAACTCTCGTAAGTCAGTGCAGGCTGTCCACAGGCAGTCTGCATTACAGCGCAGGTGCTCCCTTCGGGAACTGCGCTGAGAGTGAGATTGGCAGACCAGTGCCTGCGCTGGTCCAGTTGGCCTTAGTCTAGCTCAGCTCTTCCTTTGTGTCTTGGCCCTGTTTGCACTTGTTTTTTGGCTGATTGCTTGCTGGTTATTGTATTTGTTGTAGACCACTTCTCCTTGACATTATTCCGCCTCAGTTGTGTGATGAAATTGTAAACGTTCTTTCAGTATTTCTTGTTTCAGTTACAATTTCCCATTGTGAAAAGCGAACCTAGTAGCTGTGGCCTCTTAGATTGCGATCTTATGAGTTAGTGTTATTGCTGTTCATAGCTGTTTTGGATTGGTTTGCTTCTCACTTTATGGTTTGAATCTATACTTTTCCTGTATTTAAAACAAGTCTTTCATAAGGTGTTCTTTTGATTGTGGACAAGCTTGTTTATTTCTACTTGAAAGTTGATTCAAAAATCATACAACAGTTTCCTTTTGTTAAGCATCAACATTAAGGATAACGAAAAGAAATACATGCATTGTGCATTTTGCATTTGACTGTATGCTTGACGATTTAGGAAAATGTGCATTTTAGTGTGTGTTCTTTGATCTGTGGAAAAAGTTGTGTCTTGCTCTTTCCTCAAGTAGATTAAGGTTTTCAAAGTTGAAAGATTGAAAAGACTTTGCTTCTCATTCTTAGATTGCATATAGGAAGTTGTATATATACATCTCGTGGCGAACCTGAAAGGCAAACTGTTAAGAAAGATCAACATTAAAATAAACTCAATTTACATAACAACGCTTTGGAATTTAACGCAAACATCTAGAGGTCTAGGTAGAGACGTGTTCCGGCGTCGTTAAACATAGTGATTGTCGATCTCTACGAAGGTGGGTGATTCCTCCTGAGAGTCGGTGGCACTAACACGGATTTGAGCTCCCGCGTACCGTCGCGTATATTGGGAGACCCCTATAGGCTTTTATCCTTTATCCTTAGGAAACCGTGTCGGCCGCCCTACTGATCGCGATGCAGTGAACACAGCATTCACGAAGATCGACCACCCGTACCGTAAAACGTATTCTGTGGTTTCGCGAAAGGTTTGGCACACCCTCTGCCTAGATCTCCAGAGCAGTTTCTTTTGGCCCTTTTCAAACTCTATAACTGAAAAGGTCCAACCGAGCATTTGTCACTTCGGGCTCGTTAATACATCGAAGGCGACTAGAGTCATCTTTAGCTTTTTCTCGACTCTTAAAACATGAAAAAGCAAGTTTGTGTCTAAAAGCGTCGTAAATAAAACTTATTTTAAAGCGGAACATAATCACCTGTTATTCCCACGTTGATCTTTCAGTTGAAAAGTATGGAGCCCACCAACCAAGGAAGTAACCTTGGCGGAAGTCCAAATCCCTTCTCCTCTTGGGGAGATGTTGGTGCGCCTCATATGGCTACATTGTCACTTCCAGGATTGACAATCGGCCTTCCTGTTTGGCTCTTTTCAACTAATGTTGTCCAAATCGCCACTAATCCTGAGCAGTCGAATCAACTGTCAGAACAATCTAGAACTACCCACCAGCCTTCTACCTCTTGTGATACTTCCTCTGATCCTTCATCTTCGCAGGGTAGAGCCGGCAAAAGTCAGCCTCCCAAGGAGAAGAAAGAAAAGAAGAAGAAAGGGAAGAAGCAGAAGGAGCCTCTGGCGAAGGCGACTGGGGGCAAGCAGAAGAAAACTGACAAAAACCCACACACTGCACCGACCGGGCCTAAATCGCCATGTGTCATTTGCAAAGGGATCCATTTCCATCGTGATTGTCCTTGTATTCCCCGGATACTAAGGGACTGGTCCCCGAGGTTGCACAATCCGGTAGCATCAACCTCTGGTTGTCAAGTTGATTGCATTCCCTCAACTAGCGAGAGTGAAGGACGAAGAAGGGGACCAAGATCACCCTGTCTATTGTGTGAAGGTCACCATGCCATCCACAAATGTCCATTCTTAGATGAGGCAAAGAGAGTTTTGGAAGATCGCCCGGTGTCACCGGTGCAACTTCCGCCTGGATACCGAAAACTCGCGCCTAATCCCTCGATAGTTGAAAATCCAGTTGAACCACTCAAGTGGTCAGCTGATGTGTCAGTCATTGAGAATGAACCTACCGAATCTAGACCAGACGAAAGTCTAAAGGTCGAAACGGCAGTTGACCCGGTTCTTCCTTCAAAGGTTCTATCGTCCAATGACTCCGTCATTGAAGACCTGTCTTCAAATGACACCGTCACCGAAGTGTCGTCTTCATGTGACACCCTCACTGATGAGAACAAGGATGACACCATCCAGGTTCTCTTTATCAGCACCGACTCCGACGAGCATCCGGGCAATGCGCCCATTCCTTTATCGCAGGAAGGAACATCATCTGAGTCGTATCCAGCCATATATTCGGTCCCACCACCAAGCAACCTGGTTGTATCCTTTGATTGGAATCAACTAGGCAGACCCCGGTTACCAGCCAGTACACCATTTAGAATCATTGTCCAGATCTATAGAATGGTTATGGCTGGTACTATCATTGATGAAGGGGCGTCTGTGAGTATCCTTTCCTCTATTGCTTGGAAAGCACTGGGTTCCCCAGCGCTTTTACCTGAGTTGAGAAATCTCTCAGGTTTTGATAAAGGAACCAGTCGACCATTAGGAATCCTCCCCGATGTACCTGTTACATTGAAGGGGAAGACCGTCAGGATGAACGTGTTGGTAGTTCAAGGACCCTTGGATTATAACCTACTCCTTGGACGCGACTATATTTATTGCATGGGAGCGATAGTCTCCTCACTCTTTAGAGTAATGTGTTTTCCACACGAAGGAAGGGTGGTCAAGCTCGTAGACCAGCTTTCATTTCCGGGATCTCGCATCGCAAATAGTCAAATACCAATCCTAAATGGTCTGTTCACTCAAGATTCGCCTCCGCCCCCAGTCCTCCTTCCCGATGAGCGCGAGTAATTCGGAAAGAAAGACTAGGACCCAGGGGGCATGCACCCTGGTCTGCTTCGGGCAGAAGAAACTCCGGGTACAAGGAAGAATTTCCGCAGGAGAACATGACTAGTCCGTACCCCGTCCGAAGGAAGTGGGGTTGTTCTGGAATAATGATCTTTTGTTAAAGTTATGTGTTTGGGAATCATTCACCTTTGTCTAAAAAAGTGGGCAATGCCCAAGTAGGAATTCCCTTATTGTAACAAGTAGTCACCATCTTTAAATTCAAGCCTCGCCCATCGAAACATATGTTTTGAAGGATAAGCAGGGGCAGTAAACTAAGAAGGAGACCGTATTGTTGTGACAGAGGGTAACCATCTTTGGACAACCCAATGATAGACACCGCCGAAGAAAGAGATTGATTTGCGGCAGCGAATAGAACCACTCTTCGGATAATAAGAAAGAGGCAAGCCTCCCTCGATAATACAAATGTTTTATCTTTGAGTAGTGTTCTTCTATTGTCACAATAGCTGTTTGTTAAAAGTGGGCCGACAGGAAGTCTGAGTACTGCGTAAGACCCCTTAAAATAACGAGAAGACAAGTATCGTTAGCATTAGATTAGCAAGATGACAAATAACTGTGAACACCCAAAGAAAAGCAGAAGTAGGAGAGAGGAGGGGCAACCTCGAAATTCTATCCTATACCTGGGGGCATGCAAACTTTCTGGAGTGCAAGCTAGGGGCAGTTATTTATCTGGTTTTAAGATTAACCGTTTCCAAACTTGCATGAAAGAAAGCCTGTGGGGCAGAAGTAAAATTTGCCAAAATAAGAGCATAGCTGTAGTAAGGCATAAGCTCTATAAAAATTGGTCCTTATAGGAGGCGTTCTTATGACTGGTATATCGAGCAGTTTTAGCATATAGTTCATGCTCGTTAAAAAATAAACGCGAAATTCGAGCAGTTTTAGGCCTGAATTTATGCTCGTTAAAAAATAGAAAAGTGTGAGCAAATGTTTCCCCCAGAGTTCAAGCTCATGGAAAAAATGAACCGGTAAATAACCTTTTGAGATCGTAAATTCATTAGCCATAAGAACCTTGATCGTGTTTTCATCCACCACCTCCACCGTTCATTTGGCCGATCATTCACTTCCATTTGTGTGTTTACCTCTTTTGAGAAACAACTGCGAAGAGTGATTTCACCTAGCCATCCTTGTGACACTGCCGTGATTGGAAATTCCAACCTGTACCTAGAATCTGTAGCTATCCCTGTTTATCACTCTTTCCTCAAAAGACGAGTCTTCTTTCAGCTCTTTTCACTGACTCGTAAAATATGAAAAGTTTGCCGAGTTTTGGCCTTCCAGCTCGTTAAAATGACCGGAACGCTATCCCTCCTCTAAATTTTAATCTTTTTGGACTTGAGGGATTATTGCACAAAAGGATCGAGCGCTTGCCTGGTTCAGCTCGTTAAAAATACCGAACAGCCATCCCTTCTGTATTGTTTTATACTTTTTCGGACTTAAGGGATTAGCTGACGAAAAAGGAATTATGGAGTTGACTTTCTGTACCTTTTTAGACTCTCTAAAAATGAAAAGGACCGAGTTTTCCTTGTCGTTAGACTCGTTAAAATAATTAAATAGCGACAAACTTGTCTTTAGACGAGAACGAGTTTCCCTATCGCTAGGCTCGTTAAATCTTAGCGATGGGCTTGCCCGAAGGGCAGGTTATAGAACAAGCATATGTTATCCTCCTCAAGCTTGACAAAAATAAAGAGGTACTGGTCAGAAATGACTGGGGAAAAATTGGGAGAACATAAAAGTTTAGAGGTAGCAAGTCACTCTTGAACATGACACTTTTCCTCCGTATCACATCGGGTTGGGTTGTCTCATTCACCGGTCTCGTCACCATGGTCCTCGCCACACCATCCATTCGGGGTAATGCTACCGATCCATCGCATCAGTGTCGTTATATGTTCAAGAGGGGTCATTCAGAAAGTGTCAACCGTGTCCCATCCACTACCATACATTGTCCTTCATCCATTTCATGATCGCCACCCTGAATCATATGTCACAGTTTGTTTCCACCTCCACTAAATCATTAGCTCCGTTCTGTGTCATTGATGTGGGATTCATTAAGGCCCTCCTTTGACGGATCACTTCTTGTCGACTTCAGCTCATTATCCAAGAAGTCGATCTAGGAACACCCCCATCAGTACTTTGAAGCTTGCATGCCTCAATGGCAAGTTTCTCACTTCCGGCGACAGGTATACATCAATGACCTTCGACCAGAAGATTTTGCGTGGCGTTCGACGCCAAGTCCTTTATTCACGCCACGTGAATTGTACTGCCGTACCTTGAGGGTCATCGTCATTATTGGTGATTCCTCTCGCGCTTGTTAACGGTTTTCATTATTGACCGGTAATCAAGCGATGTCTTTCCATGTTCGACTTCAGCGTAATTCTCACATGGATCGACTTGTACTTAGAATGAAGATCGAACGAGTTTGAAGACCCCGGATCTAGTTTCATCCATCCGGGCTGCGATATATATTCAGGAAATATAAAAGCATTTGCCATGTACATCATTGCAGCAGATGATCATCCTCTTCAAAGGATGATAATTTTAGCGGAAGATTATCAGTCTGTCTTCAGACGATCGTCTGTCATATGTACCAAAATGTATTTATAGAAAGCTGAGCATGGGAATACCCGCCTCAGCTAGATCATGAGAATAATGATGAATGAAAGATAATGTATTGTATTGTATTGTATTACAGGGCACTCTCCTCAGCACTGGAACGAACTTCGGACCCTCTAGCTAAAGCATTTCACCTGATTAACGGCCTCATACTTTAGGGGGCAACTGTTATAGACATTTTTGTGCCTCGCGTCAAGGAGCAGGAAATGTCGATAATTACAGGGATCCTCAGTCCCTAAACATGTTGTTCTTACCCCTAAAAGAACAAGGTCATCAATCAACAGCACTTCCAATCAGTTCTCCACCTGAAAACACTTCAGAACAGGCTTATTTTGGATCATGTCAGCTGCTTAACTGAGCTTCTGCGCTGTATTGCAACTGTCCCACTCTGTACCTGCGCTGGAAGTCAAAAACAATGAAGGCTACCTGCGCTGGGCGAGATTGGCCAAGTGGCACAGTCCTCCTGCAAGGTGTCAATTGCCCAGGAAGCTTCCAAACTGACACTTGGGTCATGAGATTCGCCCTGTGATGAGTAAGAGGTACTTGATCACCATGTGTAAGCAAGGATCTCCAAGTGGACACAGGAACTGAAGATTAACTGGAGATGGAGAGGACACAAGGCAGCTTCATGTCAGTCTCAAGCTGACTCATCCTTTTCTCTTCTCTCCTATATATAGAGCTCTTCTATGAGGTCTATGGAGGCTGGAATTTTGGTATAAGCAAGGAGGTGCTGTTGGTATACTGCCAGGATTATTGGGTGATTGTTTTACTAGAGGTGAAGAAGAGAGTTCTTGCTGCCGAGGAGGTGCTGCTGGATTGGGGCCAACATCATTGGTTGTAACTTCCTCTGGAACCCTGTTACTTTCTATCAATAAAGTTTGCATGTTCTTCTATATACTTGTTTTACATAGATGCTTTTGTGTTTACATGTATATTTGATGCAACCTAATCCATGCTTCAATTATGATTGCTTGTATCTCGTAGTTTGCTCCCTTTTTGTTGTGCAGATTCTGTGTGTAGCTGGATCGGCTTGGAGAGTAAAGAGCTGGGAACGGGATACAAAGCGAGAAGGACAAGGATCGACTAAGCGCAAGACACCAGGTTGGTTGATCCTCTTTCTATTCTCTCTGTGCTTTCATAAAGATGAACATGAAAACTTTGTCATTCAGTTGTTGCTAAAGTCTGTCACCTTTAGAAAGGGTTAGTGTCATCCGCATCGGATACTTTTCCCCACAACAGCAATCCCTACTCACCTCTTCATGGGTGTTTTATCTATAAAAAATTCAAACACATTAAAACCCTTGGAAGTTAGAAATTAACCGATAGGGAACTAGAGTGGAGTCACAAACCAACCAGTATGAAACAAAAACAACACTTAGCAAAACACAAAGTTGACACAGAGCCAACACTCAGGAAACTTGGAGGGCAAAGTTGAAAAAAACTTGACATTGAACAAATTTGCAAAGTAAGATATGATTCATAAGTGTTGGAATCCCAATTTCAAATGAGTTAAAAATAAATGTTGGAAAAAATAACATTAAATTCCATTTACCATTTCATTTATTCTTTCCACAAATAATATTTACAACAATAATTATAACACAATCTTTGCAATGCATTATCTAAACCCTATAGTTATAACACGGTTTTTATGATGCATTATCTAAACTATGTAAATATAGATTTGATAATAAGCTATAAATACATACTATAAATTATGACTATGATTTTATGAAACAAAATATAGGTTGGAATGTTTCAAAATTTTGATACAGTGATAGATAGACATGAAGATTTTCTATCTGCATGTCAAATATGAGCTAGGAGGCAAACAACATGCTAAAACCCATCAAATTCCAAGCTTCCGTGCCACTTTGCTCAACATGCTTATTCTAGAAACTTATTTCCATGTGGACAACTCCCAATGACACGTATGTCCTTCCTTCATAGGGACGTCTAAGTATTCATGGGCATCTTAGGGAAGGTGAGCCATATTTACCAGGCCATCAGTTATTTAATAGCCTTAAGAGAAGTTGACGATACCCAATGGCCATCCATCCAACCATGCAACCATTAAGCCAACATTTCCAATGACTAGCTACCAAAGATATTTGGCATCCTTTTGGCCCATCAATGATGCAAGTGGTTGATAAGACCTACATTTAAAGAATTCAATACTGGTCTCTAGACCAAGGATTTAAAATTTAAAAATTGAGCGAGGAATTTCTGTAGCAATTTGTTGAATAATAAGGATGCCATAGTGCTTTATTTCATTTTGATCCTGGGATAATAAACCCATCCTCTCATGCACGCCCAGGAGTCAGCACCTTCCCCATTGCAACAAAACGCAAGGCGACCCCAATTCAATCCCTCTGTAGCCCATGGATTGATATCGCTGCTCCCAATATTTCTCAACCATGCCACTATTTGGTTTTCATGAAGAGGTAGCAGAGATCAAGCGTAATTGCCATGACTCAAAACATTTGAGAATATAGCCATTTTCAACAAGAAGAGTCATGAAGAAATAAGTAGAGAAACCATAAGCATTATGCGTCCAAATACCAATTTCCAGGTGGTTTCTGTGGAAATGAAAGTACGAGCCATAAATAATACAGGTGAGAGGAGGAACAACACCTTCTCTTCACTACTTCAACTACAAGTGAAAATGTGGTTGGATACATACCATGTCACACATCAAGATTCCAACTTCTTATGAAGAAGGGATTGTTCTCATTTCCTCCTTCTACTTGTCTTTATAAGAGCTATAATCAGTATTGGGTTTGAAGCATGATGCTAGGGTGTACCAATTAGTTTGACACCCTACATGTTGAAACTATTTAATAGCTTCTAAATACATTTTGTGTTGGCCACAATTTTTTTTTCTTTCTTTCACATATGTTCTTATTGCCAATTTCTTGTTGGGTTGGATTCAAATCCTTTAATATAAGTATAATTTTTTTTAAGATGCGTATATTTTTTGTTGTAAATTTTGTATATATAGTTATTGGTGCACATATGGTATGTAGTCCAAAAATAGAATTAAGAGTGCATCCTTAGATCAAAAGAAAAAACACAATTGACATGAAAGTATTAAACTTGGTTTCCAATGTCACTTCATTGTGTGACGACTGCAACTTAGAACAAATGATGTTGTAATAATATATACTACATGTAGGCATATTTATAAATTCAATCTTGTTTGTCATGGAAAATATGCAATCAATAGGCCTATGAGATTCATTTATGCACCACATTTAACAAGGGATATGCGATCTATTGTCAAACATTTAATTCAAAGAGGTTTTAATGTTACAATAATATGAAACAAGTTCATCTCTCATGTGAAGGATGGATCTGGTGAGTTATACACAGGTATATCTCGAGATACATACATGACAAGACAAGATATTTTAAACATTTACAATGATACCATAAGGCTAGAGTATGTTAAAGATCAAAGTGATCCAAAAAATGTAGAATGTTGGTATAAGGAACACCCTCAGAGCTTTTTCTTCTACGATAAACAAGACTTCATTGAAAGCATCCCTTTTATCATAAGCATACAAACAAAGTGGATGTGTTCAATGATGCTAAAATACTCTAACAATAATATAATCTCAATGGATTCAACATTTAGTACAAAGAAGTATGGGGTGAGTATAGATTTATGCTAAATCTGATTCATATATTCAACCTCATTTGAATGCATGCATCTTATATAAATATAACTATGTACATTGTTTGTAATGTAGTATCAACTTTACACCTTAATGGTTTTTGACGAAGATCACAATGGAGTTATAGTAGCTTGGGTGATATCATCACACAATACTATAGTTGATATTTCTAAATGGATGTCGGCCTTATTTTCCATTGGGAAAAAAAAGCGACTTGATTGGCATGTTCAAGCCTTCATCATAGATGATGCTACTGCTGAAATTGAAGAGTTAAGATGATTTGCTTATTCTTTTTATAAGAGACAAAAAATATTGTTAATGTATATCCTCTCTAAAAATTATGTTATGCTAGGTCTTAATTCAAGTGTACAATATTATTATGTATTTGGCATGTTCGTTGTGCATGGTTGAAGAATGTTGGAAATAAATTCCAAGGGAAAAGAAAATCCACATTTTTTGTGCTTTAGGAGAAATCATGCACACATGTCAAGATGATGAATCTGTAAAAAAGACAGTTAAAAGGTTTTTTACTCAATTTAGTGACCATAAAAATCTTTTGGAATATTTTAAACCACTTTTCTTGTAAGTGGTTTTAATGAATCTTTATTGCATGTCATATGTATAGTTATTAATACATAACTAATAAAACAAAATCTACAGATATGTGGGAAAAATCATATAGATATTTTCCACATTTTAATAAAGATACAAACAATGCAATTGAATCTTACCATCGGTATATCAAGGAAAGGTACATAAGTGAGGAGAACATTGCATGCCACAGACAGGTCGATTGGTTAATTTATGTATTGTTGACAAAGGTTGTATTATATTACAATTATATACAATGTTTGAAAGAAGTTGGTTTTGTAGAACTGAGAAAATCGAGGAACAATTGAAGTCATCTAAGTGTAAAGCTAACCAAATCCCAAAATGAAGATTTTTTGTTTGTTGAAAATAGTAACAATGATTTTTGAGTTCGTAGTCAAAATAAGGATACTCATGATATTTGGTACAATGTCATATATAAAGGTTTCAATCTACACTTCTGTAATTGCAATTGGACCCTAAATGGAAATGTCTGTAAACATGTATTGAAAGTTGAGATGTTAGTGAGTAAAACTATTTTGGGTGAAAATGTACTACTTAATGTGAGTAATCCTACTACAAAAATGGCTAGAATTTTGTTTCATTTGAATGAAACACCTATATTGGGCCCAGGAATCCAAACAGAGCTTCCTTCATGCTTTGATTCTCCTCCAAATCTAAATTATCATAATGAAACAAGTATTGTTGATTTAGATAATTTCTCATATAATGTTGAATCAACCAATATATGACCCGATATTGACTTTGAAGATGATGAGATAAAATGTGTTAAATTGTCAACTCATGAGAAATTACGATCCATAATACCTACAAATTTTGAATAGCCATATGCATTGAACAACTTGCTAGAAATAGCATGTTAAGAATACAACATAATGTTTTTCAATACTATAACTCCATCCAATATCACTACCCAGAGAAAACATAGTTTCTTGAGCCCAACCAATAAGAAAAGGAATTGTTGTCACAAGTCAAAATCAAGGAAAGATAAACTACAATTTGAAATGGTTGGACAAATTCATGCAAGAAAAAGGTATGGATGAACAATTGGAGTTATCTTCTCAAAAATAAATAAATGTGGACCACATACCTGGGTTAGTGCAACATTCTATTATACATGAAATTGGTATGGAAATTTGATGCTACACCTTGTTTACATTAAATACAATATATTATCATTTTTAATGAATTTGCATAACTATATGAATGTTATCATTTTTAATGAATTTGCATAACTATATGAACTTTTTTATTGTTACTATTTGGGGACCCATGTCTCACAACATTTCAACTTATCAACTTCAATTATTTGATGAGCATGTTATTGAAAAAAATATAGCATTGGGAATACTTCTCTAGCCATTAGCATCACAGTTTCCTTCTCGAAGGTGCTTCCCTGTATCATACAACTAATGGGGATGTATCATCGCCCACACCCACCACCTTTTTCCTCCATAAATTCTTTCATGCCTATGTGCACCCAACCCTACCCTTTAGTCATCCACCCTTCTCATTGTTTCAATCTCCACCCTTAACATTCCAATTCCCCCCTAGGGTGATCCTCCACCCTATGGTGATTCCAAATATCGTACAACCAATGGGGACATATCACTACCCACACCCACTACCTTTTTCCTATTTCACTTCCACCATGTGTTTGTCCATCACCTATGAACCATGCCTATATCCATCACCAATAGCTCCACCACCTAGGAAGGGAAGTCTTCTCCATCGCCTTAGATCTTCACCATAAGAATGAGTAGTTCATCAAAATCTAATCATTAATTAATTCTACTCATTTTGGTTTTTACAATTAATTGATTATTTTTATTTTTGCAGCAATATCAATTTGGAAATGCACTTGAGAGTGCCAAGAGTAGTGACGGTGACTTATAGACCCAATTTCTCGATCAGTCATGATGTCATTATGCATTATGTCATTTATGGGCATGAGCTTATCTATGCTGTGAATGGTGTTAGTTTTTGTAAAAAAGAAAAATGTATAAAGACCAATTTTAAATACAAATACATGAAATTGGACTTGTCTATATGCCAACGTCTTCATTGACTTTTAAATTCATGATGTGGATTGAATGTTATATTCTATCAATGTTACATTAATTTTGATGAATGTAGTTAGAATGAATTTATTTGTTTTATTTACAAAGTATTAAATTTGCAAGTAACTTTTATATTTTTATTTTACTTGATGTTGCATGCATGAACAAACATATCATTACCATGGAACTTTGCCTAATTATAATAATAGATATATTATGTACATGAAAAAAGCACATTTATATATTTATATTTATTTTAATTTTGAATTTATGAAAAATAAAGCTAAGTTTTAAAATACATAATACATGTATTATAATAAAATCTGTAAAAATAAATAAAGATTTGAGTTTTACCACTTCAATATTAACATTGCAATTTATTGTTTGTATAACGATATTTAAGTAATTTGTGAAAAATGACATTAACCTAAGAAATTAATTTTAACTTTATGTTATAATATTTTTCATTTCGTAAATATATTTTATTGATAGTGTAGAAATCATATGTGAAATCCAAAAATTCTATGCAAATTTGTACTGATGCATTTCAAAGCATTGGTCTTCAAACTTAGATTAATAATTATAATATAAATTCAATGTATATGAACAAATATAATATATTACAACAAAATAAAATTGTGAACCTGTCAAATACGAGCTAGGAGGTTGAAAAACATGCTGCAACCTGTCAAATTCCAAGCCTGCCTTGCGACTTTGCTCAGCATGCTTATCCTGGGAACTTATTTCTATGTGGACATCTCCCAATGATGTGTCTGTCCTTCCTTCACGGGGACGTCTAAATACTCATGCGCGTCTTATGGAATGTCACCCCACATCCCGCTGTGGGGTGCTTAGCCACCGCCACTGTCCGGTGTGATTAGACCGTGCCTTCATTCACATGGGCTGCTAGAGCTTGTCCCATATCACAATTCCATCCATGTTCATGTTTTTTTTAAGCCGTTGTTGAATTATTCTACGTTTGAGTCCTTTTTTTTTTTCAAAATTTGATAACAGATTTATTTATGGAGTCACAACCCAAAAACCTACAATTTTACCAAAAATTCTACCACCAAATTTTGCGAAAATACAAATTGTACCATCGAATTTTAACTCCAAAATAAATCAAAACATGGAATTATTAAAGTCGGGCTTTCCTTTCATACAACTGTATGCTGCTTAGGATCATGACTTTTTGGCTTATCTCCATTCACTGCCGGCCGCCGACCTATCTCTCCATCATCCAGTTCATGTAATGATGCATCTACCCATGCGCTAACAATGGCACCACAGTCTGTGAAATCATCATTATTCGAACTTGCAACTTCCGTGCAATATTCAAATTCACGGATTATACAAAATGCGTTGATCCGTAGAGGTCACTGTGTGTGAAATCATCATTATTCGAACTTGCAACCTCCGAGCAACATTCACATTCACGGATTATACAAAAAAACGTTGATCCGTAAACAGTGGGCTTATGCACTGTCCTCTCAACACGGTTCCGTCTTCCGTCAACACGAATTCTTTCTGCAATTGAATGCGCTACATATTATACCTTATATTGAATAGTTAGCGCACACCATCTTCGTCAGCACACTTTCCTTACAAAAAGGATATACTTTACCAATGCCATTTATCACGAATATCACATTGTCCTTACAAAAATGATATATTTTACAAATGCCATTTAATACCAGTCTGTGTTCCGGGTGGATGTAGGACCCAGTGCGTCCGTCATCAGGAGTGCCAATGGGATCCCGGAACTTTGTGACTTATGAAACACCCATTGCCTTGAATAAAGGTTGGAACTGTGGATGTGAAAGTGATCATCCAATCTCCAATCAAAGCACATGACGTGGTTGATGAATCGTATGTGAAAAAAGAATAACGGATGACTAAGAATCTTTCACTAATAAAAGCTTAATTAAAAAATATTTTTTCCAATGTTAAAATTTTTCACATATTTAATATAAGGGAAAAAATAAATTGACTTTTATATACTTTTTAAATATGCTACCATCTTGAAGTTAAAAAATAATAAAATAAAAATATGAAATAATAATAATAATAAAATAATTTTAAATTTAAACTTTTTTAAAACATCTAATAAATGTTGTATTTTTTAAATAAATAATCACATTTAATATTAAATAGTGAAATAGCTTATATTTCTCACTTTGAAGTGTATATGAATGGGGAATGAGAATTTTTTTATCTATTTGTAATAGTAGAATTTTATTAGTCAGTCAAATTACATTTTGGTAATATATGATATATGATCCATTCAATAAATATGATGAAAATGTTAATTGAGTAATTATTATTGTTAATTGGATTTCTTTGTTTCAATGAATGTTCATTAGAAATATACTTATTATAAAATAGATACACTATCTATGAATCCATATGTTCTTGATGATTGATGGCACCAAAATGTCCAAAAACTCTTTCCAGGATTCCCCATCTACAAATTTTCAAATACTTAATTATATACTCGTCATATCATCCATAACCTTTTAGTTGTCATTTCATTTTCAAATAGAAACCTATCAGCATAGCATGTTATAATGCATTATGTGCATTTGGAAAGATCAACAAGATTGCTCTTTTCATCCATAACCTTTTAGTTGTCATTTCATTTTCAAATAGAAACCTATCAGCATAGCATGTTATAATGCATTATGTGCATTTGGAAAGATCAACAAGATTGCTCTTTTCATT